>BGNK01000147.1:132756-219908 GCA_003297005.1 Symbiodinium sp. clade A Y106
TTCTTTTTCAAAGGTTTGGTGTCTCTGATGGAAGCAGAGGGGAGGACGGCAGGGCAAGGATGTTTTTTTCTGGCACGCGGGGCATCCGATCTGTCATGTTTTTCCTGGTTTGGGGTGTTTTGAGGAAAGAAGGGAGACAGAAACCAAGCCAAGCTGTTTCTGAAGGATTGGACACACCCTGATGGGGCGGCAGTGCTGCTCCACCTTCCCCCCCGCCGAACCTCCGGGATAACAGTCCCAATCCAGATCCAGGCAGTTCTCTGAGTTGCAGCACCGCAGGAAGTACTTTCATACGCATTGCTTGGAAGTGTAGTGTCTGGAGTTACGCCTGCCGTCTAGCAGGGTATTAGCTGTAGAGCCCTGGTTCAAAAACTACTGAAGTTTTCGAGCATCTGGAAGTAACTAAGTGCTGGAGTTACGATGCAGACAAATGGGCTTACCAAGATTGCTATTGCCGCACACTTGCCGGGCAACCACCATGCACCATAGGAGGAGGCCAGAGCGGGCCGCACAAGGAACGGAATGCTGAGGTGAGAAAGGCGTGTGACTCCAGTTACATCACTTCTGACGGTATCTCCCGCGCGCCCGCACCTGCTTTCTGTGTGGCTTTCTCCTGGCATCCCGACAGGCGCGGACCATGTTCAACGTGGAGCTTCGGTGGCAGACGAGAGTTTGCTTGTCCATTTAGAGGGGCTCACAAGAAATACTAAGGATCCATTCCCTCCAGACAACTGCTCCCAAATGAAACTTGCCTGCATGCAACAGAGACCGAGTTCAATGCAGCCAATCAGAAGTTATTATGGCTGATTTTCTGAATCGAGGGTGCATCGTGAGCGAAAGGAACAGGAGAAGGAGCGTTGCCAATTCGGCGCACATGCCATAACTGAGGATCGTCAAGAGCGACGGTGTCGAGTTTCTGCGTCTCCAGCCAGAGCAAAGCCTNTCGGCGCACATGCCATAACTGAGGATCGTCAAGAGCGACGGTGTCGAGTTTCTGCGTCTCCAGCCAGAGCAAAGCCTCGACCTAGTCGTCGCCACTTTTGCCGTGCACTTCATGGACAGAGCCAGCCTTGACAAGGACACGAAGCATAAAGCACCTGTTGTTTGTTAACTTGCCCGGAAGAGGGCTTCTGAGAGGAGCTTACACGAGTACTGTGCCCCACTGGCCGAGCCATGTGGTGCAGCCCTTCGGAAGCTTTGTGCAGAATCATGTGTCTCGCGCCCGACCTGTGTCCGCTGCTGAACCTTACCGAGGCTTCTCAAAGACATCTACGCTTTTTGGCAACGAGGACCCTCGACGGTCACACCAGGATCGTAAGGCAAGGGCCCAGGTCTTCGTCTAGACTTTCTCCACATCAACGGTCCTGAGATGTCCTGAGTTTGGAAACGGCTTTAGCGGACGACAGGCTGGACTCAAAAGCAGGCGTCTAAACGATGTAGCGAATGCGGAGGGCGTGAATTCAAGCGACACATGCTGTTACTATAGAACCGCTGAAGCAGCAGCTGGTAGCTGGTGCTGTCGCCCGGCACTGGGCTCCTTGGCCAGAACCGTCTAGGAGCTGCAGCTTGCTACTGTAAATGTTGAGCATGGCTCCCACAGACTCCAGAAACTATGCCTTGACAGCGCGTGTTGTCACCATGTGCATCTTGCCACGTATGCGTCGGGTTCCTTTCGTACCACGTACGCGTCCGGTTCCTTTCCGATCTAGCTGTAAAAAGAGATGTCGGGTGCTTACTTCGGGTATAGTGCAAGAGTGCCTTGCACTCGCCATCGCAAAGGCGAGCTTGAAACAAGTGGCAGTCGTGCTTGGCTCATGCATTCTGACAGTGTCATACACTTCATTGATCGAGGCTGCCTGAGGGTGCATGCAGGGTTGAGCTGCTTCGGAAGTTGGAATCGTGAAACTTCTGTCGAACAGAGGCCTGTGAGTGAGTGTGTGAGTGCATGGGTGTCTACGTGGGTGTCTGTGTGTGTATGTGTGTCTGTGTGTTTGTCTATGTGTGAGTGTGTGTGTGTGTGTGGTTGTACGTATGCGCGCACGCGTGTGTTTGTGTGTGTGCATGTCTTT
Organism: Symbiodinium sp. clade A Y106; assembly: GCA_003297005.1. Taxonomy (NCBI): domain Eukaryota; class Dinophyceae; order Suessiales; family Symbiodiniaceae; genus Symbiodinium; species Symbiodinium sp. clade A. The sequence goes on from BGNK01000147.1 coordinate 134,826, forward strand.
TGTGTGTATGTATGCTTGCATGCATCCATGCATGGATATGTCTGTGTGTGTCTATGTGTCTGTGTGTCTGTGTGTGTGTGTCTGTGTGTTTGTGTTTGTGTGTGTGATTGGGGAGTGTGGTTGTGTGTGTGTGCCTGTGTGTCTGTGTGTGTCTCTGTGTGTCTGTGTGTGTTCGTGTGTGTCCCTGTGTGTCCCCGTCCGTGTCCGTCCGTGTCCGTCCGTGTCCGTGTCCGTCCGTGTGTGTCCGTGTCCGTGTGTGTGTGTGTGTCTGTCTGTCTGTGTGTGTTTGTGCGTGTTTGTGTTTGTGTTTGCGTGTGTTTGTGTGTGTGGTTGTGTGTGTGTGTGTGTGCCTGTGAGTCTGTGTGTCTGTGTGTTGGTGCTTGTGTGTATGGTTGTGTGTGTGTGTGTGCGCGTGTGTTTGTGTGTGTGGTTTTGCGTGTCTGGGTGCGTCTGCGTGTCTGTGCTTGTTTGTGTTTGTGTTTGCGTGTCAGTGTGTGTGTGTATATATGATCCCGGTTCTCGGTTCGCCGACCCCCCCCCCGCCCCCAATGGTATCCCCCCCCANTGTGCACACTTTTTCCACGTGAGGGCTCCAAAAGCAACAACTGTCACGAGGATCGCGTCCCAAGACGCCAGATCCGTGGGACAGTGCACATTTTTCAGGCACGACTCTCCCGTGAGGGTGCCAAAGCCGAAGCCATCAACTGTCATGAGGATCGTGTCCCATGTGACTGTAGACACTTCTGAAAGAGGACTCCGACAAACAAGGCAGCAGTCACGCGGACCGTGTTCCCTGACAGGCCCGATCCCTGTGACAGTTGACCCATTGCAACCCTATTGCAATTGCCCCCAAGCGACAACTGTCACAGATCGTGGCCCCACGGTCGATAAAGCCATAATCGTCAGCAGGCACGTGGGCAGAAGATACCCGACGACACTAAGATGATTGTGATAATGATGACATGATTATCGTCATCATCATCATCATCATCATCATCAATATCATCGTGAGCATGGGTTTACCAAACACCCCAAGCAGATCCAAACATGCAGGGGGGAACCACCCAACCCACACCACGCCACAGGGGGGGAAGGGGGGGAACCACCAAAGCCCACACCCGAACCACNCCGATGTCACAGCAACTTGAAGCAGATGTCTGACGAAATGATAGCTCAGCTGATTTCCTTAATTCCGCGTGACTTGAAAGAGTTGGACATCCGGTTGGATGTCTTTGAATTTGTCCCGCTACCCTCCAGAGATGGCTTGGTCCAGTGCCCTCCGGATGCCCTCTCTGGCAGTTAAACAAAGCTGCATGTGCCCGAAGGATCCAGGCAACTTGGCTTTATCCAACGAGCATGTCCCAACGAGGTTTTTCACAGAACAGAGAGGCTTTATCCAAAGACCCTGTAAAGAAAAGGCTTGGCGCCTGCTGCCTCAAAAAAGTGTGCAAGTGCGCGATGCGATGGCATGGAGCATTGCATCTCGACTTATGTGCCTTCAGATTCTGCTTAGGTGCCGGAGGAACTCTGGTGTTTGGACCTGGGCTAAATCAACTGCAACCAAAGATGCCACACGGAGTAGCAGCGCTTGCAATGCATTTTCGGCATACCCTCCAGTAGCCGGTAGGACATCTCGTGTGGTGGCAGTAGTGAGTAGTGGCAGTGGCACTAGCTGCTCACAGGATCACGAATGACAAGAACCAAATGATGATGATGTTGATGATGATGATGATGTCGACCACGAGAACTGCGACCGACACACACACACACACACATACATCTGCAGATTCATACACACAGTCATTACGTGCAGCTCATATAGATATCTACGAAAGTGTGTACATGCCTCCTAGGCCCAGCCAAGCATGAAGAGCGCCAGGTCCATGCCTCGCCAAGGGCGATCTGCAGTTTTCTGAGTCGAGCAGCCGCCAAGTTCTTCGCAAGAATGTGTAGTGAGACTTCTAGTACATACATATATATATATTATAAAAAAGGCATAAATCTGTACATATACGTATAAGGTACATATCTGAATATAGGTGTATATATATATATATAGATACTATTTGGGGTTTTAGGAAGTTCGTCCTCACGTTTCAGCTCAGCACCCCAAAAAAAGACTGTGACGGACAAAGTGCCTGCGAAGTGCTGCTGCCTGCCTCTCCGACAACGGCAGTTGTTGCCTCACCAGAAAAAGTTAGCCGGTCGCTTCCGGTGATCGACTTCGTTGGCTTTGGCCTCTCTGGTTGTCAGGAGTCCTCCGTCGGTGCCTCTCGACCCTGCTGCAAACCCGGAGTTGAGCAACATGCATGGATGGGTGACTTCGAATAGCTGATAACTACTGTGAGCAGTCAGAATCTGCAGCCACTCGTGTCGGGATCGCTGCAAGACTGGTGTCAGAATACAGACCTGTGAGAGGCTTGGTTGTCAACTTGTCCCATATATGCTTGGGACGAAGGGTGTGCGTTCCTGCGCAAGAGGCAGATGAAGGACTCGAGGCCGTTCAGGCTCGCGACATGAGCCGACGACGGTAGAACGTTGGGCTGGGCACGCCTCCAGCGCTCGCTGCTTTTTGAGCAATCCGCAACCTCCGGATGCTTCGTCAAAGCTTGTGGTCAACAAGCTCGTGCTGCACCAAGATGTCCTGTATGCTGTTACCAACTGGGACTGGATGTTTTCATGATGGTCTCAGGTTGTTGGAGATGCAAGGGTAGATGTCTGGTGCCAGCGATGGGCCTAGTCGCGCAAGGACTTGCAGAGTATCATTNGGAGATGCAAGGGTAGATGTCTGGTGCCAGCGATGGGCCTAGTCGCGCAAGGACTTGCAGAGTATCATTAAGTATGCCAGAAAGCCGCCAAACGAGTCGAGGCTGCACCTACCTGATGCACATTATCTCCCAAAGTCGCTTCGTGACACCATTCAGGCACAGAGAGGGGCCTGAATTACATCAGAGTCAAGACTTGCCTAGTCCCTTGCTCCAAGTGGTGAGCTTGGGAACTACACGTCTAGACATCAAGGGAGCTCGGGCGAAAAGCTCGGACGGGATGTTTTCCTGGACAGCAATGCATGGACTCGCATGGACTGAGGTCAAGCTCCCACGGCAGGTACTCTTTAGCGAAAAGAACCCCGCGGAGGGAAACTTCGGCATGGCAGCGTCCAAAGCCCAATGCTCGGCTTTCCTTTGCCGCGTGGTGCAATGTGCAACCCAACAGAGCAACAGCACCAGGTCAAAGCTTGCTGGCGGTCGTTGCCTTGACCTTAGTAAGTGAGGAAGCAGAGAAGGCCGTGCGATTTGTTGCAGCACCAATCTTACACAGATTGACATCATAAGTAATCCATGCTTCAAGATGGTAATTCTGTGCATCTTGTTCGAGGCTTCAGCATTCCAACATGCACACTTGGAACCCCAGGCAGAGGCCACCGTGAATTTGGACATGTCTTGAAGCGACTTCCGAAACCTTATGCCAGTGTAGGCGTGAATGGCGCTTGTCGCCGCCTTTTTGTCGCATAGGCTGGGCTGCATGGGAATCCCTGGAATTTTTTCACAGGTCATTCGAAGATTGCCCAAGGTCGTTCAGGCGAGCTTCGCCTGACGGAGACCGGATAGGGTGCTGCCTGCCTGCTTCCGTGACCGATGATGACCGTTTCAATGCTTGGGTGTGTGTGCATGCGCTTTGTTTGGAATCTCGGCCCGAATGGCGAGCCGTTCAGATCAGGGCTGCCTTCAGGAGGATTCATCTTTCGAGCCTGTACCGGGCACCACAGCATCTGTCTGCTGTGAGAGCTGGCAGGGCGTCTGTGCTGCAGGCAGCGATTTTTCCTGATTTGGTTTGCCATGCTTTGTCTTTGACCCCCCCATGCAGCCCATGCAATAATCAAAACACTTGGAGGTGAGCCTTGCAACTATGGCGGCTACGACACACGCGAGTTCCGAGCTGCATGAGGCGGAACTTCTACACAGATCTTTGGGAACTGCCTGGGATACGACCACGGCGGAGGCACATGCGAAGCATCCTGGCTCCAAGAGGATTGTTTCGTAACTTCTATGGAATCATGGCACCCACCCCGTCGTGGCGAGCATTTACATTACAACATACCGACATCGTTCTCATTCGCCAGTACCATCCCAGCCACAGCCGTTTCTGCCATGGTTAGTGTATGGGTCATGATTGCTCACAGCGGGGGGCTTTTTTGAAGCCTGCTTCCACAAGAGCTGGTCAGACGGTGGTCATACTGTTCGAAGAAGCCGGGGCGGGCCGGTGAGTCCGACATGCAGGTTTGCTTGCAAGCTAGCCAGTATACACCAGCGGAGGAGGGAGAGGGAGGAAAGGAGGCACCACAATGCGAGCAAATCAAATGAAACCCTTCACAAAATCAGGCTACAGCGTGTNAGCTAGCCAGTATACACCAGCGGAGGAGGGAGAGGGAGGAAAGGAGGCACCACAATGCGAGCAAATCAAATGAAACCCTTCACAAAATCAGGCTACAGCGTGTAGCGTGTAGGCCAAGGATGGCCAAGGCATCAGCCCCCATGTAGGAGGACTGGGACTACTAGAGTTGGGTGATCTGGGTGGCCTTGCACATCATCGTTGCAACCTAGGTATAACGTCTCCGACCACCCCAGTGTCCGGNGGCCAAGGCATCAGCCCCCATGTAGGAGGACTGGGACTACTAGAGTTGGGTGATCTGGGTGGCCTTGCACATCATCGTTGCAACCTAGGTATAACGTCTCCGACCACCCCAGTGTCCGGGCAGCCTTGGCCATGGCAGTGATATGTTTTTTGTCGGCAGCCCGGATCTCTTTGCAGCAAAAGTTGTGCACAGGCATCTGGCAGCGGATCGCAGACCATTGCCTGCCATACTCGAACGGCAAAGTCGTTACAGACCTCGGGGCTGGCGATGGCACACTGGGGAAGCTCTTGCAGGCCGGGAATACACGGGAACTCGGGACGGGTGCTGCTCGGATGGCGGGGAGATGCCCGAAACCGGGAGCTACAATAAGCACGAGGTACAAGCAGACAACGGAATTTTTGTTCTTTTTCAAAGGTTTGGTGTCTCTGATGGAAGCAGAGGGGAGGACGGCAGGGCAAGGATGTTTTTTTCTGGCACGCGGGGCATCCGATCTGTCATGTTTTTCCTGGTTTGGGGTGTTNTTCTTTTTCAAAGGTTTGGTGTCTCTGATGGAAGCAGAGGGGAGGACGGCAGGGCAAGGATGTTTTTTTCTGGCACGCGGGGCATCCGATCTGTCATGTTTTTCCTGGTTTGGGGTGTTCCCAGGAAAGAAGGGAGACAGAAACCAAGCCAAGCTGTTTCTGAAGGATGGGACACACCCTGATGGGGCGGCAGTGCTGCTCCACCTTCCCCCCAACCGAACCTCCTGGATAACAGTCCCAAGCCAGATCCAGGCAGTTCTCTGAACTCGAAATGTTGTTACCTTGCAGCACCTATTGTGGAAAATGACCGTGTCTGGAGTTACGCCTGCCGACTAGCAGGGTATTAGCTGTAGAGCCCATGCAGACAAATGGGCTTACTAAGATTGCTATTGCCGGACACTTGCCTGGCAACCACCATGCACGACAGGAGCAATTTTATACTTCAAAATACTCCGCCCTGTCCAGGCTCTTATGTGTATCTCCACCTACGTGGACAGGGTCGGAAAAAAGCCTTCTCTCCCGCGCACGGGTTTGGCTTCTACCTCGCCACGTATCCATGACCAAAAAAAGCCTTGCCCTCAGCGGACAGGGCTCTGACTTTCTGGGGTTTGATTGGGCCCTGCGGGGAGCCTTCAAATGGCCCCTGAGGCAAGAGGAACAAATGAAACCACGAGGAGGGCAGAAAGCACCTTGACAGGCCACACAATGTCTGTTTTGCTTCTTGACAAGGCTTCATCCAGACGTGCCGGTATTGCCTGGGTGTTTCTACGCTTATGTGTTCTTTCTGTTGCTTGTTTTTCCTCCCAAGAAGTGCCCTTCCAATTCGTCTTTTGTGCGTGCACTTGACCATATGCGCACCACCGTGTGCCATTTTGGATCAAGTGCCTGGTTTTCTCATGCTTCTTCAGTGCGGTCATGGCTCATGCCTTTGACTTTGACGGTCTGGAAGCCTCTGAGAGGGCTCTCTCTCAGGAGAACGAAGTGCTGCCACGCGAGGCCAGAGCAGCGCTGCAGTCGTTGCTTCAGCTTCGTGACCACGTGCTTCAGGAAGCTCTCTCAGGAGTGAGTGTTCGAGACCAGCTCGCCTTCGCTTTCTTCTGGGTCGCCTGCAGTTGCGGCGAGACTTGCAGGAGCTGGACTACACGCCCCAGCTCACTCCTTTGGGCTCTCAGACTGGTGGTCGTGTGTCCGGCACAGTCGACGCGTTTGTGCAGGTGGAACAGGCCACTGTGTCCGAGCTTGGTGTTCAGTCTGAGGCAACTTCTTTCTTTAGTCAGGAGGTTCCAACCACCAACCAAGGGCTGTATGCACAGGTCATGCAGCACTTGGTGAGCCTTGCTCCGCCAGGGCAGCCGAAGATGTCCTTTGCCACAGTGGTCCAGAAAACTCCACCCCAGCCCAAGCCTTCAGCTGTTCAGGACACACCGGAAACTTCAGCCAGGCTGGCTTCCGAAGGACACCTTCCGGCTTTGGGCCCCTTGTCCAAGGTGGCAGCTGGCAAAGGTGGTGCTTCGCGGATAGGTCCGACCACCTCAGGGCCTCAGGACAGCTTTCAGGGCAGCCAAGGCAGCTAACTTTCAGGCCAGCTCTGTGCCTCAGGAGCCAACTCAGGACAGTTCTCAGGACACGCCCCCAGTGGTTCAGGACCCCCACGTGGCTGGAGTCGCCGTGGCACAGGAACCAGCTGCAGTTCAGGATCTACGCATCCCAGCGCCTCCGGCGAAGCTACAGGAGCTGCTGGCACTCAGGAACGCCAACACAGCAGAGGACTTGGCCGACGTGAGAGACCGCCTAGGACAGTCGTTCGTGTGCCGCTGCACTTTAAAGGCAAGGGCAAGGGACTTGGCTTCGACCGCTTTGGTTACCGGCAGGCTGTTGACAATTTGAGCGAACCAGCTCCGTTGTCAGGAATGCCAGGTTTCCTTGCCCTTGCCCGACAGGAGAGCTTGCCTCCTCCTGGAGCCCCGACGAGCTCCATAGCTCAGCACAAGGGTTTCCGGTTTGCAACTCTTTCGGCAGTGGGCTTCGACGGCCAGCTTCCCGTTGGCAGTCCTGCAAGTAGAGTTCTGTTTCCTCTTGGGGGGCGCAGACACCGTCAGCTTTCCTCCCAAACTGAGAAGGCCTGGATGGTCCATCACAGGCTATTGTCTTGAGCCATGTACTTTCCATCATATTTGTGGGCATTCGTGTTCTCGCCCGGTTTGCATTAACTGTGAAGCCAGTCACACCGGTCACACGTGCTCAGTCTGTGAGGAGGAGGGCGTTCATCCACCCTCTGCGGTGGCTCCGTAGTCAGGTAGTTCAGGCTCCTTCGTGTGTCTTCTCAGACTGGTCAGCTAGTTGTTCTTGTGCTGGTGCCTGGGCCTGCAGTGCGCCGAGCGTACCGCCCCTGCAGCTTACTGGGCCGCCTGGGCCGACGCACTGCCCGTCTTGCGCGCGCGCCGCCCCGACGCTGCTGCCAGGTGCCTCGCAGAACTCGCTGCAGGTCCGGCTGCTGCTGCCGCCTGCTTGCGCGCTGCCGAAGAGGCTGGCCGTGCACTCGAAGGTGCCGGATGGCAGGGCCGTGGCCCTGGTTCACAGTCTGGGTGTAAACAGGAGCTACAGTCGTGACGCGTTGTCTGGGCCTCTGCGTTGCTTAGACAACGTACTGTTTCTGGTCCGCTTAGGCCGTTTTGACCCTGACGACACTAGGAGTGGAAGGTGGCGCCAGGCTTCTGAAGAGAAAGCTCCGAGCTGCCGCAACGTGGCTTCGCGCAGCAACGGCACCACAGTGGAGTCTTCGAGCGACTGTGGTGACTCTGGTGGCAGTGCCGCGGCGCCCAGCAGTGCTTCTGTCTGAGGACGAACAACTTGTCGCGCAGGACTGTAGCCACACTTTGTCCTTTGTCGTTGGTAGCGGTCGCTACTCCTACGGGTACACGACTTGAGTCATATCTGTCATTTGGTCGTACACGATCATGACAGGTTCCTTTGCGGCAGATCTGTCTTTGGAAAATACTGTGTTATACAGTGTTTGCAAGAGTTTGTCCGCAACCTCGAACAGGTTGTGCCATAACTGTTACAACATAGCTTTGGCACAGTTAGACGATCAGTGGGCCGCCTCCTGAAAGGGGCCGGGGCCGTGCGTGTCTGCCAGGTCCACTGATCTGCATTGTCTGGTTTTGCAGGAACTGCAGGTAGGCTGGCAGCCTTGCTGCCGGTCGGCAGCTCGAGGCGGACAGGGCTTCCTGAATTGTCAGACTTTTGCCCCTCGTTAAAAGAAGGGCGTGTCACTGCACTTCATCTCTTTACCGTAAACGGTTGCTGATATGCACGGTTATGCAGGGTTCGATCACTGTCACGCCTCTCCCAAGCACAGCTCGGGCTTCCGCCCTTGGCGGGCTCCCACCCTTCGCTGGCTTCCTGCCCTTCGGGACCTGCTGCCTTCCTGCCCTTCGCCGGCTTTCGCCCCTTCATGGGCTCCCTGTGCTTCGCGGGCTTCCTGCCCTTCGCGGGCTCTCTGATATCCTGCCCTTCACCTGCTCCCTGCCCTTAGCTGGCTTCGGCCCTTCACGGGCCCGCTGCCCTTGTTCTCAAATTCTCTTGTCTTTTTCGAGCAATTTGCTCCTTTTTCTACAATTCCCCAGTTCCTTTCGAGCGGCTTGCTCCTTGTTCTCAAATTCTCTAGTCTCTTTCGAGCGGGTTTTCTCCGTTTTCTGTCCCTTTCGAGCGGTGTTTTTTGTCTCAAAATCTCAAATCTCTTTCGAGCGGTTTGCTCAGTTTGCTCTTTGTTTTCAAACTAATCGTTTCTCTTCAAAGTCTCTAACTTTACAGTTTCTTTCGAGATTCTTTGGTCTGTTTCGAGTGTTCTCTAGTCGTTTTCGAGCGGTTTGCTCCTTTTGTTCAAATCCCCCAGTCTCTTTCGAGCGGTTTGTTGCTTGTGTTCTCAAAATTTCTGGTCCCCTTCGAGCGGTTTGCTACTTGTTCTCAAGGTCTCTCGGTTTCGAGTGGTTTGCTCCTGGTTCTCCATTTGCCTAGTCCCTTTCGAGCGCTTGCTTCTTGTTCTCAAATTCCGATCCATTTGCTCCTTCTTCTCAAACTGTTTAGTCCCTTTCGAGTCGCACGCTCCTTGTTCTCAAAGTCCCTAGTCCGTTTCGAGCGGCTTGCTCCTTCTTCTCAAGTTCTCTAGTTGATTCCAGCGGTTTGTCCTTTTTCTAAATTTCTGGTCTCATTCGTGTGTTTTGCTCTTTGTTTTGAAACTCCCTAGTCTGTTTCGAGCGATTTCGAGCGGTTGGTTACGTCTTCTCAAAATTCTTTAGTCTTTTTTCAAGCGGTTTGCTCCTTGTTCTGAAATTGGAATGCTCCTGTTCTCAAATTGTCCAAAATCCTTTTCGATCGGTTTGCTCCGGTCTTCTCAAATTCTCTAGCGTCTTTGGAGCGGTGTGCTCCTTGTTTTCAAATTGCCTAACAGCCTAACTATATAATCTCTTCGGAGCTGTTCGCTCCTGGTGTTCTCAAGTTTTCTAGTCCCTGTCGAGCGGTTTTCGCCTTGTTCTCAAGTTCTCTAGTCTTTTTCGAGCGGTTTGCTGCCTATTCTCAAATCCCTTCCCTTTCGAGCAAGTCTCCGTTCAGCGCTTCGTTAGACGACGCCCGCCTCGACAGTCAAAGACACTTCGAACCTGCAAACACACCTTTTGGCTCGCTTCGCCAACTTGAGTAGCCTTTTTGGATGGGTTCGCCTTGTTGTGAGTTTGTTCGGATAGGTCCTTTGCTGTTTGCCTTTTGGGGTGAAGTGAGCGAGATCCTTTTGCCAGTATCACACCGACCGCGCACCGTGAACCTCGCCTGGCATGTCCGAGTCGTGAGAGCGTAATCCCTTTCGAGCGGTTGGCTCCTTGTTCTCCAATTCTCTAGTCTCTTTCGAGGTTTTGCTTCTTGTTTCCGAATTCCCTAGTCTCTTTCGAGTGGTTTGGTTTTTGTTCTGAAATACTCCAGTCGGTTTTGCAGTCTCGTTCGAGCGGTTTGCTCCTTTCTCTCAATTTCTCTTCTTCTCTGTCGATCAATTTGCAACCTTTTTCTCAAATTCTCTACTCCTTGTTGATTTTTTGGCGGCTTGCTCCTTGTTCTCAAATTGCCTCGTTCCTTTCGATCCGCGTGCTCCTTGTTCGCAAATTAAAATTCTCTAGTCTCTTTCGAACGGTTTTTTGGAGTGGCTTCCTGCTTGTTCTCAGAGTCTCTAGTCTCTTTCGAGCGGTTTGCTCCTTGTTCTCAAGTTCTCTAGTCCTTTTCGATCGGTTTGCTTCCGTTTTCTCAAAATCTCTAGTGTCTTTGGAGCGGTTTGCTCCTTGCTTTTAAATTTTGTAGTCTCTTTCGGGCGGTGCGCTGTTTTTTCCAATTGCCTCGTCCTTTGCGATCGGTTTGCTCCGTTCTTCTTAAATTCTCAAGTCTCTTTCGCTTGGTTTGCTCCTTGTTTTCCACTCCCCAGTCGTTTTCGAGCGGTTTTGTCGTTTTTCTCTCTTTCTCAGCCACGTTCGCTTGGTTTGCCCTTTGTTTTCAAAATCTCTTGTCTCTTTCGAGTGGCTGGCTCCGTTTTGTGAAATTCCCTCATCCTTTTCAGCCGGTTTGCTCCGAGTTCTCAAATTGTTTAGTCTCTGTCGAGTGGTCTGCTCCTTGTTCTCGCAAAATTCTCTATTCTCTTTGGAGCGGTTTGTTTTGGTTCTCATTCACTAGTCTCTTTCGAGCGGTTTGCTCCAGTGGCTCAAATTCTCTAGTCTCTTTCGACGGTTTGCTGCCTATTCTCAAATCCGTTAATCCCTTTCGAGCTGTTTGCCCTGTGTTTTTCAAGTTTTCTAGTCTCACTTTGAGCGGTTTGCCCCGTGCTCTTAAATTTTCTAGTCTCTTTCCAGCGGTTTGCTCTTTCTTCTCAAATTATCCAGTTTCTTTCGCTTTGCTCTTCGTTCACACATCCTCCATCCTCTTCGGGCAGTTTGCTCCTTGTTCTGAAATTCTCTAGGTCCCTTTCGAGTGGTTTGCTTTTTTTCTCAGATACACCAGTCCCTGTCGAGCGTTTTGCTGCCTTCTCTGAAATTCTGTCGTCTCCTTCGCTGGGTTAACTCCTTGTTCTCAAAATCTCTGGCCTCTTCCAAACGGTGTTCTTTAATTATCTAGTCCCAGCAGTTTGCTCCTTGTTCTCAAATTCTCTGATCTCTTTCGAGCGGTTTGCTCCGTGTTTTCTGATTCTGTAACCTTTTTCGAACGGTTTTCTTCTTGTTCTTAGATTGTCTAGGTCCCTGTCGAGCGGTTTGTTCCTTGTTCTTAAAAATTCGCTAGTCTCTTTGGAGCATTTTGCTCCTTGCTCTCAAAGGCTCTAGTCTCTTTCGGTTTGCTCCTCGTTCTCAACTTTTCGTCTCTTTCGAGTGGTTTGCTCCTCGTTGTTTTTTTTCGAGCTGTTTGCTCCTCGTTGCCAGATTCTGTTTTTCTTTGGGGCGGTTTGCTCTTGGTTCTCTCATTCTCTAGTCTTTTTCGGGCGGTTTGCTACCTGTTGTCGAGTTCTCCCGCTTTTCCCGATCGGCTTGCTCCTGGTTCTCAAATCTCCAGTCCAGTATCTTTCGAGCGGTTGGCTCCTTGCTCTCAAGTTCTCTAGTGTCTTTCGAGCGCTTTGCCCCGGGTGTTCTTAGATTGTCTTGTTGTTTTTCGAGACGGATTGCTTCGTGTTCTCATTCTCTAGTTCCTTTCGAGCGATTTGCTCCTTGTTCTCAAACGCCCTAGTCTCTTGCACGCGGTTTGCGCAGTGTTCTCATTCTTTAGTCTCTTTCGAGCAGAATTCTGTGGTGTCTTTCGAGCGGGAGACTCCCTGGAGTGCCCAACCCCACAGACTACCGTGAGACTCCCTGGAGTGCCCAATCCCAACAGACGACCGTGAGACTCCCTGGAGTGCCCAATCCCACAGACTACCGTGAGACTCCCTGGAATGCCCAACTTCACAGACTACCGTCAGACTGCCCGGAATGCCCAACTTCACAGACTATCGTGAGTGCTCAACCCACAGACTACCGTGAGACTACCTGGAGTGCCCAACCCCACAGACTACCATGAGTAGGGTGGGGATGTTCGAGTAAAATAATTTTCAATTTCTGTAGTCTCTTTGGAATGCTTCGCTCCTTGCGTTAGCCATTTTCGAGCGGTTTGCTGCCGCCTTGTTTTCTAGTTCTGTAGTTCTTTTCGAGCGGTTAGCTCCTTTTGCTGAAGTTCTCTCGTCTCTTTAGAATGGTTTGGTCCTTGTTCTCAAATCCCCCAGTCTCTTTCGACCGGTTTGCTCCTTGTTCTGAAATACTCTAATCTAATCCCGTTCGAGCGGTTTGCTCCGTGTTCTCAAACTGTCTAGTCTTTTTTTGAGCCGTTTGCTCCTTGTTCTCAATTCTCCAGTCTCTTTCGAGCATTTTGCTCCTTGCTCTCAAATGCTCTAGTCTCGGCCTGCTCCGTGTTCTCAAATTATTTAGTCCCGTTCGAGCGGTTTGCTCCTTTCTCTCCCAACTCTCCTTTTCTTTCTCTTCCCTTCCTTGCGCTTCCAGTCCTTTCCGCTGCTCTTCGTTCCTTTGGCTCGCTTCCTGTACCCTGACCTGATCCTGCTTTCTTCTCCGCTTCCCCTTTTCTACCTCTCTCCCTGTCTCTCGGTCTCTCTGTCATTCTGTCTGTCTGTCGCTCTGTTTCTTTCTCTTCTTTGTCTCCGCTCTGCTTTCCCTCGTCCCGCTTGGTTTCCCTCCGTCTCTCGTTTTGTCTCTTTCTGACTCTCTCTCTCTCTCTGTCTCTTTTTCTCTCTGTTCTCTGTCTTTTCATTCTTTTGTTCCTTCGGCTTTAGAAACCCAAACCCAGGGCGCGAAAAAAAATGTACGGCCGATTAGGCTGTTTTTTTGCATCCTTAAAATGATTTTGTTCCTCCGGCCTTAAACCCCTCAACCCAGGGCGTGAAAAAGCTCTGTATGGCCGGTTAGGTTGCTTTTTGCCTCCTTAAAAAGTCTTGTCTTCCTTCTGCCCTAGACCCCAAGCCCTGAGGATCTGAACAGGGCGCACAAAAAGCGCAAAAGTGGGCATGAGGAGCTTTTTTCGGGCCGCACAAGGAACAGAAGCGTGTGATTCCAGCTACACCAATTCTGATGGTATCTCCCGCACGCCCGCACCTGCTTTCTGTGTGGCTTTCTCCTGGCGTCCCGACAGGCGCGGACCATGTTCAACGTGGAACTTCGGTGGCAGACGAGAGTTTGCTTGTCCATTTAGAGGGGCTCACAAGAAGCACTAAGGATCCATTCCCTCCAGACAACTGCTCCCAAATGAAACTTGCCTGCATGCAACAGAGACCGAGTTCAATGCAGCCAATCAGAAGTTGTTATGGCTGATTTTCTGAATCGAGGCTGCATCGTGAGCGAAAGGAACAGGAGAAGGAGCGTTGCCAATTCGGCGCACATGCCATAACTGAGGATCGTCAAGAGCGACGGTGTCGAGTTTCTGCGTCTCCAGCCAGAGCAAAGCCTNTCGGCGCACATGCCATAACTGAGGATCGTCAAGAGCGACGGTGTCGAGTTTCTGCGTCTCCAGCCAGAGCAAAGCCTCGACCTAGTCGTCGCCACTTTTGCCGTGCACTTCATGGACAGGGCCAGCCTTGACAAGGACACGAAGCATAAAGCACCTGTTGTTTGTTAACTTGTCCGGAAGAGGGCTTCTGAGAGGAGCTTACACGAGTACTGTGCCCCACTGGCCGAGCCATGTGGTGCAGCCCTTCGGAAGCTTTGTGCAGAATCATGTGTCTCGTGCCCGACCTGTGTCCGCTGCTGAACCTGACCGAGGCTTCTCAAAGACATCAATGCTTTTTGGCAACGAGGACCTCCGACGGTCATACCAGGATCGTAAGGTAAGGGCCAAGGCCTTCGTCTAGACTCGCTCGACATCATAGCGGACGACAGGCGGGACTCAAAAGCAGGCGTCTAAACGATGTAGCTGAAGCAGCAGATGGTGCTGCCTCCCGGCACTGGGCTTCTTGGCCAGAACCGTCTAGGAGCTGCAGCCTGCTACTGTAAATGTTAAGCATGGCTCCCACAGATTCTAGAACCTATGCCTTGACAGCACGTATTCTCACCACATGCATCTCGATCTTGCCACGTATGCGTCGGGTTCCTTTCGGATCTAGCTGTAAGAGGAGATGTCGGGTACTTCGGGTAAAGTGCAAGGGTGCCTTGCACTCGCCATCGCAAAGGCGAGCTTGAAACAAGTGGCAGGCGTGCTTGGCTTATGCATTCTGACAGTGTCATGCACTTCATTGATAGAGGCTGCCTGAGGATGCATGCAGGGTTGAGCTGCTTCGGAAGTCGGAATCGTGAAGCTTCTGTCGAACAGAGGCGTGTGAGTGAGTGTGTGAGTGCGTGGGTGTTTGTCTGTGTGTGTTGTGTGTGTGTGTGCGTGTGTGTGTGTGTGTCTGTGTGTGTGTCTGTGTGTCTGTGTGTCTGTGTTTGTTTGTGTATGTGTTTGTCTGTGTGTGTGTGCGTGTGTGTGCGTGTGTGTGGCTGCACGTATGCCCGCGCGCGCCCCCCTGTGTTTGTGTGTGTGTGTGTGCGTGCGTGCGGGTGTGTGTGTGTGTGTGTGTGGCTGTGTGTGTGTGTGTGTCTGTGTGTGTGTGTGTTTGTGTATATGTGTGTGTGTGTGTGTGTGACTGTGTGCATGCATGCATGCCTGCGTGGGTAGTATATTGGCTCTCTGCGATGTTTAGTCATTCAAAATCCAACACCCTAAACNTGTGTGTGTGTGTGACTGTGTGCATGCATGCATGCCTGCGTGGGTGGGTGGGGGGGGGGGGGGGGGGGATGGATGGACGGATGGATGCATGGATGTGGTTGTGTGGGTGCCTGTGTGTTTGTGTGTCTCTGTGTTTGTGTGGTGTGTGTTTGTGTGGTGTGTGTTTGTGTGTGTGTGTGTGTTTGTGTGTGTGTGTGTGTGTGTTTGTGCTTGTGTGTGTGGTTGTGTGTGTGTTTGTGTGTGTGTGTCTGTCTGTGCTTGTTTGAATATGTGTTCGCGTGTTTGTGTGCGTGCGTGCGACCTCGCCTGACGTTTCTTGGTGCAGGACTTCAATCGACTCTACTACTCGGTCGGATTTGAGAAGGATGGTGGTGCCTCTGCAGCCTCCACGCCAACCTCAGTGCTGAGGATTTCCCGGCCTGCATCCTATGATGACTTGCGGAACCACATTGAGAACCGATGTCACAGCAACTTGAAGCAGATGTCTGACGAAATGATAGCTCAGCTGATTTCCTTAATTCCGCGTGACTTGAAAGAGTTGGACATCCGGTTGGATGTCTTTGAATTTGTCCCGCNCCGATGTCACAGCAACTTGAAGCAGATGTCTGACGAAATGATAGCTCAGCTGATTTCCTTAATTCCGCGTGACTTGAAAGAGTTGGACATCCGGTTGGATGTCTTTGAATTTGTCCCGCAACCCTCCAGAGATGGCTTGGTCCAGTGCTGACAATCACTTCGGATGGCCTATGTGGCCTTTGAACAAAGCTGAATGTGCCCGAAGGATCCCAAAGGGGCTTCTCACAAGGCCATTAGCTTTATCCAAGGAACATGTACAGATTTTCTGGCTTCACGGTGTGAAACGAAGAAAGAGGCAGAAAATACTTGGTTGTGTTGCAGCCAGAGGCTGAAGAATCGGGCAGTGCGGCACTTGGCCAGGCAAAAGGTTTATTGAAATGCTCAATTAGAGTTGGGAATGGAGCTTTTCGCTGTGCTGGAAACCTCCTCGGAGTGTAAAAAGCACGGCCTACAGAGGGTCCACAAAGAGATCCCTCTTGCAAGAATTTGAGTGCAAAGGATGCGAAAGCAAAAGGTCTCGAGTGATGCAGCATGCTTGCAGGAAATAGGCTTGCAGCCCGGCATGCGATTCGTCTTCCGTTGGCCAGCTGGGACCCTGAATCTGAAGTTTGTGCGGCAGAGCATGACACGTGCATTATGCTGTTGAGGACTCTGCCAAATACTGCATGTGACCGGCCGGCGTGATACTAGTAGCTTGGCTTTTCCGTTGACGACGTGTTGGCCTGTCGGCTGCCAATGTGGCTAGCTGCTTGTCGTGGTTGCGGGGCACAATTCCTGACAGGATGCATGGCTGTGTATTCTCAGCAGCCCACCTCCTCCGGGGCATGAAGCTTTCGTGGTGTACGTTCCGATTGGTGGCGTCCAACACGAACTGCAGACAAGTCGAGTGCTGCTCCTTGTGTTGCACTGCATCTATATTCCTGACCCTGCTGCCTCAAAAGAGCAATGGCGTGGCGCATTGCATGTCGACTTTTGTGGCTTCAGTTTCTGCTTACGTGTCGAAGGAACTCTGGCGTTTCGACATGGGTTAAATCAACTACAACCGAAGATGCCACAGGGAGTAGCAGCGCTTGCAATGCATTCGCGGCATACCCTCCTGTAGCCGGTAGGACATCTCGTGTGGTGGCATTAGCGGGTAGTGGTAGTGGTACTAGCTGCTTACAGGATCACGAATGACAAGACCAAATGACGATGATCATGATGACGACGACCACGAGGATCCGAATAACTAGAGCGAGGGAGAAGTTACAACACCGAGATGAAGCGATCGCGATACCCCTTGCCACGATGCCGGCGCTTATTCTTGTGTGCCACCGTTTGGTATTGCGTTGTATGACACCGTCGTCGATTCAATCTGCAATCTCTACACACGCGTCTGTAGATTGGTACACAGTCATTACAAGCAGCTCATACAGACATCTACCAAAGTGTTTGCATGCCTAGGCCTAGCCAAGCATGAAGAGCGCCAGGTCCATGACTCGCGGCGGTCTGCAGCTTCCTGAGTCGAGCCGCAGCCGAGTTCTCCGCCAGAAGATGTAGTGAGACAATATGTAATCATTTATATGTATATATATATATATGATACATTCTATATTATATATTATGTATATCTTATTATATATTGTATGTTTTATATATATATATAAGTTATACTAGATATGTTGTATATAGAGTATATTGTATAATATATAGTATATTATATATATATATATACTATATATATACTATATTATATATGATCTATATTTCAGATATGTACAAGGTATATATCTGAATATAGGTCTGTATATATAGGTACATGTACAGGTATTACACTTGTTTTAGAAAAGTTCGTCCTTAGGTTTCAGCCCAGCACCCGAAAAAGGAATGCGACGAAGAAAGTGCTTGCGAAGTGCTGATGCTTGCCTCTCCGACAACGGCTCCAGCAGTTGTTGCCTCACAAGAAAGAGTTTGCCGGTCGCTTCCGGTGATCGACTGCGTTGGCTTTGGCTTCTCTGGTTGTCAGGTGTCCTCCGTCGTGCCTACGCTACTGCAAGCCCTGCTGCTGAGCAAGATGCATGGATGGGTGACTGAATAGCTGGTAACGCTTGTATGAGCAGGGAGAACCTGCAGCTAGTCGTGTCGGGATAGGCTTGGGTGTCAACTTGTCCCATGCATGCCAGGGACGAACAGTGTGCGTTCCTGCAAAGAGATAGATGAAGGACTCGAGGCCGTTTAGGCTCGCGACATGAGCCGACGACGGTGGAACGTTGGGCCGGGCACTGAAGCACTAAGCGTGCTGTGCGTGCGCAGAGGTCGCGCGATATGTGCCCAGCAAAGGCGCCATGGAGCCACCGCCTCCGCCCCCGCCCCCGCCCCCACCAGCGGACTGCGCCACCTCAGAGTGGCTCGGCGGATCGCTGACTGGCATCTCCTTTGTTTCACACCGCAAAGCTTCGGAGGTTCCACTCGAAGCAGACTGCTCATCCTGATGAGGCCCTCGAGCCAACACCGCACTGCAGCCATCTCATTTGCCAGAGTTGTTGCATGTTGTCGCCGCAGGAAGCCACGTTTGCGGAGCACGGCTTTGCACCAGCCGGGTGCATAAGTTTTCACTTCCTGGGCTCAGCCTCAACCAGTCGTAGCCTAGCATGCCTCCTATGCAAGGCCCCCGTGATCGCACCACCGCGGCCACAGACGGCGAGCCGACTGATACTCATCCCTTTGTGCCGAAAGGCAGGTAGTGATGCAGCCCGTTTTGCACTGCACTGTGGGATCAGGTTGTGCATGAAGTGCGACTTTGTCTGTTGATCTGCACGACGGCTTTGAGTCTTTTCGCGCGTTTGCTCAGTTTTGGGGCTTGCGCTGGTCGTCCCGTAGTTTTGGCCGCAGCAGCTGCAGCATGGCGGAAGATGACGGCGTTCCCTTTACGCTGGCAGCTCGTCACGATACTGTGAGACCCCATACCCTCTAGCCTAGCGATTGATGGATGGACTTGGGTGGAGTCTTGCCTGCCTTCTGCGAGAGTGAGAGACGAAACCTTCGACCAGCCTCTACCATCACCGAACTGTTGCGAAGGCGTTGATTGCTGGTGGAATCGCGGGTACGACTGTGGACTGCGCACTGCACCCTCTGGACACCTTCCGAACTCGGCTCCAGTCAGAAAAAGGATTCTGGGCCTCAGGCCTGGCCAGTTCTCTTCTTTGCCATAACGATACACCACAAACCCATACAACTGAATCTTGTGAAAAGGTCATGTCACAGGCATACCCATGTTGCCTGCGTGATGCATATATGTAATCGTGTGTGTGTGTGTGTATGTGTATATATATATATATATGTATGCACATCCAGCGTTCGTCTTAGTTAGTTGTTTGCTTTATGCATACGCCATCAAGTTTAGACAAACGCAATCGTGTAACATGCTGGGATCGAGCGCAGCCTGGGCTGCTGTTCAGGAGGCTTTCGCGGAGCCTACAAGGGCATTCTCTCCGCTGCCATCGGATCTGCACCTGGCGCTGCCATGTTCTTCTCCACATACGAGACCATGAAGAAGGTCGGTCCCATATGAACTATTATGAACTTCCTTTCAGAAGCTGGCGAAGACATGCTGCCTGGGCAGGTGTCCAAGAACTTTTCCGGGAATCAGGTCCTATCTGAGTGCGCTTGAAATGAGATGTTGCACACTTTACATTCGGCGTGCGCCTAGCCGGCAGGAACATTGGACTCAACATGCTGGCGCATCATCCTGCGGCGAAGCCATGGCTTGTCTGGTCAGGGTCATTCTGCTGCAGTAGCCGATGAGCATTTGCAGAGCGAGAGCGGGCACATCAGCTGGATGCTTCTGGCTTCCGCACTCCGAATCCTACAAATGCGAGCACAGATCTGTCTCATGAGGCTGCAGACCTCGTTTGCGCATTCTCCTTTATCTGCTTCATATCTAGGCCCTGGGACGCAGACTCAATGGTGTAGTGGCGAAGGAAACCACTTGAAAACAACGGCTGCCATTCCATGTTTATCCATGTGAAAGGTTGTGGTGCTCGAATTTAGGTGCCGACGGCCAACATCACTCAGAACATGCAGGTCGGCAGGTATACGCGTCTTGCCAGAACCCAATGTTGGTCATGTACGTCACCACATCGCCTCTGGCATGTCCCTTCTTTGGTGCCCGTGACGGCTCTGAGAATCCGCCGAGGAGGCTTACCGAAGCCATTGCCGCGATTTACAGAACCGGAGGTCTCGGAGCTTTCTATGTAGGCTATGGGACCATGGTGCCTCAGCTGCTGGCGGAATGGCGGAATTCGGCGTTCAGCTCTCGGCCCCCTGCACGCCCAGGTGATGCGAGAGATCCCCTTCTCGTTCATCCAGTTCCCACTCTATGAGAGGTCCGTGGGCCACAATCTGCTTCTTGCCCCTGGCCTTTGAGCGACCATGGACCGTGGTTAATTCCAGTGCAGGTTCAAGAAGATAATAGCTGAGAGACAAGGCAGCGAGACAACTGCCATTCAAGGCCACAACTCCGTGCACCAGATTCGTAGCTTGAGCATACCGTGGCTGTGCGAAGGTGCAGCCTGTGGCTCGCTAGCTGGTGGCATAGCTGGCGGCCGCGTGGCAGCAACATTCGTCTTTTTGAGAAGGGGATGCAGACGAGAATTCATCTGGGGGATATGACACCTCTGAACCCGGCAGGCTTGGGGAAGCCGACGCCTGATACAAGTAACATTTGGAGGTTAAGTTTCGCAGCTTCAGGCACCACCACGCCCCTCGATGTCGCGAAGACCCGAATCATGCTAGAGAAGGTGGAAGAGGGTGTGAAGTGCTCAGCATGCGGGCCATGTGCGTCTGCCCAATAGTCTCATTCTCCGCTCTTAGGCACGGGAAGCTTTCCGTTCCCGCTTATTAGAGTTTACTTGAGGTTGCTCGAAAGTACGATGGCACCATGCAAACTCTCAGAGTTATTGCAGCAGAGGAGGGCATTCAAGGACGTGGAGCCGGTAGATTGTTTTCAGTGTGCGAGTCCAGACGGCGGTGGCATTCCGGGATGCCCCGACTTCTTGTCAGGACTCTTCAGGGGAATCGGACCCCGCGTTAGTTGGATCACAATTGGAGGCTTCATCTTCTTCGGAGCATACGAGGGAGCTCAAAAGAAACTCGGCTGCAGGTTGCTCAGAGCCATGAGCTGTGTAGCAGGTTGCGCCAGAGAGTCTCACAAAGTCCAACTCCCAAGGGCCCTCCAGAGAACCGGTCTATGGTGACATGGCAATAATCCGTGATGCTGATTTTCCATAACTCGATCCTGCGCTGTCCGCTTCGTACAAAGTACATCGGCGCATGAGCAAGCGCGGCATCTTGCATGATGCACCTGCGCTTTAATACCTCACTTCCGTGCATCTGCTGCGCAGCAGGTGCATGAGTGCCTCTCGGCATTGCCAAAAAGAAACTAAACTAGTCATGCTGGCAGCCGGGGCCACATGTTTGTTGATGAAGTGGCCATTCCGATGGCGCCATTGCTGCAGTTTTCTTCACGGAAAAAGGCGGATTTCTGCGTGCGCCGCCATTTGAACACCTGGATGATGCCTGGATGCCTGTACAACCCACACAGACGCAAGACTGATCTAAGCCCTCTTGCCTAGTCCCATTGACTCTGCGTTGTCAAGCAAGTGCAGGGGGACAGATCGGGAATCGAACATGCCATCCTCAATGGAGGCCAATTTGTTTTGGAATGCGGCCGCACCCATGTCTCATGCTGCTGGAAAGCAGAGCAGGTGCATCAGTGGAGGAGGTGCTCGCCTGTGACACGTCCTGTGTTTGGGTGTTTGGTGCGCCCCTTTATTGCAGGTGGACATCGAAGGTAATACTCCGTTGCATGTTGCCGTGGAGGCATTTTGCCGAAGTGCCGTCCTTTCTGCCTCGTGCTGTACACCTGGCCTGTGAACAGGCACCAAGAAATGAAGTTGCGACGGTGTCATGCCTGCTGGAGAACATGGCCGGAAGACACAGTGCACGAGTACTTCAGTAGATGCATCTTCTGGCAGAAGGCTTCTGAAGTTGTGGTTTGTTTGAGGCCAACCCCAACACAGTAAACTACATTGGGGCGGCGCCTTTGCATTATGCCCGGATCTCAATCTTGATTTGAGTTATGAATCTATAACTGGAGTTATGATGACACGGATGCGGTGCGAATGTAAGCTTCCAGTCCGTGACACAAACGTGCACCTGTGGATGCGAACCAGCGTTGAATCGGCTTTTCTCTCCCGCTTGGCCTTTGCCTGGATCAACTCCGAGGTGTGCCTGAGAAAAAGCAACTGGCGAGGGATCGCCAACCTTCTCCTAGAATACGGAGCCGCGGTCAGTGCAGCTTCTGCACTTCTCAATTCTGCACACATCGTGAGAAGTGCCAGGAGCAAACATAGACTGCCAAACTTTGGCGGGTAAGTCTGCTCTCCACTTTGCATGTGAGAATCAGCTGCCCGAGCTGGTAGAGGCGCTCCTCACATCTCCAGCATGCAAAAAGTGAAGTCGAATTGCATCTCTCGGTTTTGTGACCAGGTTCTTTGCTTGTTCGGTGCTGACCCACACTTGCTGGACGTTCAAGCGAACACGTGCCTGTCTTAGGCTGTGATTCTCCGATTTTGTCGTGTTACGCCCTGACGCTTGTAGATGTGTCCGCCTGAGGGCCATGCACTTAGCTCTGGCCAAGGTGGGCCATCTCGAAAGGTAAGACTTTCAGCTTCAACTTGCGCCACAGTGAGCGTTGCAGGTGAGATAGTCTATGTTTGCAGGAGGGTGGCCGGGACACTGTGAAGCGGCAGATTCTGGAGTGTCTTCTCACTGTCTCTGCCAATGTGGAGGCCGCTTGCAAAGAAGTACATGATGGTGACTTGCGCTTTGGTGTGTAGATTTGTGCTTGTCAGGTTCGCAACTTGAAGGGAATGTCTCCCATGCATCTGGCTTGCCACAGCCTTAGCTGAAGACTCCGAGACAGAAGGTTTCATCAGAACCTGCCTCTTCTCGCATGTTGCGTTTGTTGCTGTAAACTGCGATCAGGCAAGCTACTAGCGGAATCTACTGTAGTATGGTAGCAGTATAGGTTCAGGGACCACATCGCTGCAAGTCACAGGTTCAACTGGTTGCATACGGTGTGTCCGTCCCTGAGGGCAAGCACGTGACAAGCAACGTGGCCCCTGCATTTTTTGCAAGCGCTATGGGCATGCCAGGTTCAGTTGCTCACGGAAATGAAGGCAAACCCTGGCGCACCCACCTTAGACATGACCTGTCCTTGAGTGTCGAACATGATGGCCCGAAGGATTAGGCGAATCCTTTGGCCACTGAGGCTTTAACATCCCGATGGGAAAGTGGGCTGCATCTGGTGCGGAGCTGGAGTGGCGGTGTGTATTAAGCGAATGCAGCACCCTGCTTGGGGGAATCGCAGAGTCTAGTCACTACAGTCTGAGGCATGCACTTCTGGGCATACAGAGGCGATCACGTTACCTGCGCTTGACGGAGTTTGGTGGTTTGTTTTGCGACAGGTGACACAGCTGTTCGTCCAGACTGTGCCACAATTGATAGACGCCCAGGACCTGCCATGTGCTTGACTGTGAGGCTCGTCAGTTTTCACGAGCCTCGCCAGACATCTGAAGTTAGTCCCCCGTGTCTCAATGTTGGCGCTCGCTTCGGAAGTCTACTGAATGCGCAGCAGAACGTGCCATCGCTGCTTTGCTCGGTGGCTTCTGGAAGGACATTGACGGCAACACTCCGCTTCATGTGCATGGCTCAGTTCTGGAGCGCTCGGTTGTGCCTTGGATGGTTTCTTCATGGTTTCGCCGAGGCGGCGAGCTACGCAGGAAATCTGGACTGCGCCTTGATTCTCCTCAGGCGACCAAGAACTGGGGCACGATTTGGGAGAATATGTTGCATGTGGGGCATGTGCCTGTGGACCTTTCAGGAACGGAGCTGAGCCCGAGGTCAAGAACCATGGGCCATGGTGCCCAGCAAGATTGTTCTTCACCTTTGCTATTGGACCACCTGCTGGCACATGCTACTCGATAACTGAGGTCGTTGTCTGCATATGACGTCGGATGCACGGACGACATGAACAGAAAGCTTGCCTCCCAAGCGGCACACATAGAGCCACTGAATGCTGAGGTCTCTAAAGTCAAGGGGCAGGACCTTGCGAGCACTCACAACCCTGAACTCGTTCAGGCTGCGGAGCACTTGGCTGGGGTCTTGTCATGGAAGCAGGAATCTAGGCATCAATAGAGCCATGGAGCTTACTGGTTCCAGGCAGATAGGGTGGGCAGCTCGATTGTGGGAGCAGGCTTTGGATTGGGGTGCCGCTTGACGCAGAGAAGAACGCAAAATAACGGGGTGACTTTGTGGGACGCTTTTTCGCAGATTTTGGCAGTAGGAGATTGGGCCCCCTCGTTGCCTGATTGTGACACCTGTGAGAATCGGAATTTGGGCAGCCCTCGATCCCCAACCTTAGCAGGTTCTGAAAGAAGCTCAAAAAGAGAAAGGCTGCCGCCAATCCTGAGCTTTGCATGTACTTACGTGCACCTGGTTATGTAGAAGCCGCGCCGGATTCTTTGTGGTTGCATCATCCCGCAATGTGGTTCTAGCAGAAACAGCTTTGCTGAAGTATATGCAAGAGTGTGAAGCCACTGTGCTCCAGCACCTTTCAAACGAAAGGTGCCCGTAGATAGTCACTAGTTCCTAGTTCAGTACCAGACCTTCCTTGTCCTCGCGAACAAAGAGGCTATGACTTGCTTCGGCTGATGTGTAGCGCCGTCCATCGGGTTCACACTCCATGCTCCGAGTGTTCCTGCCTTTCAGCCTTTCATCCTGCACTGTTACCTGAGCTAGATCATGCAGTGACATCGCATCAGTTAGGCCAGGCGGCAGCAGCAGCAGCAGCATCGAGCTAGGAAAGCGGACAACCAGACGCATGTCACATCATGTCACACGTAGCACGAACCAGTTATACACCTTGCAGCCGCTTTCAGCGCTGGCCCTTCTAGCTGCCGAGAGGCCTGTCAAGCTGAGGCATTGCATACCTGTCGACAACTGGTAGGAAGCGACTGTCGAGGTCATGCCTCGCGGCTTACTCGCCCAGACGGTTGCTGAACATGACTTTCTCTATCACGAAAGCCGACGCACGTTTGCTGCGTCGAAGATGACATCCTTCCAGGCGCAAGGTGCGCCTGCGTGGGAGCCTGAGACGCTGCATGGCGCCTGAGCATGTGCGCCAAGATCAACCACGTAGTCTGAAATCCTCAGGCAGGCGGTGGGCGCAGCCCCGGCTCCGAAAGTTCAGGGCGATGCACCTGGCCCTGCTCCGGACGCCCGAGCTGCAGCAGCCGCGAAGCCTGCAGCTGCAACACCACCAGAGCCGCCCCCTCCAGAGGTGAACCAGGACCAACATGAGACCACGGGCCAGGGAGAAGCGGTGCCAAAGTTTTGGCTGAGAGCACGGACTCGAAGGTTGACACACACACACAGGCACTGTGACACATATATTGTACACATATCGCATAATTTCTTGTTCCGTGTTTCGACCACGAGATAGGTTTGGCGAAGCCACAGAATGTAAACGAACTGCGAATGTGATGTTCGGCGGGAGAGACAGAAGGCACGCAACGCGACCGACATGGCAATTTGCAATCCGATGCTTGGCGGTGGGGTAGCCAGGCTGGGGGGAAAGTTAAGGTGCGCACTGACCTTGAAGCATGCGCTGCATCTGCACTTGCCATGTGGCTTTCCCATCCGCTGCAAAAAAGAAGGGTTTGTGTGCCTGCGCCCTGTCGAGCATGTGTCTCTGGTGTCAACGACGGTGCTGTTTGAAGTCGCGACTGTGCAGAGGATGTCATCGCTGGGCCAGAATCCACTAGCAGCCAGGCTGCAGTGCAAACAATTGCCGGTGGTCCGGGGAGGCATGGGGTAGGATGTTCGGCGTTCCTGATTTCCGGCTTTCACGCATTGATCCGCACAGCAGGCCCTCCGGTGCCAAGGGTGCGCCGGACCACTACGGGTTCAGCCCCAAGCATTCGTAAGCCCGGCAGTGTGCAGGTCTTGTGGCATGACCTGTACATGCAGGGGCCTCAACACGTTCCTGCTGACTGTCTCGGCCGTGCTGGTGGGATTGGGCCTTGGCTACGAGTCGTTATCTCAGAGTGCCGTCTCTGTGTGTGTGTGTGTGTGCGCGCGGGGGTGTGTAGTCTTAGTCGGAATAGTTGTGTTGGAAAGCAGGGAGTAGCTCGGACGAACAATTCACTGTGAATCTGCTCGTGCAGCACTTTCTGTTGAGCATGTGGGCTGTAATCTTGTGCACGTCGATTTGCCGCCTGCTCTCGCTTGCTGTTGGCTATAGCAGCGGCCGAGTTTGCAGAAAGGTATGTGCGCTCGAGCTCGACGGATCGAAAGACCAAGGGCCCAAGGGCTTAACATCCTGGCATAGGACCTAGGACCTAGCTAGCAGGCACCACAGTGCAGCCCGTGAGCAACATGCCTATACTTCTAGACCATGTTCAGAGAAGCTGTTATGCCCATGCTTTCCGTTTCGTGCACCAGTTGAGTGTGTGATATGAGCTGCTTGTTAAGCTAGAATCTCGCAACGACGGCCACAGCTACAGTAAGCTAAACTTCGTAGAACCAGCGCTGAATAAACTTCGGGGACCTTTGACATATTATGTGGCCCAGCATTCGTGCTGCATCGCCTTCATGAATGAGTTGACGCTCGAACTCAAGTGTGGTTGCATGTGTCCAAGTTGCCAGTGGGCGAGCTGAGAGTCAGCAAGCATCGAGAACTTGTCGGTGTCGCCAAGGATGAATTCCATAGTCTTTGGCGCAATTATTGCCGCGGGATTTTTGGGGTTCTGCCAGTGGCATGCGTGGAGATGGCGATTGCTTTTGCTCCAGGCCGTGCCCTGATGTGAAAGCAAGAAAGTGCAACAACTCAGCTTTGGTTAGAGTTAGAACCCCGGACCGGAAGAGTGTTGTTTGCAAGACTCCAGGCTTTTGGTCACGATTTCCTTTGAAGCAGACAGCCTTTCCTCGTCTCGCCGCTTTTTTTTTAAAGCCGGGGCTGGAGCCGAGCCGAGGTTAATTTTCTGAAGCAAATTGTTTGGCTTCCACGGCGCTGTTGTCGTCGGCGTGCTTGGGAGGATCCTGCAGTGTTTGCTCATCGGACTCCCGACAGCAGATTTGCCAGCTTGTCTGCTTTGTGAGCTACGCGTGTTCAAGCCAAGGAAGCTGCCGGGATCCTACATGTCTAGTCTCCAGAGAACGCACTCGGAATTACTCGTTCAACGAAGCATGTTTGCCGGGGTGCATCTCCAAGGCGTGCACATGCGCCACTGCGCTACTTCCCTGATGCCAAAGACTCTTCTCAGCACTTCAGCCACGGTGAAGAACAGCAAGGGGTGGTTGCATCACATGTGGATGGAACGAAGGCTGCGGAAAGCCAGAAGTCGCCGTTCATCCAGGATCTCGGTGACAAGCCGTGGCGGCTGCAGCTCTTCCGAAACCCGCATTCTGCAGAGGCCAGCCGTAGCCCCCCATGCAGCTGATGTATGCGCCTGCTCGGTGCCTGGTTGTTCGCATGTTACCGCGCCACGAGGCATATATCCAAGCGAGGGAACTATCTTTCGACGACAGCCAGTGGAACGAAGTCCCCATCCCGTCAAATTGGCAGCCTCTTCGATCAAGCTTCTGTAGTTCAGCATTCCGAAGGATGCAAAACAAGTTGCTGAGCCACCACAGCATCTCGCTAGCCAAGGATGCTGGGCATGTCAGCTCCCATCTACACGAACATCACTTTCCCCTTCACAATGGTGCCCGCTTTGATGGCACCCTATGTGTCGCACGACAATCCTACAGGCTGGGCGGCTCATGCACGTCGTGAATGTACTGGTTTTCATGTGCCGACACCACATGCCATCAGCGTGGGGTAACAGATGTTTCTTCCACCCGGAGGTCTTTATCGAACCACTTTCAACGTTCCCATGGAAAATCTGAAGGGTCGACGTGTCCACCTCGTCTTCCATGCTGTTGGCTCTGCTGTCATGGTGTGGGTGGATGGCCAGCCACTCGGAGGCGATAGCAAGGCAGACACTGGGACCCCAGAGGGAGTGTGCCTTCAATATTGAGTATGCCTCGGTGTAAGATGCGCCCAACTCCGATTGCATCGAATGTAGTCCCTGTCGCGGCAGCATTGACTTTGCCAGGTATGTTGGATATTCACAGGATTCCATGACTGCTGCCGAGTTTGACATTACGGATGCACTCATCGGCAGCCAGCAGGCGGTTGACAAGCAAGGCCGAGAGGGCGTCCGGAGTAGACTCAAACAGCAGTCAAGCAGCCGAACAAATGTTGCTCGCACCAGCCATATCAGTGCATACGTGACGAATCGGACGGCGACGACCGCTTTCACCAGGCACTTCAGCTACAGCTGCTCTCTTGTCAGAGCAGCACTTGCCGGACCGCACTGAGCATGCCACTTGGAGCAGCCAGGCTTGCAGGTGTCAGTTCTGCTCTGAGCCTGAAAGCAGAGGTACTCGTGGCCATGGTGCCAAGCTGGTGCGATGGATCGTACTTGGAGGACTCGATGAGTCTCGCGTCACGTGCCCCTCAGAAATCTGCAAAGCAATTGCGTCTTCGCGGAACTCAGACAGCTGTGGGTCAGGATCAGGATCAATGGTGGCTTTTTGGGATCCATCGTGAAGTTGAGTTGCATTTCGTGCCTTAGCTGAGTTGCTCCTGGCACGTGTTTCCAGTGAACTCTGGTGCTGCTTCTGTGATCCGAGCTTTGGGCGCGACAAGGTACCCGAAGCCTGTCGAATTGCAGAGTCTCGGTCCAACTAGTTCCCAGCAAAGGCACATGAACCTACAAAAGATGCTCTCCTGCCCAGGACTATCAGACTCGAACATTCTTCAACGAAGATGACGATGGAATTCTGCATGTTCAATGCCAGCTTACCGGGACAGCCGCCAGCAACAAGGTGCTGAAGGTCACTTTGTATGGAGAACGGTCTGAGATCCTGGCGGCAGCGCGCGCCACTGCACCTACCAAAACTGACTCCGCGGATGATGGGTCAGGTTGGTGTGCCGCACCCAGCATTCGACTTTCGTTGCCATCGCACTGTTTTTTGGAATCATGCTAGATCCTCCACGGGCTTCCGGTCATTTGTTTCGTTTTCGGTCGGAAGCATTGCGGAGCACTTCTGGTATGGATATGTTCTGCCTGCTGAACTGCACTTTAATTAAACGCTATGTAAATCCCTTCATGCTACTATGAAAAAGCGGCTCAGTACGAAAGCCAATTGAAATCCAAAGACTAGGTTGAATTAGGCAAGACTCCGGTGGACTTGGCCAGTTTGGGATACCCTTCTGTGGTCGCTTAAACGGCTGAGGGTTGGGAACAACTACAGTCCACCATGATGATGCATGTGTTGGTTTCCTTGCCCACCCGCAGGGGCTTACGAATCACGAGCCCCTAGGCCCTAGACTTTACTACCCCCAGGGCATCAAACTTGCCGAAGATGTGAAAGGCTCATGCAAGCGTTCCCTGGAGGAACCATGTGACTGTTGCGGCTTCGAGTTTTCCTTACAAGCGAGACTTGCTCTACATGCCTGAACGCACGCCTCCGTTTTGCGGAACAAGCTCGCTGTCATGACTTTGCCGAAAATGGCATAACACACGCTTCCTGGGGCAAAGCTGCAAGTGTCAAAACTTCCGGGTCCGCCTGTAACTACTTACTGTAATCACTGTAATCTTTATCGATGCTCGCTCGCTCGATTTGTCTCTGTGAGCTTGAGGGCTATCAAGGCATCCGAAACCTTACGATCAAAAGAGCAGCTAGTGTGTACTGGAACGTATGAGCTGAAATCCTAGCCTTCTCAGACTCTGTCTCTCAGAGTTAGGGATTGTCACAGCAGCTGCGATCCGCAAATGCAAGAGCGAGTGTGTCCGAAAACGTGTGAGTAGTGATCCCTTCTGAGATGTCACTGTCCAGGAACTGCAGGCTGCAGCCAGTGCAGGAACGTAGGACTGCAGGAAGAGTAGCCTCATAAGGTCGCAGGTTCCAGAAACGAAAATAGGTGGATGTGCCAGACGATCCGCTGAGTCCTTGAGCTCCTTTCTGACACCCAGCCTTTGCAGGTGTGGAAGCAGAATTACGCGTTCCGGGAGTGCGAAAGTGGAGCGCGGAGGCACAATCCACGTTTAACGAGCTCTCCTTACCGCCAACATAGCTTTCATAAGTCGGTAGCTGGTCTTCACAAAGACCGAGGAGTGACCACCACCCAGGTCGAATCAGGAGTCACTGTCACATCATCTGTCACATCCAAAAGTAGTTAACCTTCCCACACTGTCCGGCCAGCGTACCGAAACTACAGATTGAGCCTGAAAGTTTAAATGCGGGAGTCATGCACAAGGTCCGGATCAGAGGTCCTTGGCTATACCCGACAGGATCCCTTCCTATACACGCTGCAGCTGGAGCTCACGGAGGCCTCTGACACTTCAATCCAGGCTGAGCGTTTGCGCATTGGTTTCCGCACCCCGGTTGCACATCCTTCGCAAAGCTTCGGAAAGTGGTCACGTTAGCACATGTCTCGGACTCAAGACTCAATCGGTGGCTTGCTTAGAGGTACAGTTGCCATCGTGGATGGACAGCTCTGTGTGAACGACCGCCCGATCGTGGTTGCAGGTGCGAATGTGCACGAGATGCACCCGACGAGAGGGAAGGCGATCACCACTGACGACATGCTCAAAGACATAGAAATGTTGCTTCTCGATGCACGATGTGGGATTGACTA
The DNA here is from genome assembly GCA_003297005.1 of Symbiodinium sp. clade A Y106. Taxonomy (NCBI): domain Eukaryota; class Dinophyceae; order Suessiales; family Symbiodiniaceae; genus Symbiodinium; species Symbiodinium sp. clade A. The sequence goes on from BGNK01000147.1 coordinate 165,109, forward strand.
AAAGGGCCACGTCATTCCATTGTGCCATGCTGGTCCAATGCTGGTCCAAGGAAGCGAGGCAACTTCAATGCCGTTCGAAACAGTCACTACCCGCATCATCCCAGATGGTACGAACTCTGCGACGAACATGGGCTCTACATGGTTGACGAAGCCAATATTGAAACACACGGCTTCGTCGAGAACTTGGCGATTTCACTTCTTGCTTGTGACCAGGCTGCCCGCATGTCTTTCTACTGTAAGTGCAGTCATCCTTCCTAGCCACAGCGAACCGGCTTTCGGCCCTGAGAACCTTCGGGCAGGCCTGGAGACAGCAGTTCCTGCATCGCTTTTTCAACATGTTCCAGCGCGCGAAGAATCATACCTGTGTCATCGTCTGGTCACTCGGAAACGAGAGCGGTTGGGGGCCGAATTTCGCCTTGGGCGTTGAGTCCTTGCATCGATGGGATCCCCAACAACGTCCGGTCCAATACGAAGGGGCAACTTGTGGCAGTGATGCTGTTATATTCTTCGGAGATGGACAAGGTGCTGGGGCCTGACTGGCAATCCTCCCCGCTGAGAATTGTTTGTGGCCAGGTGCATCAAGTGACATCATCTGCCCCATGCTACCAAGCTGCCATTCACACGTAGAGCAGACATCAAGAGTGTGGATGCTAGTGTGACGGGGGAGGCCGTTGCTCCGGACTGCTCAGGTATTGGTCACCACCAATGATCCTGCCTCCGGCAGCCAGCAGAACTCGGCCTGTAACCCGGCTGCAGGGCCCCTTTGGCCAGACCTCGGCTGGCATCGTCTTGCATGTCAGCGATCATATGTGGGCTCCAAAGACTCATGTCTGCGAAGTGGTGATCCGAAACGGTCCGACCAGGTCATACTTTGCGAGTACAGTCATGCCCTCGGCAACTCCAACGGATCCCTGCATTCCTACTGGGAGCTGTTTTGGTCTCCGGCACCTGACACATGGCTAATGTTACATCTACATGCGTGGATGCATTCCGTGAGTTGGCCTGTGGGTTCCGCTCCTCTGAAATAAGGAGCATCGATGCATACAGGGAGGATTTGTATGGGAATGGGCAGATGGAGCAGTGAAGGCGCCATCACTTGGGTTCCCACTGCAACACATGCATATAGACATCCAGCTGTTTCTAAATACAGCTGCTTTTAGCCACCTTGCTCATCGCTTCATGATTACGACGACGACGATCACTGCATTATAAGCACACACCTGTCACTGTCTGGAGTTATAACCAGGCAAAAACCAGTGGTGACTCAGTGGTGTTGCCATGCCTTCGTTAATAGTTCTTCTGCCGTTGCTGGTTGTTTCCGAGTAATGTTTTTCATACAAGCCTGATGTCCATTACCAGGATTGCCGGGATCAGGTTTACTTTGTGCAATACTGCACCTTTGTCAGCGCTCGACTGCAGGTGCACAAGTCTCAAATCCTGGACCCGAATGTGAAGGGAAAGCACCAGCGAGAAGCCTGGCTTGAAGGCTCGTGTGTCCTGGCAAAGATGACATTCCGAAAATAAGAGAAACACTCGCAGATGTACAGTCAGGCGAATATGCCTACGGTGGAGACTTCGGAAGGGAGAGTGGGCGACAAGATCGTAACTTTATTGTGGATGGGATCCTCTTCCCCGATCGCACACCGCATCCAGCTTACCAGGACGCTCCAGAACGATCTGGGCTTGTGTATAGCTTTTGATAGAGTGTTAGGCTGGGTACTATTGCCAAGTGGTTTACCAGTGTGGGAAGAGAGAGACTTTGCTCGAGAGGACTTCAAAAGGCTGCAGCAACCTGTCGAGTTCCAGCTCAAATCGCAAGAGGACTGTTCCGAGGGTCTGCTTGTCCGGGTGAATGCCCGAGCCTTGGCGAACACAGAATCAAACACAGAGCAGATCAGTCGAAAGTCATTTGTGATCGGCTGCTTAGAGGATCTCCCAGCTTACAGCGCAGCTCGGGTTGAGAGAGTCGACGTGCTTCACGGAGGTCAAGAATCGGTACACCTTCCGAGATCTTGGGCACTTGTCCTTTTCTGCGCGACCAGGCTGCAACAAGCCATAACACACCTCAGACTTGATTTTCAGCACTTGAGACGACGGAGCTTTTTGTAGTTCTCTACAGAACCAATCCGAGGCTTGCTTGTGATGCGCTCGGAGAGAAGTGCCTGTGCACAATCCGCGGGGATGCAGACATGCGAGGCATAAGTCCAGGAGTGTTGGGAAGAGCAGCTCGTACGGCTTGCCATTTGAGATCCGTTCTCGAGCCAGATGCAGCCGTTGCATGAAGGAGAATCACAGGAGCTTCAGGTTGTCATGAAGACGGCAAGCCCTGAACTTCAGCAATGTGGTCAGTGGCTGCTTCTACAGGCCTGCCAAACGGACAGATCACGACTGATACCTGAGAAGCTGCCGAGCTGCTCTGGTTTGTGGTGCTAAATCTGATGCAGTCAGTTTGGCTTCTGTGATTGCCAACCGTGCGTACGGAACCAAGGTTCGTAATCGCTGACATTTGCTTTACAGTGGCTGCGCCCAAGTCGGAAACCAGCAAGCAGCCCGCTGGTGGCATGCTTTGTTCAGGCACTGGCCTCGTTTGGGCTGTTGCTTCAGAACTGAACAAAAGCCGCGGCCCACAGGCCAATTCAGGACTGAGCATGCTGTTGTCCAAACCCTCTCGACCCTTTGCCATCGGCCAACAGCAGGTTCGCTGCCGCCGCTTTTGCACATGTCTTCAGCGGGTCCAGCAACCTTGGACAGAAGTGGAGACAAGTCCGTGATCAAATCAGCTACATACACGGCAAGATTCCAAGGGGGCACTCTGTCGCGGCCCCAGCATGAAGACATGCATTTTTGTGGACCACACTGAATCCGCTTTGTGCCGTTCTCAGGACATCCTTGTGTGGCACTGACGGGTTGGAGTTGCTCGCCAAGCCTGGCTTGCAGCACAGCTTCACGCGTGCAACGACAGACACTTGCCTGCCGCATTTCTCAAGTCCCGAGCCTGAGCACAGGTATTCCGACTGACTATCGTACGGTGTTCGGCAGGTTGTCAGAACGATGGGCTAGTTGTGAGCAGTGGGAGTGTATCGCTGCAGCTTGCCACGAGCCACGAGCAAGGACAACGATCGCTGCGGCACGGACTTCTTCGTTCCCTGGCTCCTCAAGGCCTGGATGCCATGTCCTAGGGAAAGCAGGCTCGAGTAGTCAGTTGTTTGCTTTGAACCCGCGGGTTGGGCTTTGCTTTGCGGCCTGTCAGCCATGACATCATGCGCAACGCTGGAAGGTACCACTCGTCAGGCACTTCTTGGATTGTTACGGTTTCTTGTCTCTTGCGGCATCGCCGGCGGCTTAAGAACCTGCTTGCTGAACTGTTGCCTTCCTGTGCGCGGCATGGCATGTCAAGGTGGAAAATCGTCGCGCTGGATCGGCTAACAGCATCTGTGACCGCATGCAACCTCGTCAGCATTCGGGAGTTGCTCTAGCAAGGCTTTACGACACACTTGAATTGCGGGATGTCTTTGCCAGGTGAGTGGAGCAGTTCCGCCGAAGGTCCCAAGCTTCGCGTACGGGAAAATTTCAGTGCAAATGGCCAGCTCCTTCTGGAAACATGCTTCGAGTATGCGTTCGAGGCACATCGAGTAGTGGTTTCGGTGACTGTGACACCAATCGGACCCTTGACTGGTTTGGCGACTCTTCCGCGGGTTGGGGTAGGCTTTGCTCTTTCAGCAAAGCTCTCAACAATGACTTGGCTGGGCTGTGGCCCGGGAGAGAGCTATCCGGACCGCAAAGTCGCTTCGGATTGGGCAGTCCATAAAGGCGAGGTCGACGCTCAGCATGTGGACTACATTGTTCCCAGTGAGAACGGAGGAAAGGCGGATGTCCACTGGGCAGCCTTCACTGATGGTTCATTTGGCCATGGCTTGATGTTGACCTATTCCTGTGGCGATGGGGAAGCACAGCAGGACAAACCCGAAGATGCTGCATCCGAGAAGCGTCCTGCTTGCACGCGTGGAGCACAACTGTCCGCGTCGAGGTGGACACAGGAAGAGCTAGAGCGAAATTCCCACCGACACAAACTGCCAGCGAGGCAGGCGTTGAGCTCAAGACCAGTGAACGTGCACTTGGACACAGCTCATGCCGGAGTGGGTGGAGTGGGTGAAGGGGGCTCCAGACTTTGGGCCACCGCCAATCAGTTTCTTGTGAGCCCCGGGCATGGGTCGTGGACTTACTCGTTCACACTCAAGCCAATCGTTTCTGACTCATGGTTGCGCAGCGAGACCTGCTAAAAAGAGTTTGGACCGAGTGCCTTGCACGACGACGTCTCGCACGAATCCGGCTAGCAGAGCTCATCCTACGCACTTATCACCTGTCCCTTGCCCAGTCACTGTATGGATGCCTGGCGGAAGTATTCCAGCTGGTTGCCCAGCGTGTCCGGCAGGTGTGCTGTCAGAAATGGTTGGAAGGTGCCGCATTGCTTCGGCGCAGGGAAGCCCATCCCGAGCCGAGGTCGACCCCCGGAGGAGAAGAGATCCTCCCAGGGCAGCGTTGCAATCTCAGTAGCGCTGCGCTTGCTGCAACACTTGGTGAGACCCAGCAGAGGCCAGATCACAAGGACGACAGATCGGCAAGGGCCCAAGCGATCACAAGCGGGTATCAAAGGACATAAAGGACCCTGCCACGTAGGCCAAAATGCTCTGGGGCTGATATTGATATCGACGTACGATGGGCTTTCACGTCTGGGCGCACGGCAAGAGCGAGACACTTGCAACGTTGTTCAGGCTCCGGCTCGCAGGCTTCCGGATCTCGAGACTCTGCTTGAGATGCCATGGCTGTGCAAGTCTTCGGAGACTCTCCCTGAGCGATCCCGTGCTCTCGTCAGGGACATAGACTACAGAGTCTGCCGGCTCAGCTGCCGATGTCAAGTTTCACCCGCCCTGACTCGGAGCTTTAGGTTTTCTGGCACATTCGGCATGATTGGACTGTCACGCGGAAAATCGACGCAGTCGTGATCCTATCGAAGGTTATCATAGACTCTTGCTACACGATGTTCGAAACCAAGTTCTGAGCACTGCTTGCTGAAGCTTCAATACAAACATCCTGCAAAAGTTTGCCGAGCATGGACATTCGAGAGAGCCTGCTCGGCTTCCAGGTGCTGTCGGCTCAAGCTGAAAACAAGCATGAGCTTGCGCACCGGCCGGTGCGATGACAAGCAGCAAAGACAAGCAGCTCTTTGACATCGTCCTGCCTGCAGTTGAGAAGGCTGTGGGTAACCTCGAAAGTATGTACGCCGTTGCGAGACCCGTGCAGCAAGCAGCTTCGCACTATCCGGCTGGCCGCTTAGCTGCCCTGTTGGGACAGGCAGAGCACCTGACCAAGGCTGGCTTGTCCAAAGCGATCCTGCCAGTCCACGGTCATGACAGAAGCTTCGACTTTGCGGGTGAGCAGAGCATGCAGCTGCAGGAAAGCACGATACATGCTTCGAGTTTGCGCAACAGGCTGGCTGATTTCGCCTGCTTAGCCCCAGTAGAAGATCCGGGAAGTCAAGGCGATCCAGGCGACTCAGGTCCATCGGAGTTTCGCACTTTGCAACAACTGGCTGCCTGGCGGGATAGCGTTAGTTGCAAAGAGACCCTCAGCCGAAAAGAGTCGATGGATATTTTGCAGGTCCTGATAAGGGCTGAACGAGCCATTGCAGAAATGCAGCGTTGGGAGGCTGCTTGCACTCGACGCTGGGATGCGTTGTCACAGGAGGTGCGACAAGCCCGTGACAAGATTAAGACCATTCGGGCTAGAGCCCAGAAGCTGAAGGAACGGCAAACTGAGGTTGACTTGGCGGCAGGCCATCGGCGGGAGGAGCTGTGGACAAAGCTGCTTGAGGCAACCGGACCCGGTGAGGGGGACATTGCATCAACGGCTGCAGCTGTCCATAAACAGTTGTGCGAAAGCGACAAACAGCGGCGCCAGCTCCGAGACCGCATCTCTGCAGACAGTGAGAAGCTTCACCGCGTTGGGTCAAAGAGGAGGCAGGCTCAAGATACCGTGGACCTGCTGTCGCAGCTTGCACGTAAAGATCAAAATGGTGACACTGGAGAGAGGCACTCTGCAGATGACATCGTGGATGCAGAGCTTTCTTTGGAAGCCCTTATTTGGAAACAAATCCGGGAAGAGCGAGCAAGGTTTGCCCTCCCAGGTCCGCCTCAAGCTCCTCGCTTAGCCTTACCAGACTTACCAGAGGAAACGCAGGCGAGTGAGAGCCCAAGCTTCGCTCCAGTGCCTGGCCCTCCCAGCGCGGAGCCAGACCTGGACAATCCCCTAGTGAGTCCCCTGGTCCCCAGTGGCGCCAGCTTTCCCAGTTTGCCCAGTGTTACGAAGGATGCAGAGGACACGGCCCTGCATGTGGAGTTGAAGCAGACGCCTGCAGCTGTACCCCCCAAAGTTGCCAATTTGATTGAAAGGCTCTCCATGTCGCGGGATGCACGTCGACAAGCCGAGCGGGCGCACCGCTCAAAAGCTCTCGATGCACCAGGGAGGCCAGCAGAGCCACGAGTGCAGACGGAAAGACCTGCTGCTTGTGCCGGTAAGCCCGACAGCTTTGGGCCCGCGTTTGTAGACGATCCACTCCCTTTGCCAGAGCCAGGCAGGCGAGAGGTTCAGGGAGCATCCCAAGTGCCCTCCTGGCAGCCGGCACCGCCAGCGCCACCAAGCCATGCTTCACCCGACATGCTTTGGGGGGAGTTGCCCTCGGCTCCTTTGGAGCTGGGGCAAAACGCCCTTCCTCAACGTGCGAAGCTAAGATACTGTCAAGGGATGCCAAGCTGGCGCATGACATGGCATGTGCAATGTATTGCAATGTGGCTAGCTGAGGCACGTCTTCGAAGAGAAATTCTGCTTCTGAGCTCGCACCCCCACCTGCAGCAGGCATGCCTGTTGTGCGAAGGGTGACACTCGAACTGGATGACTGAAAAGAGCATCTGCGAGTTCTGAAAGCATGCTTTGACCTGCTATCTGCTGGTGCTCGTCATGTCAGGGAAAGTCGATTCATTCAGCGTCCACTTAGGGGATCAGTTTAAAGTTAAAACTACAGTCTGCGCGTCTTGGTGGAGGTTCTGAGAGGTATGATAGGTTGCATGTTTTTTTGTACGATTGCCTGATCTCAGTCCGAAACCGGGGTACATGCTGGGAATCCAGTACTGCCTCCACTGCCGAGCTTCGACGGTGTGAGTGGCTTTTGCATCCAAACTGATAACGCTGCGTGACAGCAATCGTGAATAGCGGCATGCAATACCTGTTGCCTAGAATAGTGGCTTGCGAGGGGGCAGCCCAGACGCTACCGCAACAGCAAACATTGAATTCCAACGCAGGCCAACTAGATTTCCTAGGCAGGCCTTTGGTGCACTTTTGTTTTCGCTGATTGTGCTTAAGAGGATGTTGTTTTCTAAATTTCAGAGTCTCCAGAGGGCAATCTAGTTTTGCGATGGCCATCCATGAGGCCTGTTGTTGCAAATATTTCCAGACAACCTCGTGCTGTTGCTTCTTGCAGTTGTGCGCATGCAGATGTATGTTAACTGCATGAAAGCATATGTCTGTGTACATATATATATACATGTATACACTTATTACCTGAATCAACACGCAAAAAAGCAATAGTTGCTGCTGGGATGTGTTGAATGGCATGTTGCGATATCAAGGTTTCCGATCCCATTGACTCGCAGCCGATCCAGATTCATTTAAGACAGATGGTGTGGATGTCGATATGCACGAAGAAATATGCTGGTATGCCAGATGTTGGATCGACCCAAAGACTCCTCGCTTTCTCTGCCCTGCTCAGATCGAGAAATAGTTGTTCAGTTGTCAATTTGCCGCTTCACCCTGCGGCGTCTGTGTTGATGCCAACGGTTGAATCCGAAGAAGCTCTCAGAACTCTGCTTACTCTTCTCAGCTGTGCTCCCATCAAGCACCGATGCATTACACCGAGATGCTGCAACCGGATGCCCTACTGGTAGTTCCAGCAGTAGTTGTTTACGAAATTGTGCATAAGAACCGCTCCTCGGCAAAGCACGCACATCGCGCAAATGCTCGGGAGCGATCTTGCTCTTTAGATGGAATCGGGGGAATGGGCCTGTCAACCGCTCGGCTTTTGTTGCCAGCGGCTCAGCAGGCATGCTTCGCATCATGTAGTGGCGAAGTCGATCTACACAACCATGTGCTTTTGCTCAGGCTGGGATGTTCGACTCTGGCTGTGACCAGAAGCCAGGAAGCTGCCTGTAAGTGCGTCCGCCTGTGTAATGTGATCTGCAGTGCGTAAGGACAAGGCAAGCTTGCAATTGAGCGAAGAGCAGGCGCCTTTGGCTTGTGCTTTCCGTTTTGCCTTTACAGCAAGGAGGCCCCGTTCCAAGGAGCATCGGCCATCAAGAGCCCCAAGCTACTGGGGCTTGGGGGAGGTAGATTTCGAGTGGTTTAAGCCTTTGCGGCCGAAGGCCTGCGATGCCTCCGCGAACTAAGCCGAATCCACGTGGTTGAAAGCTCAAGCAGGCCGTGCGTCACCTGGATGCCGCAGCATGGGCCGCCAACCTTGTACCGAAGGCTGTTTTGGTTGGGCATTCCTAAGGGCTCTCTGGAGCTTCACATCTTGAGCACCCCGAACCCCAGGATCTGGAGCGTAGCGAGACAGACGAGAGATCCGTTACAAGGTGCAAGGTTCTAGTATGTTGAGGCAGGCGGCACTTGCAAGACTTTGCAACCTGGAGATGCTGTCATTCCGACAGTAGCAAGGCTTCAGAAAAAAAAGGTGCAGCTCTGTGTCGCCTCGTGCGACGCAGAGCGGGAAGCACAAAACTGTTTAAAAAGAGAGGCTTGCGATCGACGTGGCAGCGGATGTGATTGGCTAAGCGTTGCTCCTACCTGGCGCAGCTCGGCATGCGACGAGAGAGGCTGTCGAATCAGCTTCATTGCAGCCGTGCCTGATACTTGTAGCATCTACTACGACTAGCCTAGATCTTGCAATCGGACTGCGGGGCGGTCTCCTCTTGCCGCAGCCGCCAGGGGGTCGATACATTTGATGGTGTTGCGAGGTGAAAAATCCTGCAACTGCACCAGAATGTTTGGGCACCATTCGTACACAATGCTGGCTTGCGACTTGAGGCTATGTGTGGAACAATGTGCGCCTGGCTGCTCAGGCACACGTGCCCTAATTGAACATGCAGAAGCTTGCCTAATGCTAGGCTCCTGCAAGTCGGCGAAGTTGCAGGTCTAGGAGTCTAGGCTGGGTGCTCGAATCCAACTAAAGTCAATCTTGATTCGTGTTTTTGATGTGTCCGAACGCGGACATTCAACGATTCACCATGCATGATTTGAGCTTGAATGGCTCATGGGTCACTCTACATGTGTGCTGGTGTCCGAGCGCATTCCTGGAGATTTTGGGAGGCATTCGTGACGCTCGACGAGACTACACAAAGGTGCTCCACGCCGATGCTGTGTTCTGTGCTGTTGATCTTCAGAGAAAGACGGAGGGCTTCTGCCTGAGTCGACTTGGCCACATCCACGCACTTATCGACCGCCTTGGCGACGACCCCGGCCTGTGGCCGTGGCCTCGACACGTGTGCTGAAGTGCATCCTGTCTAGAGCTAGAGAGAGAGAGAGAGAGAGTAGCCATTTTGGCTCAAGTGTCCGCACCTTTGTCTTGGGGGCTGTGCACCCCTCTTGGCACTGGGGAGGAGGCACGGGGTTGACCTGAGGCTGTAACCTCAGGGGAGCCTGCGTGCTTTCTCCAGCAGCGCTTGAGTCCCATACCCGACGCCATTTTGCTTAAGAGGCCCCTTGCCAATCGCATCCTCCGGAACCTGACCGCGGCCCCTCTGTGAGGGTGGCCCGTTAGTAGGGGGAAGGAGCATACTACATCGTCACGGTCCACGGGGAGATCTTGCAGAACTTTGCCAACCTTGTCCACCGAGGTCGAGCCAGCCACAGGGGAAGTTGCAGTACAGCGTGTGANAGGAGCATACTACATCGTCACGGTCCACGGGGAGATCTTGCAGAACTTTGCCAACCTTGTCCACCGAGGTCGAGCCAGCCACAGGGGAAGTTGCAGTACAGCGTGTGAAAAAAGAGAACCGACAAGCAGAGGCAACAGCGACAACAACCTACATGGCGGAAGATGTGGACTGGGGGGAAGACGACGACAACAGCCGGGACGACGACAGTCGACAGGGAAGAGGCCAGTCCAGCGAAAGCAGCGAAGAAGNCGGACGCCGAGCAGAAGCCCGAAAAGAACAACGGCAAGCTCCAGCACAGGGGGGATGGTCAGACCGAGGACGCCAAGCCAGAGCCCTAAAAGAGCGAGGCTGTTGCCAGGGGCGATGTGGAAGGCCGTTCGCCGTGTGCAAGCGCACATGCGGGGGGAGACTAACTACGAGGACTACAAGCAGTGAGCGTGAGGGGGAGTTTTTCGTTCTTTCCTAGACCGTGCTTGCGAAGTCAAGCCTAATTGGACGGGCCGNGGGAGACTAACTACGAGGACTACAAGCAGTGAGCGTGAGGGGGAGTTTTTCGTTCTTTCCTAGACCGTGCTTGCGAAGTCAAGCCTAATTGGACGGGCCGCGGAGCCAAGACCACCACATCGGGGGAGCCAAACGCCCCTCAACTCCTGCATGTTGCAAAACACTCTGCACTCAGATGGAGACGTGCTAATTTGTGCCACNCCACCACATCGGGGGAGCCAAACGCCCCTCAACTCCTGCATGTTGCAAAACACTCTGCACTCAGATGGAGACGTGCTAATTTGTGCCACCACCGCTTTGAACCTTTCCCGGGGGATGATGCCTCCACTAGACTTTCGAAAGCAGGGACCTCAGACCACCCCAAATGTTATAATTCTCATACTGCGTCCTGGAAGTGATGTCCTGCATTGTACCGTACTCCGCTGTTGCTTCTCACGTGAGACTTGAAAGGGGGGAACTGCAGACCATAGAGTACAGGCCCGAAGTCCTTCACAAACCCTGACTAATCTGTACTGTGTCTTGGCCTCAGCTTCTGTTGTTGAGCACACAAAAAAGGACGTAGCAAGCCTCTGGTCACTACGTGGGGAAGCTACTCGGTGCAGGTACTAAGGACCTTGCCGTAGTGGGCGCGGGGACGAGGCCTGGTGATAGGTTAAAGTACAGGGTCGGGGGTGAGCACCGAGTAGACGCCACACGTTAAAACAACCACGGGGAACAGCCCCTACTACGGACTCCACAAGCCCTCTTCCACCGACAAAGCAGGGAGAGGGGGGCCTAGGCCCGGGTCCGCCTGGCGGACTCAACCCTGGCAGAAGGAAGAAGGAAGAAGAGAGAGAGAGAGACGCGCCGGGGCAAGGGGTCTGCCCTTGCTTCAACCCTTCCGAAAGAAAGAGAGAGATCCCTCGTAATCTATATGGCCTTAGCCGGGGGAGGCATTGACGTTGACCCGTCCCTATGCCCAGGAGAGAGGGAGAGAGAGAGAGAGAAACTATAACTAAGTTGTTACGGGGGTTGCGTAGTGTACCTGGTTTTCGGGGGGAAGCTGCCAGGCCTTTCAGTACTCAGTAAAGAACGCTGCAGAACCGAGTTGTAGCCAGAAGTCGTTTGCCATAGGGGCGCGGAGACGAGGCGGGGGTTGTGTGGGTGTTGTAGTGTTCGGGGTGGGGGTTACAACTCGGAGACGCAGACCCTACTGAGTAGTTCGCTGCCAAAGTCTGGAGTACCCCAAAGCCGACCACATAAAAAAAGAGTTAGGTGGTCGGGCGGGGCCGAGTGCCTGCGGGTCGCACCGCGACCCCTAAGCCCGGCAGAAAGAAAGAATCAAAAGAGAGAGAGAGAGCGAGAGAGAGAGAGACCCCTTACTTCTGTTTTTCGAGTGTTGCCAGCTGCTCCTTCGACAGGCCAACCAGCACTTGGCAAACAGGTGAAGTCATGGTATGATAAGTGATATAATACTCGGCCGTTGACTTCGCTTAGTCTGCCTTAGAAAGAAACTTCACCTGGCTTCCCTAAACATTACGGGGGGGCGCTGGAGCGCGGGAATGGGGCCTTATCCTTCTCCTTTACCCTTGCGAAAGACAGATGCCTGAGCCCGCCCATCCCCCTGGCAAAGCAAAGGGAGAGAGAGAGAGACGCTGCCTCTGGTCTCGGGTCTCTGACCCAGGTATGCGAACTGGCGCCAGGCACCTCTCTCATGAGTACAGCATACCGTGATCGGCCGGGTGTGCTGCAGTGCTCGCCTCGTGCCGAGGCCGCCACTGCATCCCGAGAGGTGGTGCCTGGGACCCGGAGCAGCTCTCGAAACCTTGCTACTTGCGGATGGAGGGACTTGCGGAGATTGCGGTTAGATCCTCACTTAGGAATGCTTTGACAGAGATACCACTGCAGGCCTGCCCAGAGAACTGCTCAACACTCTGTCACAATGAGGTCTTTGTCGCATGTTGCCGACTAGATATGCAGACTAATCAACCTACTGCACTGACGGCTCAAAGAGTGTTTCACCCAATACTTTCCAAGAGCCAAACAGATGGAGTCTCCTGATTCCACAAGACGGGCATCAGGGCCCTTCACATCTTGCAAGAACTGATGCAGAAGAGCTTAAAGTTTAGAGAGCCTGCAGGAGGAAGAGTGAGTTCGCAACAGGCAGGTACTGCCCATGGGATGCGGTGCAAGTCAGAGAAGCTACGAGATAGTGAAGGACTTGATCAGCAGAGCCTCATGTTTCTCTCGGGAAAGATGCATTGGTGGCCCTCTTCGTTGCTGAACATAGCGGAATGTCCATCGTCAGCAAATCATGATCGACTTCGGCTTTCACAAAGCTGCAGTAAGTACTCGACCGTCATTACAAGACTTGGCTGGCCTCTCAGAAAACCGGCAGCATCACTTCCCGACCTTTCCTCCTTTGCAGGAGCCTCCTTCGGAAGAGGCTCTGGTAGAGTCGCAGCAAGGAAAAGTGGGCGGAGAAGCAACGCGGCACAAGGAGCGGCATTCTTCCCGAGACATGTTGGCAACAGTCTGATGGCGTGGCGAGATCCCGGTCAAGCCCAGGTCACTCAAGTGCACCTGTTGTGACAAGCCCTGGCGTGCGAAGTCATTGAAAAGGATGTTTGATGGGCAGAAGTATCATTTGGATGATGCCGTGTTATCTCTGCAGGGGTGATCAGTGATAAACTTGATAGAGGTTTCTACTCTGAATACCAGAGGCTCCAATGAGCGCCCACAAATCGAATTTCATTGCCCACATGCTGCACTGCACAGGACCTTTCCAGCGGAGCAGTCGGTGCTGTCAGTCAAGGCTCTTCCAGACCGGGTAGTTCTGAAGCCATTGAAGCCACGGCGATCCCTGGGTCTGTTTGGCAGGAGATTTTGCGCTGCGCTCGCAACAGCCTCCCGCGAGCAGGCCCCCGGACACAGCCAGCCGATGTGTGATGACACTTCATTGCGGCTCGGACAGCTGGAGGCATGCAGGTGTTCTGAGAACTGGCGATCAGAGGAACACGCCGCCGATAGCCAGCCCACAGCGTTACAAGGACACACATGGTCACAGATGCAAGAGCAGGGGGATCAGCGACAAAGATGCGGAAGCAGCGGCTATCTGCGGTTTCAAGTCAGGAGACTGCAGTACTCCCAGGTGCCAGAAGGCTGGACGATTTCGCCCGTGAGGGGTTACTCATCGTTGCCTAACTTCGAAAAGGTTGGACTTGACCGAGTTCGAGATGTTAGATCTGATCGACGTGCTCGGACCGAACCAATCATCATGAGCTGGACTGTCGAAACGATGCTTGAGTTTTTGTCTCGCCCCTGCAGCGCCAAGGAAACTCCAATGTCGGCAGTGTATCGCTTGCGTCACAGGTCTGTTTGATACAGTACCAGCTTGCGTGCCCACGCGGCGGCGGCCACAAATTATACCTACATTTGCAGGCGCACCGGCATCACCGTCGCTGGAAAGAGAATCCAGAAGGGCTGCGACGTGCACCGTTCTGGAGACTACCTGAATGAAGTCCAGGCCGGGGATTGTGGCAGTCGTGGTCTGGGTTTGCAGGGAAGGAGCGGGCCGCCCTGCTGGGCACACACGCCTCGCAGATGCTACACTCGCTCGCAAAGTCCCCTTACATTGTCAGCTTGCACGGCAACCGGGCTGCACCACAGACTCGGCTAGACAGGTGCAGGCCGGCACAGTAGATCTTGTGGCCAAGGGATATCTGACTCAGAGCGCGAGTTCTGGACAGTGATGGAGCTTTGTGCTGGTGGTCGACTGTCAGAGTGGCTGGGACGGTATGCCAACACCGCCAAGACTGTCGTGCAGCAGCTGCTGGAGGCCCATTGGCCCGTGTCACGTCACGAGATGCAGAGCACATATGATCATCCGCTCCGCAAACAGTGAGAGAGGGGGCTGGCATGCTTCGCAGGCGGTGAGTCACTTGACACTTGGCTACAGCAAAACCTTCTTGTGAGTCTGCCGATCCGATATGGCATTAGCAGAGACCTCTGCACATGGTCGGAGGGGTCGTTCTCGCAGGTCGGTCATGAATGCTTTTTGAGACTTTGGCATTAGCCATCGATAGGGTCGGTATGGGTGTTTTCCACGGTTCGGCCATCGATTTTCTGCGACATCTTCGCATTAGCCGTGGATGGGGTCGGAGCGGTGCATTGCATGGAGACATTTGTTGTCGGCAACATCCTCTTCTTGCGTTTTAGACCGACGGAGGCATTCGCGGCTGATTTGCCACCTCGACATAAAGCCAGACAACGTGCTCCTCTCTGGATCAGGCCGGGGCTCCTCGCTTTGCCATGAGTGGAGAATGAGCCTCCTTGCGATGCAGCGATGCGTAGGAGGGTCCGTTGGCAGGAGAAGTACGGCTTTGCGACTTCGTGACGGCATGTCAGCTCCAGCAGGCGCTGTAACACCAGCCCAGTTGTTTCAAGGGGTAACAAGCGCAGAAAGCAAAAGCAAACTTCCTTCTTGAAGTCTGCAAGGCCGACCAACAGCTTTCCGGCAAATGTGGAACTGTCGGCTTTCGAGCTCCAGAAGTTGAAAGCGGAGGCCCCTTTGCATGCTTGTAGGTGTCGTTGGAGCAGCTTCCACGAAGCACCTCAGGTGCCTATAGCGGCTTGAAGGCTGATGTGTACTCTTTGGGCCAGACCTTGCAGATTCAGGAGCATTGAAACGCAGAGATTATGACTGCATCTGCAGCTCAACGTGTTGCAGCGCAGATTTGCTCAGGAACTCCGCACAGTGAGAATTGGTTGGCCAGCGGCACGACTGCAACGTAAGATTCGCGGCAAAGACGGCTGTCCTCACGAGCCAAGGAGCTGGAAGAGATCCTTCCGTACATGACCAAACCTGAGTCGCTGGATCGCCCGGAGATCAAGAAAGTTCAAGAGCACCTCACGGCTGGCTCACAAGGCCCTGCGGCAGAGCAGGCATGTGGTGACAGCCTAGAGCATTTAAGTCTGCTTACTCCCTCGTGCGAGGCAGGCGGCAACTGGATTGGAGCTCGCTGGAGACGCGCTCACATGTCATAGGGGCAGCTTTACTTCTTGAGTTCCAGAAGCATGTCAACACCGTGTTCTACAGCATATGCGGCAGCGGCTCGGAAGAGAGGCAAATGTACTCGCGAGCCAGGAGTCCATAACCTACCAGCAGCTTCTGGCCGAGAACTCGCTTGAGCCGTGTGCCAGTTTCCCAGCATCGATGCCTCGTCCACGCTGAAGTTGGAAGCTGTTAAGCTCGAGCCCAGGTCATGGCTGGCAAAGCTGCTCCTCCTAAGGACGTGGCAATAGCAATGCATCGTAATACATCGCCTCGGCCCAATTCAGGGTGGGCAGTACATGCCAGTACTGTCAGCAGTCCAAGAAGCACTATACCCGCAATTATGCTGAACTGCGTCAGAGGAACTGCGTCAGAATCACTTCCCCGTCACCCACCCACCCACCCACCCCCAAATGTTACACACATTCGGAGACTTGGCTCGGGCGCTTTCAACATTTAGGACGCATTTGCGCCGGTGCTGGGGTACACAAGAAATGCATCAGAGAAGGAAAGCCAACCCTGCCATGCAGGCTTCGTCCTAGCCAGGCGGGAGGCAAGCAACAGCACAGGAAGTCAGGCTGCTGTTAAGTTCAATTCTTGTTAAGACAAGTCTTGTAGTGGCCACTAGTGCCTAGTGCCCCTAAAAAGCAGTATCACTATACTAGTACTACTGATGGCATTGGTAGTCAAACATGATTGCCCCTCATCATTGCTGCTAAGTTCGAGTGCGACCATTGCACCAGGAGAGAGACAGCGTGCAGCGACCGCGAGCAACTGGGTTGCGAGCCGCTGAAGCGGGACCAGCAACGAAGGTCTCGTACTTTGCTTTTTCTGAGCCCATCAAGCGGAGTCGAGAAATCGAAACCTTCAGGCCTGCCACTCCAGCTACTGCCGGCGGCTGGGGACCTGCATTTGCAATGATCGAGTTCCTGCAGCATCAGCCTCGATGAAACCGCAGGAGCGGCAGCGATTGCGATAAGAACTACGAGCAGCTGCTGAATCGAATCTACTCTCTCAGGACCGAAAGATGGCAAGGGGCCGTCGCTGCAGTACACCGTAGCACACTGTGAATGGCTTTGGGCCGAATTCGCTGCGCGGTGCCACGCGAGCCAGAAAGATGAGACTGCTTTCGTGTCGAGGCTTTCTAAGCCCAGGGACCACCAAACACACTTCACCACACATACTGGGATTTCGTCCCGCTATGCTTACTTCACCTCACCACATGTCCCAGCAGCTGAGAGTAGAACCTTAAGAATTCGCGTTCTAAGGGGTGTGGAGCCAACGGAGAATGTGCTGCCATTTGGACAAGAGGGTGAGCAGATCTCGTGAAGTAGAGCCGGGTACTCGCCAAGTAAAAGCGAAGGTTTCAGCGCCTGGATAGATTCGTTTTGGTTTCTGGCACGTTCCAACTCCTACCGTGTTATTGAGAGTTTGCAGGTGAAGCCTCCCTCGAATTCCCGAGACCTCGAGGAGAGACGGCAGCATGGGCCGACAGCTGAAACACAGCAACTCCTGAGCTAAAGGGCGCATCTTCGAGAGTTCAGTATCTGAGGCTCCGCTTTGCCGGGGGCCGCTCTTTGCAGGTCCGAAACAGAATCACTGAAGGAGAGCGATCGCCGCACCATGGCTTCTTTGCAGCCAGGTGACACCCCACAGCTCCGTTGCCGTTGGCCAGTTGAAGGTTTGACTTACTAGTAAGATTGCGCGAAATTAATGGAGCGGATGGCATCATCCATTCAGTGCCATCGGACAAACATGCGCTTGCTGCCGAAAGGTGCCTCCTATAGGAGCGGCAGTGGCCAGCGCACGTGAGGCTCCAGTTCTGCACACGAAAAGTCTTGCCGAGCAGTCCCTCTGCGTAGAGGCAGCTTTGGCTCTGGAGAGCGGGATCCGGATGCTCTTCCTCATAGAGGCTAGACTGCTGCCACAGTGTATGGCTTTGTCAAGCTGACATCGAATCTCAGGCGACTGTGTACTTGGTGCACGAAGTGCTACGGGTACTTGACAGCGTTGGGCTCGACCGGCACGAGGTGCCGCCTTACACTACTTTACATCTTCGTCCCGAATCATCGTATACTGCTGCTGGTTGTTTGATCCTACACTGCCACGGTGTGAATGTGAGTGTTTTCGCACGGCCTGCCCTACCTGACAGAGTGACCGAAGAAAATTACAAGGGCTGCCAGGAAAAAGCATCCCACACAGACTGACAGGTGATCATCGTCGGCAGGATACAAGCTGCTGACGTTAAAGGCCCCGCTCACACATATGCTTGTGCAACTTATCACAGCAAGCGTGTGCGTACAGTCATCGGGAGACTGAAGCAGATCAAACCTGCGATAATCGGAGGCATGCCAGTCGTGGAACACACGGGCATGTTGACTAAGGTGTCGATGCATCGTCTGTGCGGAGCCCACCGAGATGGAAAAAGTCCGAGAATTGCAACCGTGACGCGGAAAATTGTGGAAAAGTGCACTGGCAGGTCGTATCGCACTTGGATGCTGCGGCTCTTGCATTTCAGGAGCAGCTGTGTTCAGCCGCCAACAACTGCCATGGACTTCTTGGGGTGTATCTGCGCGTTGGGAGGAGGAGTCGTCTGAGAAGGATGTCGAAGTCTGGCAGCAGTTCGAGGTCAGGCAGTGTCAAACTGCGATAAGTTATTTTGACTAGATATCGTGGCTTTGCAGGCATCCATGCGAGGTGCTGTGAGCGCGGTTGGCGCCGCACCAGCATGTCTTGTTTCCATCGAGCACGCGAAAGCTGTGTGTAAATATCTTGGATGGAGTGCCATTCTGGTTCCAGGTGAGTGAGATGCCACCTGAGCGGTTGAAGACATTCCTATTGCGAGGAAGCCGACCAGAGTCTGGCACTCAGAGAGGACGTGTTCTAGCCAAGCAGGGTCTGTAGAGCTTCGAGGTTTGTCCAGACAACATTCACAGTCTACGAGCCGGGTGGTCCGGACGAGGCCAGGCCGGATAAGGCTCGGCGATGGATTCGCGACGAAGCGAACTCAGGCTCGTCGGCAAAGCTCCCAGATGGAGGAGCTGCTTGCAGCCGGCATCGCATCACTGGCTCGGTTCTTTCGCTGATATGTCCAGCCATTCCAGCCCTGCCACAGCCAGCAGACCTGCAACCCACCACGAGAAATTTCTGTAGATGCAAAAGTCTCCCAACAGCCGCTCATGCCATTTCAGGTCACGATGGGCTCCGGACTCTCCCAGGCTGCCAGACTTCCGTGTCTCCTAATGTGCCTTGGCAATATTGCGTGCTGCAGGAGGGAGGGTGCGGTTACCTGCGACCCCTGAATGATCCACACATCTCTGCGGTCAGTCTCTCAGCTGTCGGGCTCCTGTGACAAATCGACAGCACATGTTTTGTTTGCTGAGGTTGCCCTGCGAGCTAATCGAAGCTGTGGGCAGGTTCGGGACTGGATGAGCACGTTTCCTGTGGCATTCAGAGCCAGTGCGAGGTTATCGACAGATGGTTCATGCAGCTTGGTGGGGTCGTGCTTGTGAATGCAACGCAGAGGACCTTCACGATCCGAGAGAGACGTAGCAAGGGCGCCTGCACGCAGGAGCGAGTTCTTGGAGCACGTGGCCTCATTGGAATTTGCCTTGAGCGAGGCGGCTCCGCAAGAGTCGGACGTTCAAAGCTGTCAAAGCACGACTCGACAGGCAGAGATGAGGAAAATTAATGGGCTTAGCAGCCTTGTGGCCTCTTCCCCTGGTCGCCGTGAGCTCGGCCTTGTTACCTCCGCATCAACTGATCCGCTGACAGTTTGGTTCTGTTTCCGCAGATGCACAGCTGTAGTGTTTCCACTGGCAGCATCACAGATAGTCTATGAGTGTTTATACTGGTTCCTTCTTCTTAGTGCTCGCGGGCTACACATCTCTGTTGCTGTCTAGCACGGGGGCTTGCCAAGCCAAAAGCACATAGAAAACGGGCGGGGTCCGCATCGCACGTATCAGGTCGAGCCCCCGCGTGGTGTGAGGACAGAGCAGCTTCGTAAAGCAATGAGCTCTTGCCGATGCCTGTTGCCTCGATATCCTGCGTTTCTGCGGGTTCAGGACGTGTATCACTTGTCCGACTTGCCGTTGGAAGTGTAATGATGCTAACTTCAGGCTTCTCTCTCAGATCCACAGGAGTAGGCCTGCTTGATTTGCAGTTGCACCGCGCTGCCAGGCCTACACGATCTGAAGGCAGCATCGCTCGCCTGCACATTGCAAAAAAGGCTTGCATGTGCGATCGCAGTCTTCAGAATTCATGAGGCCAAGCGGTAGTGGATGTGACTGCATTTGATTATATTTGATTGCCATCACTTACCACCACAAGTGAAGCCCCTTTCCAGCGCGGCATGTTCATTGCTCAAGGCTGTCAGATGAACATGAAGTTGCCATCCCCACGAATGGTTTTTGCAATAACTCTGCTGTCGTCTGTCTATCAGCTGGAGCAGCGCTTCAGAGCTAAAACAACACTGGCTGCATCGTGATCGTTCTCTTGAAACGGGGTACTGTAATGTTTACCAGCAGAAGCTGAGCAGCAGCGCTGCAATGCGGCGAAAAAAGCGAGAGGCGTTGCGAGCAGAACTGCTTGCTGCTGGAGATCCCATTCTTTCCTGGCAGCTCTTTCGCAACATATACTGACATGCTGTCGTGCCAAGTCCCACATGAAGCCCCTGTTGTCTGCCTAATGAAATCAAAGGCGCGCCTGCATGAGGCCAGGTGCCAAAGAGAATGTCAGCTTTTGCAGGCAGCTTTGTCAGACGCACTGCTCTGGAGGCAGGCAGCGAGCAGCTCAGCGAGCTCTGCTCAGCAGGCTGCAAAGTCCAAGCGCACTGGGCCTGGGCGGCCTCGGCCTGCTGCGACTGTCAAGTGCCCGATGCGTCGAAAAAGACGCCGACTTCGAGCGAAAGCAACTGTGGGTCTGGAATCATTTGCTGCTACAGCGGCCCGACTTCTCTCAGCTAAAATACTTAAGGAGGCCATGTCAGTATCATAGTGCATTGTGGCCGCTGTGCTTAAATTGCCACGTAAGGTCGGAAGATGCAAGACGAAAAACATCAAGATTAAAGTCGCAGAAGTGGAGGCCCGTGCCGATTCGCGCTTGCCATCACAGCCAAATGCTACCAGCATCGACGTCGTTCCGGCAGAGACCCGACGCATCAAGAAGCGGAAGCGCAAGATTGCTCGGAAAGTCGGGGACGAAACACGAATGTCTGCTTTTTGCACCATGTTTCCGTAATAGTTCGTCTATTTAATTAAGACCCTGAAACCTGGCAACCTCTGACCTGGGTTGCACGAATTATTTCTGTGAAGAATCTGTGATTCTCCTGTTACCCGAATCTGTGAATCCGTTGTGAAGAAAGAGTGAATTCCCCAAACATATCCCCCAGAATCTGTGAAGAATTTGTGAATAATCTGTGAATCCTTGCTTCCAGAATCTGTGAAACATTTGTGAATCCCGGCAGGACATGTGTCGCATCTGTGAATCTTTGGAGGACATGTGTCGCCCTGCGCCCCAGGATTCAGTCTTTTGCAAAGAGAGTCAGTCCTGTGCCCCAGGAATCACAGATTCTCCTTGCAAAAGGGTGAATCCTGGGGTCCAGAAAAGAGTGAATCCAGTGGCCCAGAAAGAGTGAATCCTGTGGCCCAGAAAGCTCTTTCAGGGCCCAGGATTCACTCTTTCTGGGCCATGGGATTCACTCTTTTTTGGACCCCAGGATTCACTCTTTCTGGGCCACTGGATTCACTCTTTTCTGGACCCTAGGATTCACTCTTTTGCAATGAGAGTCCTGGGCCCCAGGAATCACAGATTCTCCTTGCAAAAGGGTGAATCCTGGGGTCAAGAAAAGAGTGAATCCAGTGGCCCATACCGATGCGAGAGGCACGTGGAGTGACGATATATGATATATCGATCTTGACGGGATTATGTAATGTCGGAGCCAGCAATAATAATGACCGCCCTTTTCAGTGGCTCCGATAGATGGTTGCTGGAAAAGGAAACAGTCATGTAAAGGAGGCCGCAGATGGATATCTCGGGGTTCCTCCCTTTTCAACGGCTCCGATGGCCAGAAATACGGAAAATCCGAGGTGTTTGAAAGATGGATGCTGGAAGCAGGAGCATTCGCCGATAAATTCTACTATTTTCGTAGATTTGCGGGTCTCCACCGATTTCGGCGTCTCCAATGTAAAATTGGGGCTTGGTTTTCTGTTACCAAATTCTACTTATAAAATATGCCCATTAGGCCGCGGGTGGATCTCGGGGTTCCCCCCATTTCACTCCATTGGCCAGAAAGACGGAAAATCCAGGCTTTTTCAAGGATGGCTGCCGGAAATAGGAGCATTCGCCGGCAAATTCGACGATTTTCGTCGATCTGTGGATCTCCACCAATATCGCCATCTCCAATGGAAAATCGAGGCCCCATTTTCTGTTGCCAATTTCTGCTTACAGAATGAGTCGTTTATATTTATTAGGCCACGGGTGGATCTCGGGGTTCTTCTTCTTCTTGGTGGTGGCGGTGGTGGTGGCGCTATTGTTATTGGCGTTGCTGATATTAGAGAGAGGGAGAAAGAGAGTCAAATAGAGAGAGAAATCAGTAGAGACCCCAATGTCGGTCCTTTTACGAATATAACGGGGGGGGCTGGGCGGGTCGATGACCTGAAGATCGCATGGATGATCCCCAAGTCTTGTAGAAAGAGAGAGAGAGAGAGAGAGAGAGAGGCGTAGCACCAGCGTACAAGGGTTGGGGATCCGTTCCCCCGCCCTAAATGCTGTGAAAGCAAGCAAACAAGAAAGAGAGAGAGAGAGAGAGAGAGAGTCGGGGGATTCAGCAGTAATTGTTATCTCCTTTATATCAACTTTTCAGCGCATGTTGTACTCCGGCTGCTGTGTTTTTTGACTGATCCTCCATCCTTACTCCTCATGCAATAAGAGCCGTTGCTACACCCCTGGAAACCGTCCAAACTGTATTCATATGTGTTCATTGTCCTTTTGCCTTGTACTGAAGCTAATCCGGGGGAGTGAGCAACCTATTGACAGAGAGTGTCATGACCAAAACTGATCGGTGGTTGATATCACTCTTTGATGGGCCTACTTTTCGAATATATGTTATGCCTAGGTTGTTAGCCACTGTTTCGAACAAGCATGGCCGATCAGTTGTCATATGCGAAGGCTGGGGGAAGTCGTGAAATAATAATGCTATGTTACATTGTTCTTACTGAGCCCTTCATGACGACTTCATGCCCCTACAGCACCCCCTCGAAAGTCGAACAAAGACTTCGGGGGGACAACGTAGAGCATACACAGCTTTCACACCCCATCCAGAGCCCCACGAACATCGGGGGGGCCTGCAAGGCCGAGGGGGTTTAACAGCCCCTCATGCCCCGGGGAAGAAGAGAGATAGGGAGGGAGGGAGGAACGAAGAGAGAAGAGAGGAGAGAAAAACGAGAAGAGAGAAGCGAGAAACGAGAAGGGAGAATTAGAAAACCATAAAATCTCAGAGGTGGGGGGAGGGGATGCCGTAAGAAGCAGAGCACAAAACCGCGGCGATAGGGGAAGGAGATACCGTATTCTTTTTTTTTTAGAAATTAGATTTATAGGATTTACATTTTTTTAATGTTCTTATTCTATAGGGTCTAGCTTTTAAATCGTTGTGTATATGAAAAAAGCATGGTTATTATTTTGGGAAATTATATATATATAAGATCTCTTGTCTTAATTTTAAATAAATTTTAATCGAGACGTTTTAATTCTAGAATAGGTTTGAGTTCGGAATATTGATTCTTCGATTGGTTAAAAAAATTTTTAATAGGGAACAATTGGTTGTAATAAATTACTATTGTAATTCTATTGATAAAGAGGTAGGATATTTCTCTCCCCATGGATTAGGATGCTTTTCTCTTTTTTCTTGATACCCATACATACACACTATATCTTTGAGAATCTATGGTCATTCTATCTCTCAATCTCTCCCTATGAAATAGGATGATCTTCTTTGCTGTGAGATATATATACTTATACACCCCACGTATCTATGTATGTATGGTATCTCTTTACGTACATGGGTGGATATCAAAATTAGGGTCCCTTTTCGGATACCCTAAATATTAGGTATCGTACTATAATAAGGACCCAAAAAGGGTCCATAATTTTGATATCTACTCATATGCTCTCCTGCTAAGCCTCCGTTCTATTCTTCCCCCCCCCCCCTGGTACCTTGTCATATACTCTTGTATTTCAATAAGTAAGTGGTAGAGATTATGGTATATTTTCCTCCCGCCTCAGTGGAACGCAGGAGTAGGAGCCAGGTCGTAAAAGCCGACTCCAAGTCGTGGGTCATGGCCTGCAAATCGACGGAGTTTCTTTCGTGGCGTCCTTCGTATAATTTTATCCGATCTTTCGTAATAAATCTATTATAAATATATCTAATATAATTTCGCCGATATTGATAGTATATATATATATATATCAAGAGTGAATGAAAGGCACGACCATGCCCAACGCCTCCGCCACCTCCCGCAACTTATAGACTAGTAGCCGGACGATTTGACTTTAGGTAGTTGTGTTTCGACACAACGAGATTACGAGGCATATACCGAGAGATTAGTATAGCATATATCTTCCAACTATTACGTTTAATTTTCGCAGATTTTAGTTTTCTTTTCTCGGATCTTTCACGAATATATATTACAACGATTTTCAAAATATCAATACAAAGATCTTTAGATCACTTCTCATATATATATATTTAGAATCTTTGCAATTCCTGATAATTCACCCAAAAATATATTCATTCATAATCTAATTATTCGTTTGTACTATAAACTAAGAATCTAACAAATAGAAAATACTAGAGTTGACTCGCTGCTTCCAGCAGCGGTGTGCAAGTGGAACATGCAGCTCGGCAGTATCCCGGCAACGACGGCCCAAGTCTCTAGGTCTCAGCACGAAGGCGGAAATCTCGCGTAGCGGTACCAGAGGTAGCCTGCGATCGCTCATTTCGGCCTTCCCAAAGGCGAAGCCAAATTTCAAGTGACACCACCTTGCGACAAATTATATCTAGAGTGCCATGCCGAAGGCCGAGGGCAGAATTATAGGCAGCACGCGAGGTCTTTTGCATAGCCAGGGAGAGGCAGCAGTGAGACAGAGGTGGAATTTCCGCATACGTAATTTGACGCCGGCTGCAACCTGACTGTATAGGAGCCAACGACAACCATCAAATTGAGAGCACTTCACGATAAACTTCATTGTGCGTGAATAGCTGTCCTTCACGGTGCCCTTGGCCGGATCAGTTGTTAGCCAGGACCCGAATATGGTTGCTCCCTCCCGCGCGCGAGAGCGCCCCGTACAGCTGGCCATGAGCAAATACCGACAGCGGCAAGTAAAGACCGCAACCTGAGCACCGGGCGGATGCGCGAAGATTGGGCACCCTGCAGAAAACAAAGTACAGCAACAAACCGAGGTTCCGACGGAATAGAGATTGCCCTTGCGCCTTGTTAATTGTAGTGGACCAGGCCAATCGAACAGGAAATTGGGGTCATTTTCACTGGCAATGTAAGCTCAGCGGGACTCATAGGAATTCGAGGCAAGAAAGCGCGCTTACCTCTACCAGTGCCCGTTAGCACCAATACATCCAAGGCTCGGGGAGATATCACGATGACCAAATGTCTGGTATTATTACAGAGTCCATCTTTATAATCCAAATTGCGGAGCACTCGCTTCTGTTGTCATAAGAGACAACCAATAAGAACAAGAAGTCACCATGTCCGAATGCACCTTTCTGCTCTCGGTACCGAAAGACCGTATTTTCCTGTAAAACACATGAAAGGTGGCGCTACCACTGAAGCATAAGTCATGAAGCGATGTATTGCCTTGCCAGAAACTTTCACAATTCACCGATACTTCGACTTGGCAGGTGACTGTAGGGCAATGGTGAACTCCTACGTGTTGATGGTGTGCAAGATGCCCTGGCATCTTGAATATATGATCACCCCGAGCATGGCAATTCAGAGCAACAGCCTCGTACCGGATATTTGAAGTTGGAATCAAACTGATCTCATCATCGGGGTAGGTAGAGTGGAGGAGAGAACTTCGAGATCCACCCGTGTCGGTGGGGTGAGAAGAGAAGGAAACCTTGTCCCTTCAAGCGCCAGGATAAAACCCTTCTCAAGTGAAACAAAGAGAATCCCAGAACCAAAGCAAACGAAAACGCAGGCGAAATCCCAGGTGAAACGAGCCACGATTGGGCGAATGCACCCATCACCACCTCCAATTAAGGGAAGACGCCAGAAAAGAAACGAAAACAAACAAAGACGAAGGGATTCTCAAAGCAAGGAATATGAAACCGAAAATCGTGAAATTGATCTTGCTCCCAATATACCTGATCGAGCCGCAAATATATAGGGGGCATGGATAGATATTCGAATACGCGCATCCAGCACGTGACCTTCAACAGTAGCATGGAGCGCCTGCACTCATATTGGTGCGTGATCTTGTTTGCTTCCAGCGCCAGTCATATGAATGGAGCACGGGATCGTGCTGCTGGCTATCGCGACGCGAATTATCGTATTCTTATCGTATTATGAATAATAGCAGTGCAGATACGAACTCGACAAGTACGAATTTATCGGTCCTGTAGTAGGGGCCTTCGTATCGAAGCCGTGCCCCCCCTCCCTCCCAATAGCTGCAGAACCAAAGCTGCGAGGATTCAGTAACTATATCTTATCCTCTTCTCGAAAATAACGGAAAACATTATTGCCACTTACTGACACACAACAATGAACTAGACTAAGTAGGTCTAATATATGACATCTAACGTGCATTACAATCGAGCCTCAAAACAAGATAATACAGACGAATTAAATAATGCGTTTAGATACTAAACTTTCCTATACAAACGCTACTCTATAACATTATGTAAGAAAATTCCTATGGTCAATAACCCATATGAATAAATGAAATACGATACTCCAATAGAAGGTTACAAATTTTCCCGAAATTTAAAAGACTAATTAGGCCTAACCCGAGGCCCCGAAGATGCCCCGCCTATATAAAGCCACAGTCCGGGCTTCTAAATTTTCCGGAAATTTCAAGTCCTAAGTATACCGAACCGACTCGCGCGCCGTAATCTATAAATTTCCCCAAAATTTTGAAGCCTAGGCGCCCCGAAGCGTGCTACACCGCATATGATATATTTCCCTAATATTATAAGTTAAATATTCCTATTAATCTCTTCACTAAATATTTATTCTTTATTAAAAAACTAGGCATATTCCATGAAGATTAGAAATATTCAAGAGTAATGATATGAATATAAATTCTTAATCGTACAGGATGCATCTGCCTATATTTGTAACATGCATTCTAGCGCCTTTTTTTGAATGACCGTTGGCCGCTTTCGTGAGACGGTTGCAGGCCGGAATCCGATGCTTCTTTACACAAGGCAAGAGAAGCACTAATCCCATAAAAGGTACCAAGCCAGTCGCTCACTGTACATCGGTTGGCAGACCAGTGGCTGGCGAAAGTACCGCTTGGGCAAACCCAAAATTGGAACAGACTGTCCAATTTAATTTGATCAGTGATCTGCAATGCATCTACGGCTCACTGCAAGCAACACGACGACCCTGACGTCACAGCGACCTGACAAAATCTTATCTGCAAACCACTGGAAGTCGCCATTAAAGTCCCACAGTGCAACAAGAGTACCAGCTCGAATCCCAAAGTCGCTGCTACACAGCTTGCCGCAGCACAAGGGAATCCTATGAAACAAAACAGCGGAGCCAGCGCAAAAAGGGTTTTTGTGATTTTTCCAAGGGCTGAATCTTGGCAACCAATCTGTAGTCTGTTCCTACACATAACAAGGCCCGGGCAGGGACCTCAGGTTGTCGCGGAAGACTCCCGTCCACGGAGAAGCGCCGGAGAGTCAACTCCGTGTCCTTCGACAGCCAATGCAGTTGCTGTAACCCACATGCCAAGAAGAGTGCTCTATGGTCCCATTCGGCCTTGAACTGCGCATGCCATGCATGCAAGCTACTTTCGCCCACGGACATGGTATCAAAACTCTCGTTTATCCACACTACCAGTCGTGATGCTCACCTGGTCTATGCGGAAATGGTCACGAGTGTTTCCGTTGCGTTGAACACCACACACATGCTTCGCATCGGCGGCTCACCATAAAGACTGTCATTGGTCTTATGATAAGATTATGGTGATTATGGTTGCAATGTGGTACCCACTCGAAGTTTGTGTGGCAGAAGTAAAGGGATCTACTGCTCGTGTAGGCAGAACAAGATGTCGCCTGTCTCCCTGATGCCATCCTACGGAGTGAAGGCATCAAGTGCCTGGCGGCAGCAAAAGCACTGCTGCTAAGAGCCACGCTCGGCAGCGCTCGATTCACAGGATAGTTCTCACCCAAAATCGTGTCGTGCCAATTCATCTATCGGATGTTGGCCGGACCACAAATGATGTGAAGAACGCCTGGGAGCTTGATGCCCCGTGCCCCTTCAGTCCATACCTAGGGATGACAAAAAGCGCCATCAACCGACGAAGTTGTCGGCAAACGGTTGGCACTGCGTAAAGCCACAGATTGAAACCATGGCCGCCATCATGCTTCAAAGTCGATCGCTACTTTCACAATTCAGCATCGGGAGCAGCAATATCTGTCAACCATGCAATCACAGCGGACGCTGGAGGCACTGCATCAGCAGGGGTCCCGCCATACGCAGATCAGGGAACGCTGCTTGGCTTGACGTCATGCTTATTCAATTTGCTCGCCCTGTGCAATCGCCCAGGCCAGAGGCTCAGCTCCAGTCGCACACAGACTCGCGAACTTGCTTTAACACGAAACGAGACACGCAACAAAACGGCTCCGAGGGGGCAGTTTGGTACTTGGAAACACGGAAGGTCCTCCCGGACTTTCTGCACCACAGTCGGGTGCTCCTCGGCTTGCTTCGCACCGTGGGCATCAGCAGCCGCATTTCTCTATTCACTCTATGCGCTATCTCTATAGCAGCTAGCAGGAACCCAGCAATGACTTGCTCAGCATCGTCCGACATGTGCCAACGTCGCCTTGAGATATCTCTGCAGCTGCGCCAGCGCCTGTGTGGTTGCGGTGCTTGCCTCCACGAACCGACCAGTGGGAAAATGGAGGGGACAAGAGCCATGCCCGATCGTGCAAACCGACCGCCTCTGCGTGCATCTGATTGGCTGACATGAGGTCATGCAAGTCCTTCGGCTGAACTTCCTGGCAGTCGCGAGCAGACTCGGGGGTCTAAGACGGTGCGATCTTCCGCTTGAGCTTCGGGCAGCTTCTCTCCACATCTTAGCCAAGCACACGAGGTGTATCACATGATCCTCTCAGCATCCAATTGCCAGCTCCGACGGCAGCTATGAACTTCGCAACGCAGGGAAGGGTCCTTCAACAGCACTGCCACGACGAGCATGGCTGAGCAGACATCGGAATGAGTGCCTCAGCTTTCGCAGCTGCAGGTGCAAAACGACCTGGGCGGACGTGGAGCTCAGCCCAAAGCCGGAAAGCAGAAGTCCGAGCCCAAAGAGCCAAATGGTCCAGCCGAGAATCCTCTCAAGCCCACGAAACGAGCTACCCGGAACAGACAGATCTATCTCCGAAGCCCTTCCCAAGTGATCCACGGTCCTCTGCGAAACTGGAACTGGGGGCAAAAGGTCGACTCGGCGGCCATCGCTCCCAATAAGAAACTCCACTTCACCTCGCGGCCAAAAATGCGGACAGATCTGGACAGACTGCGATTACGCCCTCTAAACGACCGTAATCAATCAAATGGAGAAGAGGTGCGCATACCTGAGGCTGAGTTGAAAACAGGTCAGGACAGTATCAGCCGAGCTTTGCCAGGTACCGGGGAATGCAAAGGGCCTTGTGGCTCCGGCGCCGATGCAAAGTATCGTATCGCCAGGCTGGCGCCTCTGACACTGCCAAGGCTGAACCAAGAGGAATCTTGACTAAATGTAGCAAGGGAGCCTGAGAACAGAGAATCTTAGTCTTGCCTATCAGAGTCTGATACTCTAAGACACAGGTGGCAGAGCAAGAAACTCTGCGGCCCAGGAGCCTAGGTGCACCAATACCAAGCAGATCAAGATCACCAGCCCGAAGACGAGCCAACCTGATCTTAAACGACGGAAGGAGCCGTGAAATCTCGTGCTCGTGCTCGGGCTGCAGCCGACCGGCAGCTCAAAGAAAGGATCTCGCATGCCTCGGCGGGCGGAGGCCGGACCGAAAGCCCTAAACCGCAAACGCAAACTCGCGGGTCCGGTATTTCAGGCACAGGCTGAGCCACATGTGCCAATCGGGGGCCTCGGGTCGACTTTGCTTAGACGATCTTCAATCTAGACGACACAGGAAATCCGGAATTGAGGACTGGGCAGGGAGCCATCGCCAGCCCCATGCAAGGATTACCTCTGGCTAACAAACAAACATTGCTAAAGCAAGCTTCCAAATCTTCTAAACAGAGAAAGATCTGTGATCTGTGGGTCCGACGTTTCGGGCGGCCGGAATGAAAGCAAACACTGCAGCCGCTAGCGTCGTCAACTCGGAGGCCAAGGCGAAACACGGCTGAACCATGTTGCGTAAACTGACCAGGCAGATCCCATTCCTTGCTACGTATGCTGCTAAAGCAGACGCTTGAGAACCAGGGCTGGTGCGACTGAGAGTGATGCTGCGAGTATGGACAAGTCGCTTCCGGACATATGCCGGGGCTCAAGCCCAACGACCGAAAGGTATCGTTCCGTGAAGAGTGCCGCGCGCACTTTTGACAATCCAGAAGGACACCTTGCACGGCTTCGTGTACCATCAAAGGTTGATGTACCAGACTCGTTGCATTCCCATTGGACTGTGACTGTAAGGCGAGTTCCATGGTGCCAATCAACACCAAAGATCCAAGTCCTGCAGCAGGCAACTGCTGTGTCGTGTCATCACGCCAAGTCCGACTCCCTGGCTCTGCGTGTCCTCCCAGTCCGGCATGGAAAACAGAACTCTCAGACAATGGCCTCCATGCAACCACCTGCTGGAGCCATCGGCTCACTTGTTTCTCCAAGCCATGCTCAGTTCAGCTTGCCGCTGCTGAGCAGTGTGCAAGGGTGAGGCCGGCCATAAGGAAAACGAATACCGACAAGTCCAAATGCCTTGCAGGCGAGGGCAAGCTTATGCAAGCTTGGTTTATAGCTAAACGCCCCACAGCATTTCGAATTCATTGGAATTATGCAGGCAAAGATGCCAATGCCATGCGACGCGAAGTCGCTCAACGTCTGCTGGCACCTGCTAAGGGTTGCAGCTCGGGGCTTTTACTAGGAGTATCTGGCGAGAAGCTTCAAAAGCAAGAACAAGAGGCATGATCACACGACATCATCTCCCGCGGTGCGGCCAGCCTTGCGAATGTAAACACAGCCACCCGTTGGAGGCAAGAAGACCGCCAACTGTTCACCCTCGAGCAGAGCAGGAGCTTGCATTAAAGATTCTAGATTTGTTTGGCACTGTCTCTGCCGGTATGCATCGGCAAGGACCCGGCCCGACGATGCAGTCTTGCTGGACACCTTGTGCTGCAATCCTGCAAGCAGAAAACTCGGAGGCAGGGCAGCGGAGCCTCACTTGGAGTCCTTGCAAACCCCCGGCAGCAATGGCCGAATCCTGAAGTCAGCTCTCGACTCTGGAGTCAGCTCCCAGAGCTTTTGACAGTGCCGCTATCTCCTTGCGGCCAAGACGCCAAGGTCCGACAATGCGACAGAGGAGCCCAGGAGACTGCGTCTGCACCTAGCCGAAGAAGTCTGTGTGAACATAGCGAAGCCTCGATGTCTTGCCCAGGAGGGCACGTCGAGCTGAAGTCTCGATGTCTGCCCCTTGGAGAGCGAAAGCACAGAGAAAGACGCTGCAAGACTAGATGAGCACCGGACGGGGAAAAGCCAGGCGAAGAAATTATTTCCAGACCCGCTTGATTCCTCGATCACCTTCAGCTGTATTCCGAGGTACACCTGCAAGGATTGCAGCATATCGCAAGACAAGATGGAAAGGGCACACACGAGAGGTGTGATGCTGATCACCCACCGCAAACTCCGGGGGGGGGGGGTTGGGATGCTGACGAGCCCTTCTTCCGAAAAAACGAAAGCCTTGCACCTGAATTGATACACGACAGGGGCGCCCTCGTAGGCCTGCATCACTGGCCAGGCCTGGAAGGAAGCGAAGCTGAGCCAAGGACGAAAGTCGATTCCAACTTTTTCGCATGTTCGGGCTCCTACGTAGAAGGGAGGCTGCTCGAAGGCTCGCAGGCAGAGCCGCTCTGGTCGATCGGATGTCACCTACCAGGCTGCCAGGGGTGGCTTAGGCTTAGGCTGCTTAGGCTTCAAGGATTGGTTTACCGTTTTGCTCTGTCCTCGACTGGGCGGGTTTTCTGAGGCAATTGCAGTGAGCAGCTCGCGCTCTCCATCGCGGCCGTGAAACTCCACGAGCTGCTCCTACAAGTACTTCAGAGAGTATAGTGTCAACTCAGCTTCCTTTGACCCTCCCCCAGCTTGATCAGCTCTTCGACACAGCAACTTGGACTTAGCTGCGTCAGAGCCAATCAGAGGGAGACCGGTCTTCTGAGGCTCCCGACAGCACCTCCTCCGGAGAGTAAAGCCCTGGCCGGAAGGGGCAAAAGCAGGGCAAAAGCAGCGCAAAGAGCCGAAAGCGTGCAGGGGATCGCAGCAGCCAAGCAGCTCGCTTCATGGGGCCCATCTTGCACCGGCCCACTGTGGCCCACAAACGTTTGCTACAACACTTCGTTTGTTACACTTGAGAAGTATAACGTAATCTAGCATACATGCGGTAGCCAAGCTTGGAGATGCACAGTGGATGCAGAGCATCACATGCTGGCTTCCTAGCCCCCGAGATCAAACCGCTCCTGGAATGCATGCTATCTTCTGACCACGTCTTTCCGAAGCCTTCGATCCGAAATGCCCCTTTCAAAGCGAGTTGCCGAGCCAAGATGAGCAAACTGGTGCTACTGTCACGAGGTGTTTAAAGGCCTCAAACTCTCCTCACCCGACATCGAATACATCTGCCGTCTGCACTACAGGTTGCATGAACTGGAGGAGCAATCTTGGGTTGGCAACGCCACTACCGTTGGCCACCTTTGAACTCAGGCAACTCGGACTTTGTGCAGGCGATGTGGATTGATCCACAGAAAGAAACGTGAAAGTTGGGAATTGGAGCAGGCATAGCAGTCATCGATTGCTGCGATTCGATCACTGCGATACTCGTAGCTTCAGGCAGTCATTTCCGAAAAACGGGGCTCACGTTCGACAGCCCCAAGAACTGATTCTCCACGTCAGAGTGAGACTCCTCGGAGCTTGTGTGGCCCTCTGTGTGGGACCACGCTTGTGGCGCCCAGCGGCCGCAACATCTGGACAAACATGAACAACAGCCCAAATAAACACTCTGACGAAGGCATGCATTCGTCTGCCTAGTTCCGAGTCACCAGTGCCCATCCCATTAGTTTACTAAGATCGGACTCATGTGTTGCTGTTACCATTGGCCACCTTTAAACTCAGACAAGTCGGACATTGTGCACAGTGTGAAACACGGAAGTTGGGTGGATCTTGTCTTGCCGGAGGCATAGCAGTCCTAGATCCCTGCGATACTCTTAGCTTGGGGCCTCACCCAACCCCTCGCAGTCATTTCCGAAAAACGGGGGTCACGTTCGACATCCCCAAGAACTGATTCTCCACGTCAGAATGAGACTCCTCGGAGCTTGTGTGCCCCTCTGTGTGGGACCACGCTTGTGGCGCCAAGCGGCCACAAAATCTGGAAAAACATGAACAACAGCCCAAATAAACACTCTGACGACCAGCAAGAAAAGCAGCAACTAACATGGCGAAGAAAAGGAAAATCGTTCCAAGCACCAGGGGCCACATGGACTCCCCTTTGCCCAGCGGCTTGTGCATGAACGTTGGCTGTTCCGCCCGGGGCTCGAGCAAATTTCGGCATAAGCCGCTCTCCATCTCCTGCACGATTTCCGTGCGGAGGTCCAACATGTTGTTGGTTAAAATATTGGTTATTGCCACATTGAGCGCGTCGTGGTCGCTGGTGGCATTCAGGACCTCAAGGCAGGGTCGGGGCGGGGGTCTTGTTTAAATTGTTTGCACGCACCGATGCTTAAGCANGTTATTGCCACATTGAGCGCGTCGTGGTCGCTGGTGGCATTCAGGACCTCAAGGCAGGGTCGGGGCGGGGGTCTTGTTTAAATTGTTTGCACGCACCGATGCTTAAGCACCATACATTTGCGGCACTCAGGGAGCTGGTTAAACGTGTCTTTAAACATCGGTTGAAAGAGATTCGGGATGTGGGGCACTCGGGGAACTCTTTAAACATGCGTATACGCATCGCTGTAAACATCGGTTGAAGCAGATTCGGGATGTGTGGCACTCCAGGAACTGTTTAAACATGCATGTAAATGTCACTTTAAACTGATTTGGGATGTGTGGCGCTGAGGGAAATGCTTAACCACGCTTTGAAAGTCTCAATGTCGGTTTAAGCAGATTCGGGGTGTGGGGCACTCAGGGAACTGTGTAATCATGCGCTTCGCCCTGGTGCGGGCTTTAAGAGTTGGCACAAGGGTGGTGTAACACGTTTAAACCTTGTTTGAACGCTCTCCTTGACATGTCTAACTGCCTAAGCCACCATGGTTGCAGCGTCTCAGTGTAAGCCCACATTGTTTAAAGTGGGCAAACAATTCCAAACATGTTCAAAAGTGTTTAAGCTCATGCCGTCAAACCGTTCAGACCTAGACACTGTTGAATCGGCCTTTAAACACATAAACAAACGTCCACAGACTGGCCAAACAATGCCAAACATCTTGAAACATGTTTAGCCTCATGAGGTGTAAACCGTGTAGACCTAAACACTGTTGAGACGAACCTGCCTCGAGGTCGAGGCCCTTGCCGNTCCACAGACTGGCCAAACAATGCCAAACATCTTGAAACATGTTTAGCCTCATGAGGTGTAAACCGTGTAGACCTAAACACTGTTGAGACGAACCTGCCTCGAGGTCGAGGCCCTTGCCGAAATGGCACCCTCCGGGCCCGGAGCCCTCGATGGGGAAGTCCAGCAACATGGAGGCGCCGAACAATCGGGCCCTCACGTTGCCGGTCTCCTTGTAGCCGAAACTAGACAGTCGGAGATCGTACTGGCACTCGACATCCACGGAGAGGTCTTCGACTGAAAACGTGACGAGTCCATCCTGCGTGGACACGTGCGTCTCCTTCCCGACGTGGGCGTCCTTCATGAGGATGTCGTAAAGGCGGCCCGACTGCACCCACCCGTTCCTCGTGGGCTTTAGCGTGATCTCGTCCGTCAGTTTCTTATTCGACAGCAACTCCTGTATGAGGTGAGCACCACTCGCCGTGGTGTCAACGGAGGCTGCCGGCGCCCCGCCCTGGTTGCCTTCTATTTGGAAGGTCTTGAAAAAGGCACTTGCTGCCTTCGCCACGTCCGCCCTCAACATCGTCCCCAAGTCCTCGCTGAGGCCGTGCAAGCCGCGCAGGTGTCCCGCGTCAACCACGCCAGCGGCCAAGGAAAATAGCAGCCACGCTAAGGCAGCCATGGCCCGGACAGGATGCGGGGAAGTCTTCCAGAATTGCGGGTTGATGGACTCTCAGGCAGGTGGGCATGTCGGCATTGCAGGTGACATCAAGCAAAAGTCACGATAAGTCACGCAAACAACTCGAAGTAGCCGAAAGCAAGGCTCCTGCTGGCGACGGTGATCGACGCTGTGCATCGTGCTGCGTGCAACTCTCTGTCCTATGTCCCGCTGCACCGAGACCCAGCCCAACAGCATGTTTTCGACTGCCTGAAGGTGCCGATGCTTGGAGAACTTGGCCCCAGCGCAGCTCCACAAAGCCCAGGGCCCTGCAGAAGTCACAGGAGAGCTGCTGGTAGACCGGCGATGCAGCTCGACACCACGAGGCATGCATCCACTCCGATCTCTGTCGATCTGGAGGGGAAGGCGGCGCAGAGCGCAGGCCTTTTCCAGTTGCTCAAGCTCTCGCCCTGCTTGCTCAACCTCGCGAGTTTGCCACACTCCAGTTGCTCAGCTGTTGCGTCCTGAAACAACGTAAGGCGCAAGCTTCCTCTTGCTGCCTCCGAGAGTCAGGGAAGCGGATCAAGGCTCCGGGCTCTAGCGTAGAAATGGGAGCGGCTTTCTGTGTCCCTGAATATAGCTGGTTTCGAACTGCTGCGAAGTGTAACAGGGCGAAAGCTGCGTTCTAAAAGCTGAGGGTGCCACTCAAGCTCCCCTGACGAAGCGCCGCGGTCGCAGCAGCCTAGGCCGGGAGGTTGGGAGCCAATTTCCGGCTTGGTCGGGTCTGCGAAATCCGATGACGGGCAATTTTTGTTCAGCTTCCTCGCTCAGGCTGAGAGCCGCAGGCTGCTCCGTTGCCTGACGCTCGCAGAGGCCGCGGAGGCACTGAGGCACTGCACACGCTCGGAGCTACAATGCTACAGTCACGGCCTGAGCCCTCTCGGCTCTCTCCTTCTCGTCGGCCTTCCGCTTCCTGAGAGCGTCTCTGCTGTCTGCGGAGTCTACGAGGAGACGGGCGCGCGCGCGCCTGACGCCAAGAAGGCCTCGCAGGGTCTCTTCCAGGGCTCCTGAAGCGCCGTCTCGTGTCGGGGCCGGGAAATAGACATCGCCCTGGACATCGTGAAACAGACAACTGTCCTGCAGTGGAGCAACCTCAGAAACACATAAGCAACCGCCTTCACGTCAACAACTCCTTCCTGCGAAAGCTGTCTGACAGGATCTTGCAGCCATGGGGCCGCGGAGTTTCTTCGCCACTCGCTCACATGCTTCAGCTGTCTTCTTGGCAGGGCTTTGCCGCAGGCACTGTGCCAAGTTCCTGGACGATCACCCATCATGCCGTGCTCTTTGCAAAAATAAAAAGCAAGAAGGCAAGGCGGGCAGCTGTCAAGTCGGCCTGTTTGGATTCGTCGGATGCTCGATAAAGAGCCTGGGTTCACGTGCCACGCAACTTTAAATCAGCTTCAAAACTGGCCGTGTTGCCAGCAACTGTAAGAGACTATCTAATGCCCTGCTGTGAGTCCGAGTCCGACGACAGGCCAAGGCAAATACAGCTGTTATCTGCATGCCGCGGAGCGTGGCTCGGCCATGCCGCGGACCCTTCGATCTGCTTGGCCCCAGCGATATGTGTCGCTGTCGCCGGCAGCACTTGGCAACGAACTGCAGAAACCTGCCAGCTCTGCATCTGCATCTAAAGCCTATTGAAAGGCATGCCCGGCCTGGAGAAGGTGCAAACATCAAGCGGGATGGTTTGCAGGGCATCATCACATTCCTGGCAGTCTGCGTGGTGTGTCTGGCCTTCTCACCCGGGATATGCAATTGTGGCAACTGGCTCTCTGCACCTCTTGGAGGAAGGCGATGCATAAGCAAACCCAGGACACCGCATTCAAGTAGCCCGAGTAGGCGTTCAGGAGATCGTTGGTTTTCGCGAAAGCCTGAAACACGAAACTGCCAGAGCTTCTCTACTGACACTTTCAACGGCTACTTCGGAAGATGCCGGAATGACTCACAAAGTTGAAGGTTTCAGACCCAGTTTAAACCCGGAAGCTTGCGCAAAGCTCGAGGATGCTGAAAAACGCCGCGGCTCTGAGAGACAGAGAGGGACGAAAACGGATTGAAAGGAATTGACCCCGCAGTTTTTGGAAGGAGCAGGCCCTTATCGGGCGGCTGTAAGGGGGAATGACCGTCTCGACCTAGGACCTAGATACCACAATATTTCAGCAGCTCATCTTCGAGGTCCCAAACTTGCAATAGCAGAGTAGTCTAAGCCATCTACAACCCGAAGTTGCTTACACTGACTGTCGCGGTGCCGTGGCCTAGTCTTGTGTTTAGGCTCTCGCATGCCTATGATGCCGTCAGACCCGGCACGACCTATCGACAAGCCCGCTGGACTAGCGGTCAAAGCAGTTTCGCGAGGAGAGTGCACTTCCTAACAGGTACCTTGGCCAGGCAGACCATGTTCCGTACGGCAGGCGCGGCCGAATCGAGGATTGTCGCCAGAACCTTGTCCACCTCCAGATCATCTGTGAGCCCCATTGTAATGTCCACCTGAAGTTGGCGATACCACAGGCGCAGCAGTGGCAAGCTCGCCTGAGGTGGGCTGAAACTACTCGGTGGTCCGTTAACTGTTCCCTACGTTTTCGTGGGGCAAGCTTGCACTAGCAGCTGTCAAAAACTTGGTCAATCAGGAACAACTACCTGGCGCAAACCGGACGAGCTTTGCAGCCCTAGCACGGTTGCAATCAACTGATCGAGCTCGAAGGCAGTTCCATGAAGCTTCGAGAGCGCGGTGAGGTAGAGGACTTGTCTGTCCTGACGTGGCCATTCGCATTGCAGTATATATGGTTTAGCTACGTCGCGGGCCTTGGCCCTTACTTCAAACTGCTCGAAGGACAAGCGAACGTCGAGATCTGACGTCTTGATCGCTGTGCCCTGTCACGGGGCGCAAGATTTGCCAAGTTCAGCCAGTCTAGAAATGTTAACAATCCCGACTGCACGCTCGTACTTCGGCTCTCGTGCATGCTGTACTACTGCTGTATCACGCGTAATAATTCCAGCCCGCATTTGCACCCTGAACCGTCCAGCTTTCAATGCCTGTTTGACGAAAAAATTACAATGTGTGCATGTCCCGCTGCGCTCCTGCACTGTGGAGCCAAAGGTCGTCAAGACTGGCTCAGGGCACCAGTCGAACGGCTTCATCTGAAACTCGGGTCCTGAAAAGGCTTCTTTGCAAGCCTCCAGACAAGGGCAGAAGGGGCGGAGAGTCTTCAGCAACAGCACAAAACGGCTCTCGACACGTGTTGGCGGCGGGCCGCCTGCTTGAGCTCTCCAAGGCACTGTGCGCCTCGGACTTTTTCTACGAGATGCGATCGTCCCAAGGGCATCTGGGCATCTTCATGTCAGAGAAGGGAATTGAGGCTCGGGCATTTCTCACCTTGCAGAGAAGCGGCACCCAACTCTCCCTACGTTGTCGTCCATTGCTGCAACATGCTGGCTCGTATCAATGTGCATGACCGTCTGAATTGGTCCTGTACGGCACCTTGGAGGGTGCCCAAACATTCAACCCCGCCCATCCGCCGAAGTAGGTCACGCGGAACTGCTGCAGTCCAGCCACGGAAAGTCTCATCTGCAAGAACGCAAGCACAAATGCTGGTAAGGTCCAGCGGAGGGCCGGCATCCTGATCACGTGCTTTCATCTACACACTGGCTGCAGCTGATGCATCTGCCCTTTACTCACTCGATTCGCAGACAAGTCGCGAGACTGCGCGGATCATTCAACTCAGATCCTTAAGAGAACTGCTGAACCGGGCTCGGCCACAAGTCGCATGAGAGACAACTTGCATCAAGTGCCGGAAATGCTTTGTGACGGGGCTTCTGCTTGAACCCCAAATCTCGCCAATGCCAAAGCATGAAGAAAACTGGAAATGGACCGACTTGACTGCTTCAAAACATTTCACCAGGCTGCCGGATGCGTCTGCTCCATCCTGAGTCCGAGGCATACGGCATACAAGGCATACAACTCTTAAAGGCAGGCACCCCGCACTCAAAGCCGACCTCCCGTGCGTCGGCCGCCTCTGAGAGGGAATCCGTGGGGTCAGGCTCGGTGCTCCCCACGACTGGAGCCTCTCCTGGCGCATCGCCCGCCAATACAGCATATTACAGCATTCAAGCCTGACACATGGGAAATCACCTCAGCTATGTTCCTTTCGCAACCAACGCCGCATGCACATGTTCCTCGCAGAGTTCCGAGCAGGCCTTTCAAGACGTGCTGAGTTCATAGCACTGTCTTGGGGGCAAGCACGAGGTGTGGCCCAGCAATGTCTGCGGTGTCGCAGAGGGTTAGGCGGCCCGAGTGTAGCCTCCTCTGAGAGCTCCTTCGAGAGCTGCCCGAGGAGCTCTCGCGGTTTCGATCCTGGCCTGTGCCCCGCTGGTTTCGCACGTCTGCAGCCCCAGCAACTCAGGAAAAAAAGCAGCCATCGCTCGCTGTCAGTCTCCGCTTGGGAGATGTGTTTAGGGCCTTTTAGGGCTTCGACTCTGTCGTGGGCATCTGCCACGAGGACCCCAATCGAAATGTCGCGAAGGAAATGCCCGGAGATTTTCCCCGGCTAGCGTAGTGATCGTACTTGCAGTCCACATCCACCGAGAGAGGTCTTCGACGGGTCTGCCCTCGAGCGGTGGTGCTCACCTCGTACAAGGCACTGCTGAGCACCACCGCCGGCGCCTTCCTGGTTGCCTTCTGTTTCGATGGTCTTGCAAAAGTCACGATCGCGGCCTGCGCCAAGCCTGCCTGAAGAAAGGTCCCGAAGTTCCCGTTGAGGCTACGCCGGCCTCAGAGGCCCTGCAGGTTTCGCGGCCATGCCAAAGGCTGTCATGGCCCAACTGCAAGTCCGGCTGCATGTCTGCACTTGAGCTTCATAACTCACAGTTCACAACATGTCATGCATCCATCACAAGCAAGGAAGCAGATTCTGGGGGCACTGGGTCAGTGGTCTGGGCGGGAAGAGTATAACAGGACGTGAGCTCTGAGGAAGAGTGCAACATCATTTGCTTCCCCTGATTTACGGATAACGGCACTCGTATCATGGTCAAGCCAACTGCGGAAGCAGATGGGGCCTACACCGAGGATGTAGTCGAACAGTTTCTGCAGCTCTTCAGCCTGCATAGGATGACGACGATCGTTCCTTTTCGATGTCTTTTTGCTTTGTGCGCCTGACAACAGGCCGACATTGTTTACAAGCCACACATCAGAGTCTGGATGTGTCGGCTTTTGGCCAAGAGTCATGCAGTGACGTGCACTCCCGCCTTCGGTAAGAGCACGTGGCATGTGCTGCAAAATGTGGACTCCCTGTCTCTGGTCTTGGATCGATCTCATTGCCTGTTCGTGCAGCGCGGTGGACCGAACTACAACTACTCAAAACAAAGGAATCTAAAATGCCTGCCGCACCTTGGTGTTTGCCATACAGGTTGGGATTCCATGCTTAAGCCCAACGCCGACAACCTGATGCATCGACTGCAGGACAGAGCCAGTATGCAATGCAGTACGAGACAGCACCTGCGACAGCAGTACAATGTTCCCGACGTTTCAACGATAATGCTAAAGGCAACGGAGCCACTTTGAGCATGTCTTCCGAGACCTTCCGAGACGTCAAGAATCCATCAGGCCGCTCCTGAGCCCAAGAAGCTAAGCACGGGTGAGCCCGACTCATTCAGTGATGAAGGTCATAATTTCATCCCCCTGCCGTCCCCAGTATGAACATAGCATATTAAGTTAGGTTGCGGTGTTTTGAGCTTTGCATTTGTTTTTCAATTGAAGCTATTCCTGGCTCGGGCTTTAGGTTGTAGAATGCATGCTTCCGATACACCTTCAGATTCTGCTTATATATATAATATATAATATAATAACTAGAGCCATGACGGTAATAGTAGTGGTCATACATATGACAATCCTAGCCGATGAGCGCCGTAATGTTGACGATCCGCACAGTAAGAATGATGAGCGTAGTCATAGCAATATATAGTAGCGGTACTTCTCACTAGCACCTGTAGACGGAACAATGATGGTTCTAAGAATGAAAGGGAAAAAGTTCATCGGCAATTACCAATGCGGTTGTCGCTATCAATATCATTGGCACTATCGACCCCTGCTCATATGACCATGCCCAGTAGTCTCATAAGCATGACTGCTGCACACATTTTGCGTAGATGGCTAATATACAAAGATTTGACTGCCGTCGTTGTTACTCCCGCTGTTGTACACATTCTCTTATGATGACCACTACTAATACTAATACTGGTACCAATGCCAAGATAAATATTAGTAAAGTATTAGAAACACTCATCCTGACGCCGATGCTAATACCAATAATAATAATCGTAGTACGAATGCCAACACCAAAGCCAATACAAATAGCTCTACTACCACTACTACAACTACAACTACAACAACTACTGCTGCTGCTGCTTTTACCCTACTCCTACTCCTATTCCTACTCCTACTCCTACCCCTACCCCTCCTCCTACTCCTACTCACGCTGCTGCTACTACTACTCCTCCTACTCCTACTCCTACTCCTACGCCCACGCCCACGCCCACGCCTACTCCTCCTCCTCCTCCTACTACTACTTTTACTACTATATACATATGTTGTAGAGAGAGAGAGAGGGAGAGAGAGAGAGAGAGACAAACATTGTGCGTGGCCGTCAGCGCTACCCATACTGGTCTGTTATCGTGGTCCGATACAGATGTTGATAGCAATAATTGTCATTGCTCATACACTGCTGCTGCATGTTGCTATTATCACTGCGCTTACTACGTATGACATCACTCCGAGGTACCGCTTCCGCAACGGTGAGTGCAGCGACGATCTCGTCAGCGCGCTTCCGTTCCTCAGTTTCTCTACCCACCACGAAGATGGCCAACTTGCTGCTACAGTACAGAATTCCTCTTGCCCCGTATGTTGCAGAAGCTGGCTGGGCCGGCCTTTGGGCACCGAGTTGCGTAGCCACCGGCCATTTTCTCGATGAGCTCCTTGTAGGTTTCGAGGGCTGTGGCAGAAACCACAAGCCGCCGGCCCCCGAGGATGGACGCGAGCTGCTGCAGGACAGGCTCCTGGCAAGTCTTCACGTTGTGGAAATTTCTGCCGAGGAGAGACAAGGACGGGCCTTGGCTTCCATTGCGGCCTGTGGTCAAAAAAGCTCGCGTGGGCTCCCAAGCTTCTCCCAGCTCTGCCTGCTTCTCGAGCTCTGCATCTTTGAAGGTCCAGCCGACCTTCGCGCACACTTCTATACATTCAGTTCAGACACTGTCGCAGCGGATGCGAACCTCACGAACTTACTGCAGCCAAAACACTTGTCCATGAGACAAGTTTGAAGTCAATGCGATCAGAGTAGTCGTGTCCAGGTTGATGGAATCTGCTGTTGTCCTGACAACAGCACTCAACACGGCAAAATCGCCCAGACTCATCAAAATATTGCAGCTCGCATGCAGAGGGCGTGTGTCGCATGAAAGTCCTTGACGGATCTTGCGGCGGCACTGCGCCCTCCGCGACATCAATGCCGAGTTCCGACACAGCTGCCGCGAGAGATGGCGGCAAACCCCCAAAGAAGCGGAAGCACACCATCGGCCTAGGAAAAGCTGACAGCTCTTGGCAACACCCAAGGGTATAGTACAGAATGACAGAAGTAATGGTCATCATGCTAGCACTCCAACGAAAGCAAGAACAGTGACAACAATGCGTTCAAGCAGAAACAAAGCAGTTAGAGAAATCAAGTTTCATATATGGTTATTCCTTCCGAAGACCTGTTCACGCGCACTTAGCACTTGGTTTTACGAGCATTTCGCCTTTCGCTTCGGCTGTTACAAGGTTTTCAGATTTCAGGATTCGGATGTACCGGTGCACGCAAGGTTTTTGCGCTTCGAGGGGTTCGGGGGAAGGGGGAGGTAATTCCGTCATGTCCGAAGCTTCACTTGTTGTTCGCTTCATGAAAAGCTTCCACGAGAGCTGCGAGATTTCCGCTTCTGAGAGCTGTGAGCTCCTGTCAGGCGCTGAAACGTTTCCACAAAATGAAAAAAACCAAAAAAACTCAAAACAAATACACAACAAAACGCAAAGAAACACACATCAGCAAATGCCGCGCCTGCCACGGTTCTAGAAGAGACCACTATCGATGCCACTCTAGAAATCGCTTGAAAACTGTATTTCTGTGTTGCGTTTGCGCATATGATAAGCCGTCTGTTGCCTGCTGCAACCGCTTGCAATCAAATACAACTCACAAATTCCTACGCACGACATATATGACCGGCTCATGTACTCAAAGACCTCCGCGTCCTGGTTTTTACGATGCGAAATGCTCCTGCATATTTCCTGCTTTGTACCACTGTCTTGATTTCTTCTTGTTCTAGCAACGTACAAATTCCTCGAGTTTTTGGCACTTCCTGACAAAGCTCCGTCCATGAACAAAACACACTAGGTTGGCATTTTCGTGGCTTCAAAATACTCTTGCTGGCACGTGCGCTAGCGCGTTTTGACGCAGAAACGTACCATTTCCACACGCAGAATGTGTTTTCAGTGGTATTTGCAGTGCAAAATGCTTGCCTGTGCTGCCACGTGCGCGTGAACAGGGCTTCGAGGCATGATAATTATGATTACGAACGACAGTAAATGCAAACAATCTAACTTACGAATAGTCATTTCAATGGCATTGCTAGTAACGGGTGGCAAAAAGAAGAAAGGTTTACGATGACATAACAGCAAGTTTTAGCAATAGTAGGCGCAAGATGTTCCAAAACTTGCGTTGTATCCTGTGATAACCATCAAAAGCATGGCAAGATACTGTACCTCTTGCGATTTAGCTGCGTGGCATCTCCGATGATATTCATCTTGGCGATGTGAAGACAGGATTTTGCCAGATCCAGGATGTGGTCATGCTCCAAGCGGTGCTGGGATCGAGCGAAACACTTGATCCAAGCGACTGCGCCTCCGGCCAGGTCTGTCGGTTTCCCAAACTCTGACTGCGATGCAAGCGCTCAAAAACGCTCCCTGGCCTGTTGCCAAGCCGGCAGTGACTTCAAACGTCACTTGGGCATCGTCTGCACTGAAACGTCTCAGGACGCCACAGGCGACCACAGCGTGGCACATCTCAACAATAGCCTGGTAGTAGGGCAGGTTGCTGCACTCCATTGCCTTGCATGCGCCAGTGCTTGTCGGGCAGCAGCTGCCAAGATATGAGAAGAAGAACGGACATGCGACCG
This sequence comes from Symbiodinium sp. clade A Y106, assembly GCA_003297005.1. NCBI lineage: Eukaryota > Dinophyceae > Suessiales > Symbiodiniaceae > Symbiodinium > Symbiodinium sp. clade A. The sequence continues at coordinate 209,454 of BGNK01000147.1, forward strand.
GAGACACAGAGAGGGCGCCGTCCTCTGCACAGTCCTGCTGTTTGTCCTTCTTCTTTTGGAGGGCCTTACGGCACCAAAGGCTGGCAAAGAATGCAACGAGGCAACAGGACACAGAAGGTGTTCCCGAGTCGCATACCGCCATCTCTGACCGAACATAGCGCAACAGCCTTCCCTTGTTCTGAATCCGCTTATCCAGACCTTAGCGGTGGGATGGGGGAACATGCGCATAGCAAGTAAGTGTCGAAACAACCCTCCTGGTCCAATCTGAGACAAGAACGCTGCACAGCCTTCACGATCTTGGCTGCTCTGGCTTCTAGGTCATCGAACCCGTCGGAAGACATAGACTTTGGCCAAGGACATTGGTCCTGTGCATACGGGCACTGACTCTCTCCTGATTGCCAGTTGAGTGTTGGGGCCCGCTCTTTCTCGATGCGTGTTTTCACATGAAGCTGCAGAGACTTCGGTCCGGCAAAGTCCAGTGCTGCCGCTTCTTCACATGTATTGGCGCTGCACGTTTTGCATCGCGTTAGTCTACTGAGTCTAGGCTAACCTTTCTTGCATAGGCTTGCTGAGACAACGACATACTTGCCAGGCTTTGGAGTCGGAGAATTCGAAGGAAAAGCTGTTGTAGTGCCGAGTGAACAAGCCCTGATCTACACTGTGTCTGTACACGAAGCAGCTGCAGAATATGGTGTAACAATACAAAGCTCAGTGATCTGGCATTGGCAACGCATATCCAAGCGAAGCTTTCCGCTTCGGAAGCCTGATTCCTTCGCAAACTGCAACGTGCCGTCCAGTCTTGGGTGTGTTCACTGAGCAGGCGGCGAGGTTTGCTCGGCGAGCTTCCGCTGAAGCTCTGCCTGAGCGGTGAAATCGAAAATCGCCCTGGCCGGCTTGAGCAGGTGCTCATGTCATCACATGGCCCTCCGTGTCTGAAATATACCCTGCTCGAGACCCAGCAGTTCGACGCACTAAGTCAAACATTCCCGCTGCTTGCAGAAGCACTTCGGGAGCTTTCTAAGCCCGTCTGTTCGCTTGCGTTCAGCTCTCTCTTAGAGGGGCGCAGTCGCAAACGTTCCACAAAGGCTATATAAGCAAGGGGCTTGCATAGCAATAATCACAATTATGTCAATACCGAACATCAATGGGGTTCGTCGCCAGATTAGTTCCGTGCTATTTTATCGGAGCGGTTTTGTATTCTTTACATGCTGTCCTTACGTATGCTCCCTTCCCTACTAAATGCTCCCTTCCCTACTAAACTATGGCATTTTTGCAGAATGGCCTGTACATGGAGGAAACCTTGTATAGTGCATGCGCAATGGCTAGGGATCCAAGCTGGCCTCATGGTTTAAGCCGCAGGTTTTTTCGACCGAGTTCCGGCAGTGGAGGCTTTGATGAGGTCCAACCATGATCCACATCTACAAACCCACCATCTGACTCCTTCATCCCCTGAGAACCTCTGTCCTGTGGCTCTGATGCCGATGCTTTCTCACTTCAGCACAGTTTCGCCGGCAAGCCGTTCTTCTGACACCGGCTTCGCATGCAGACAAGCATATTCTGACGACATGTGGTGCAAGGACAGGACAGGCTCTCCTGCGATACATGCTTACTGCTGCAGTCTACAAGCTATCATGCGACCTGCCCCGCAGGTCTTTCATTGTATTCTTTCGTGTTACAAAGTCGTCGTTGTTTCTGTCGGCCAGTTCGCGTACTGCAGAAGTTTAAATGCACTAGACTCACTAGACTTCATGCACATACTGTGTTGACATGTGGTGTCTGCATGCCACTGGAAGAAAGCGCCTGCATGCTTGCGTGCGTTCTTGCTCGCTTGCTCACTTGCCTGCCTGCCTGCCTAGCTTGCTTAGCTGCCTGCTTTGGTTGCTTGTTGAGGCAAAACCCGAAGCAGATAAACAAATACAAAACCGTCCCGCAGAGTATTATAGGCTTTCCGCCAAAGTCTTCTGACCAGAAAGATCTTAGCGCGGTGCACTGAAGAACTGTTCAAGCTGCTTCGTGCCCTGCTCTGAGCCGTCTTTGCTGGCGATGGCCTCTTCGGAGATGTGAGAAGCAGTTACCAGTTCCGTCCCTGTTATACCCAGATTTTGCTCCGGCATGGCCTGCTGCTTCCAAGCCTCGCATTCAGCAATTGCCTCAGTTCTCTTGCTCAGTGCAGAATCCTCGCGACTGCCGTAACCTCGTGGCCTGACGCAAGCCTACTTGGCACCGGGCACTTTGAACTTTGAAGCTTCGACCTCCACGGAGAGGTCTTCGACAAAAAATCTGACGAGTCCGCCCTCGTTGGACACGTGCTTTCCGACGCCGACCTGGGTGTCCTTCGTGGCGAGGTCAAAGAGCCGGCCCGATTAGACCCACCCCTCTGCATTCGATTCAGCATAATTTGCTCCGTCAGCATTACGTCGGACAGGAGCTCTTGCACCAGACCAGGTGAGTACCAAGTAGCCACGCCAAGCCAGCCGTTCCTCGCTTTCAGTCTCCCGGAATGTTTTTGGGAAGGATTCCAGAGTTTCGAGTTGATGCACTCCCAGACTCTCAGGTGGGCATGTCCTCGTTGTTGGTGGAATCGAGCCAAAGCCACGCAAACAACTCGAAGTAGCCACAAGCGAGACCGCTACCGGCGATGGTGCACATGGTGCAGCTTGCGCCTTTCTGCCATCTCGCTGCACCGAGCTGAAACCCAACAGCATTCCTGGCGACGACTTGTCAACCTGTGGAAGACGAAAACGGCCGCAGAATGCATACTTCGCGGGCTGGCCGTTTCCCAACATGCGACATGTGCATGCACACATCATTTTCGGCAGGACTGGTAATCGAAGGTCCCGAATGCAATCATGCTTCCGTACAATGTCCTTCTCCTTGTATGCTGCATGAAAGGCACTTGCGACTTGCAAGGGGCTTGGGTAAAAAGCCGAAAGCGGACACCAACATTCAACCTCCGCTTGAACAGCTGCTTCAACGAATGCGATATCAAGAACCTGCCCGATGGCATGCCTAAACAAAGATGCTTGGTGCCGCCCGCAGTCCGCTTCGAGTTTGCCACCGTCGCAGGACCCGCAAAACGTGGCTTTGCCAGAAAACATGCGGAAAGGTGACACATACATGAGTCGTGTGATACAAACCGTGTCAGCCAGTCTTTGACTGATTTGCTCTTAAGCAGGCTGATCTTGCAAAGCTCTGCCAGGAGGTCGAATTACGGGAAGATCAACTTGAGACGACATTGACAGCCTGACAGCAACCGAAGACTGTTGAAATGCAATTACACATCACATGAGGCTCCACCCTGGCCCTTGAGCCTTCCAGGCCAAGCACCGCGAGCTCAGGTCTGCCTGGGAACGGGAAACCGAGCCCGAATCGGGTTTGGGACCTGAGAGAAGTTGAGGGGCCGGCAGCACAGGGCCTGCCTGCCTGGCCTCGACATCGCTGGGCTTCGCTGGGCTATGCTGGGCTCTGCGAGGGGAAGGCGGCGCAGGGCTTTGGGGCCTTCTCCAGTTGCTCAAGCTCTCGCCGCGCTTGCTCAACCTCGAGTTTGCCACACTCAGTCAGCCTCAGCTTCAAGTCTTCTGATCGGCATTCTCACGGGCCTGGCCACGCAGTGAGCTGTTGAGGGACTGCAAGGCAGCCTTGGAAAAGCACAGCTTTAGGCACTCGTCTGCTGACATCATGCTCTAAGGATGGGCACCTTGGCACTCGAAAGCTTTGCCTTTGCCGGGTTGCGCATCAGGCATGCAATGGGAATTCAAGGGGAAAGCTGCTGCGGCAAAATGTATTCTAGCTGCGAAGCCTTCTGACCCATCTCACTCGCATCGAATTCCTCATGCGAGGAAGACCGAATCTCATAAGCTTCCCCTGTGTCGATTCCCAAACCTATCCTACAAGTGGCGTCCTGGATCATCTCTTTGTACATCCGTGTTTGCTGGCGCCTCAGGATGCGATCCGAGGGGCAAGCAATCAGCGCTCATTGCAGTCTGTGCTGAGATGCGGACGCTGCCAGGCTCTCCAGCATCAAGTGTCGGACTCTCTGCCTCAGAAACTCCCAATCTAGGGAATCTAGTTGTTCATGCTATGTCTGATGGGTGACAATTCGCTCGAACCTGTGACAGGCACCCTGTCAACACCGCGTCATCCGTTCGAGCCCACATCTTTCCGTCGAACTCAGCAGGTTTGCGAGTACTCCAGCGGCAGAACTGTAGCCAATCGCAACTTCTGTCTTGCTGGGACCTCCCGGACCCGCGGCTCTCTGCCGCGCTTGAGCAGGGCAGCTTCCTGGCCAAGGACGCTGACACTGCATCAGACTGCTTCAGGATGTTTCAGGATGCGTTCGACAAGTAGCCGTGCGAAATCTCTGTGCAACAACTCCATCAAAGTCGGAGACGACCGAGGAAACACTGCGGTGAGCATGGGGTCTGCGACATCAACTGATGCCACCCCTTGCATGATGTTGGCAAACTGTTTGGGGAAAAGCAGCTCTCTGAACAGGCTCGGAGAGAAACGTAGGACATTAGCAATATTGACACCGCATATCGTATTGGGCGGAGTGGTTCTCGTGCTCGAAATTGGTCTAATGATGCTCCATGTGCAAGGCTGAATCTTTGCGGCGCGAACTGGTTGACAAGATGCTTTTGCTCAGTAGTGTCTCGTAATTCTTGTGGAGTTCGAAGTTGGTGCTGTCCTGCTAGCATGTAGCTCAGGCTTCTTTTGCAAAGTACGTGGTCAAACCTTTAGGGACCTTACGCTTAGCAGCCTTCGCATGAAGAGATTAGGTAGGTATGCGTGGCAGGCGTGCCCGTGCCCTGCGTTTCCACGGCTCCGGCTGTCGCGTGGAGAACCTTTTCGACTGACATGCTCTCTTGCCAGATTCCTGCGCTGGCCCGTCTGCAACGACGCCGAGCTCATTGCAAAATCTCCTTCGAAACGTTCGAAAAGTCTAGAGTCCTGGTTAGACGTAAGTGGAGCTTTCGATTGGGCAGGTCGTGCCTCAAGTCATCGCAGGGCCAGAACATTCGCGCCCTCGCGTTGGTCGTGGTCTCGTAATCTCCAGTACACCTGTTTTCGGAGTATTGGAGTCCTGCTGTTTGGGGTCAACGCTGGCATCATTAAAGAATCCGCAGATGATGCCTGTCTCGTGCCCGTGAAGAAACCAACATCGGAATCGCCCATGCTTACAAAAGGAATTACATCATATTACATCCCTCAACACAGCGGCCTTGGGCTTTCGACGTCGAACTCTCGCACTGCAGAACAGGCATGCGACATGCTGAAGTTTCCGAAAATAGGGGACCCTAATATAGTGCCCTAAATAGTAGGATCCTTATTATCAGGACCCCAAAGTAAGGTACCCCTCATTTTCGGAAACTCCCATATTGGCTTCAAGACACATCCCCGCAACATCCCGCACTTGTCACGTCCACAGGACCAGCAGTCGAGCAACGCTGCCGGCATCCTGACCTCCAGGGCTTTGCAGAGGCCCCGAGGCCCCTCTTCCTTGAGCCCCGGCCTGGAAACCCTTGACGGCGCCGTCTAGGGCGAGGGTTGGGGCAGGAGGGGCAGGAGGGGCAGGAGGGGCATGCGGACATGCCCGTCTTGGATCTTGGAGTCGGGGCACAGAAGGCACTTGGCGTGTTCTGAGGAGCTGCTTCCGAAGCTCCCAGCGGAGGGCGAATTGGCAGAAGCAGAGTTCAAGGCTTTCGAATACGACTCGAGTCAACGCCAGCGCAAATGCAACAGGGAAGTGGCAAATTATAGTGGCTGAGGCCAAGGATATTGCGCTAAGGCTTCCGCAGGCTGCCCTCTGCTATGTCGTGCATGAATGGCGAGATGGCAATAGAGCATTCCGGCACGATCCAATTGTTGAGCCGTCGCAGTGGAATCGAAGTGCAGATTCCAGCATGCAAGACGCTAGGGCAAGCAGGGAAGTTTCAGCAAGGCTGCCGTAATTGAATTTTCGGCCGATTAGGGATCGACAAATCGTCGCCAAGGTCACCTGTCCCTTACGCCCGAAACAGAAGATGCACATGTACTCACGGAACGATCGAAATGCAGAATATGGCCTCTACGTTTATGTACCCACAGCTCTGAAAGGCAGGCGCGGGGGAGGTGCTCTGAGGCTTTGGGACGAGTGGATCCTGTGCTGACATGGCAGCCAGCACAAACCTGTCCACCGTGGAGGTGCAGAGAACAACTACAACCCAGTCGCACTGTTCATTCAGCACGCTCTGCAGGTCCAACATCCCGGCGAGATGCTTATGCCGCTACATTAGCGTAGCAAGTGTCCTTCTAAGCCAAAACCGAAGCGACGATTGCTTGCGTCATGCCACGTTTGCACAGCCGATTTTCAGCCCTGGCCCTCGCTACGTGCGGTTGGAGCCCACTTTACTGCTATCTGTGGTTGCTAGAACTTGCTTCGTGCACGGAGCCGCCGCCCTCATAAATATTCAGTCGTCACAGCCGCAGGTCCAAGTCGCTACGTGCGGTTGTGCGCCACTTTAATGCTATCTGTGGTTGCTTGAAACTGCATCGTGCATCACGGCTCTGCTGGAGCCGCCCTCATGGCCCAACTCATCGAAAGACCTCAAATTTCTCATATGTCTAAACCCCAAAACACCACCGGGCCCCTGAGACCCTCAGAAATTCTGAGTTCCATGGTGTCCATCACATGAACAACAAAGGGTAATCAATACCCAGATTACAGAAAGGGGCCAAAGGCCATCCCTGTGGGCGGAGTGTCTGCAGGGAACCTTTGCAAATCGTGCAAGGCCAGAAGAGCTTCGCAGTCCTGTATTGCGGAACGCTTGGGCGACTTGGCCGGCCGCACATCCTCAAGGACTTCGGAAGGCCAAACCGTGCCAATGCACTACATGGCAAAACCAAAGACTGCAAAGTCTGTGCACCACTAAAGAACAGGCAGAGTCCACGAGCCTCAGATGGTGCTGCCTTCAAAGGAATGGGTACCGGCCTGCCAACCATGAACAGACAGTTGTGGATTTCGGAGTTGTGCCGGCTTTGCGCGCGCTGTGACGGAATCAGTGCGAACATGCCTGGCGGGTCCCAAGCTCTTGGCCTCCTTTGCCTCAATGCGAGAACCGTTCTGCCAGGCATACGCTATGTTCTGCACAACTCAGCAGCAGCAGCAGCCGCTGAGGTAGTGGGAGTGGGAGTGGTAGGGGTAGAGGTAGGGCTAGTGGTAGTGGACGTGGTAGTGATAGTGGGATTGGCAGTGGTAGGGGTAGTGGTAGCGGTAGGGGTAGGGATAGTGGAAGGGGTAGGGGTAGTGGTCGTGGTATAGTGGTAGGGGTAGCGGTAGGGTTCGGGGTAGTGGTAGTAGAAGTAGTCGTCGTCGTAGCAGCCGAAGCAGAAGCAGTGGAAGTAGCGTAGCAGCAGTAGCAGTAGCGGTGGCAGCTGCAGCGGTGTAGGGGTAGGGAGGGGTAGGGGTAAGGGTAGTAGCAGTAGTACTGGTAGTAGTAGTAGTAGTAGTAGCAGCAGCAGTAACAGTAGCAGCAGGAGCAGGAGCAGGAGCAGCAGCAGCAGTCGGGGTAGGGGTACGGGTTGGGGTAGGGGGAGGGTAGGGGTAGGGGTCGGGGTAGGGGTAGGATGGGGTAGGGGTAGATGTAGGGCTCGGGGTCGGGGTAGGGGTAGGGGCAGGGGTAGGGGTAGGGGTAGTAGTGGTAGTAGTAGCAGTAGGAGCATATTACTACTACTACTACTACCACTACTGCTACTACTACTACTACTACCACTACCACTACCACTACCACTACTACTACTACTACTACGACGACGACGACTACTACTACTACTTCTACTTCTACTTCTACTTCTACTACTTCTACTACTACTACTACTCCAGCACCAGCAGCAGCGGCAGGAGTAGTAGTAGTAGTAGTGGTAGTAGTAGTAGTAGTAGTAGTAGTAGTAGTAGTAGTAAGTAGTAAGTAGTAAGTAGTATAAGTAGTAGTAGTAGTAGTAGTAGTCGTGGTGGTGGTGGTAATGGTGGTGGCAGGTAGTAGCAGCAGCAGCAGTGGTAGTGGTAATGGTAGTGGTAGTGGTAGTGGTAGTGGTAGTGGTAGCGGTAGCGGTAGCGGTAGCGGTAGCGGTAGGGGTAGGGGTAGGGGTAGGGGTAGGGGTAGGGGTAGGGTAGCGCAGCAGCAGTAGTAGTAGTAGTAGTAGTAGTAGGAGTAGTAGGAGTAGGAGGAGTAGTAGTAGTAGTAGTAGTAGTAGTAGTAGTAATCACAGAAATATTGGTGGTGCATGTGCAGGAGTAGCAGTAGTAGTAGTAGTAGTAGTGGTAGTAGCGGTAGTAACCATAAAAAAATGTGTGGTGCATGTGTGATGTAAACAAGGCCGACAAGTTTGGTGAGAACCAAAACTGTTCCAGACCTCTTACATCAGTGTTACGCAATTTCAAACTTTCGTCACATGCAACTGTGTTCAACCAGCAGCAAGTAACTAATTATGTACAGAAGCAGGACATTCCTTTCATATGCCCTTGGCTTGCGTTCACGAATGGCAAAAGAAACAGGGGCAGTCTTACACGAAGGCGGTAGCCGCCGCGAATTGACCAAATCCGACACATCTTTGTCCGAACAGCAACCATGCCAAAGTTTTTCGAATTACGTATTGACCAACCAACAGAGGTCAAGTGCCTGTATCGGGCACTGTTATGTTCAGGTTGTGTTCCGAGGTAACTTGGCAAAGCTTTGTCCCTGTACGCATTGCTGTCTCATAATCTGCTTGCAGCCCAAAACTGAAACTGTCTGAGTTCCAATGAGATTGCGTATGCACAGATGAGAATGCAATCGAAGTTTCGACGACAACTCGAATTCTAAAGCTGGCGGGTCTAAAGACTTAAAGACGTTCGCAGCCGTTTCCATCGTTGGGCGCAGGTTGGGGGCTTTACTACACCTACAACTACAACTACGAGAAATCATAGGCAAACCCTTTCGGACACTTTCTGTACGCAGAGCAAGGCATCCGGAGAGCAGATGACCGCAATAAGTACACCCCAAATCCAGGAGTCAAGGGATGCGTAGGGAACTGAGCTTGTATACATGTACATGTACCCAGAGGCCCTAAATATGACTCCCAAAAAGGAACTACTATGGGGCGTTAGGGTGTACACTTTCACCCGACTGCACCCTAGCCCCCCTGGCCCGCGATCCCAAATATCCTGAGAAGCCATTTTGGCTCAAGCCGCATTGTCGCAAGCTGCACAGCTGCATTCCGTCCCGGTGCACCAGCTTGGGTCTTTTTGTGATCATGACCACGCCTCCTGCGCAAGCAGCCGCTTTCGAGGCCGTCCATGTGGAGTCCGAGGAAGAGGTGAAGGACTCTTCCTCACAGTCCCGTGGTTGGGTGAAGAAGGCTGCCTTGGCTCTGGCGTTGGGTCTTGGTGTCGTGGGCTTCNCTTTCGAGGCCGTCCATGTGGAGTCCGAGGAAGAGGTGAAGGACTCTTCCTCACAGTCCCGTGGTTGGGTGAAGAAGGCTGCCTTGGCTCTGGCGTTGGGTCTTGGTGTCGTGGGCTTCATGGCCATGCCAAAAGCGACGAGGTTCTGCAATGGGTTGGATCTCGGCGCCTTTCAGGGCAAGTCCAACCTTGGCTTGGACGCACAGATGGCTCTGAAGGCCGATGCGCTGAAGGGTGTCAAGAAGCCCTCTGCGGCCGAGAAGATTGTCCTCAAGGCCATGAAGAGCACTGGCCGCAAGTATTCCAAGCACTTCCAGCAGCGCGAGGTTCGCGCTCTGCCGGCGGATCCTGCCGATGCCGCCAGAGAGATGCTGACAAAGGACGAGATCGTCGCGTACAAGATGACGAGGAGGCAGCAGCGCATGCGAAAGGCCACCAACGTCTACTGCGCCTTCAACGTGCTGGAGGCCTTCGTGTCCGTGGTCGGCATGGGCGACGACATCAACGCGATCATCAGGACCTGTCCTCCTCCTCGTGACGGCGAGTCGGAGCTTGCCTGCCAGGTGAACGGAGCCATTCTGGTGACCTGGGTGGCTAACGCGGCTGCCAAGCTATCCTACACCGCCACGAACTGCACCCTCAACCTCAATGTTGATGCGGTGTGCTCTGTCGGTGTGACCGGCCTGGTCTCGGTGATGGGCGAGCTGGCCGCGACCGCATCCCTGGCGGCGGCCACATGCACTGGGGTTCCCCCANTGCGGGGTGGACGTCGGCATGGTGGTGGCCAACCTTGCCAACATGGGAATCTCCATCAATTCAGCAGTGAACAGTGGCCAATGCGGCCGCGTCAGCCTCAACGGGCCCATCAACAAGGTTACCGGCATCTTCAGTGCACTTTGCACGGTGGACATTGGCGGTGCCATCGCCTACATGAGCCAGGTCGTGACCTTCATCAACTTGATCGTCGTGCATTGCCAGGACTTCCTGGACGTCAGCGCCCTGTGCGGTGCAAGCATCTCGGGCATCATCACGGCTGC
>BGNK01000147.1:226495-281804 GCA_003297005.1 Symbiodinium sp. clade A Y106
TTAGGTCTTTAGGTCTTTAGGGTTCAGGGTTTAGGATTTAGGGGTTCAGGGGTTTGAAGGTTTAGGTCTTTAGGTCTTTAGGTTTCAGGTTTTCGGATTTAGGGGTTCAGGGGTTTGAAAGTTTAGGGTTTAGGTCTTTAGGTCTTTAGGGTTCAGGGTTTAGGATTTAGGGGTTCAGGGGTTTGAAGGTTTAGGTGTTTAGGTCTTGAGGGTTCAGGTTTTCGGATTTAGGGGTTCGGGGGTTTGAAGGTTTAGGGTTTAGGTCTTTAGGTCTTTAGGGTTCAGGGTTTAGGATTTAGGGGTTCAGGGGTTTGAAGGTTTAGGTCTTTAGGTCTTTAGGTTTCAGGTTTTCGGATTNTAGGATTTAGGGGTTCAGGGGTTTGAAGGTTTAGGTCTTTGGGTCTTTAGGGTTCAGGGTTTCGGATTTAGGGGTTCAGGGGTTTGAAAGTTTAGGGTTTAGGTCTTTAGGTCTTTAGGTCTTTAGGGTTCAGGGGTTTGAAGGTTTAGGTCTTTAGGTCTTTAGGTTTCAGGTTTTCGGATTTAGGGGTTCAGGGGTTTGAAGGTTTAGGTCTTTAGGTCTTTAGGTTTCAGGTTTTCGGATTTAGGGGTTCAGGGGTTTGAAGGTTTAGGTCTTTAGGTCTTGAGGGTTCAGGTTTTCGGATTTAGGGGTTCAGGGGTTTGAAGGTTTAGGGTTTACATAGGTCTTTAGGGTTCAGGGTTTAGGATTTTCGGGTTTAGGGTTTGTGTCTCATGAAGACTTTACGAGTCCAGCTTGCCGGCATACACCCAAACCCCATGCTGAAAGGGGTTTAGGGTTTCGGGTTAACCCTCGACGCCACGTTAGCGATTGGATTCTTATGGCAGCAGCGTGGTACTTATGTACAGTTTGCAATGTCATCGCCATCATCACCCGCCACTTCCTAGCATGACCGCTTTTGCCGTAGCTGTACTTGTATTATGTAGCGTTTTGTTCGAAGGAGAGAGACAGAGAGAGAGAGAGAGAGCGAGATGAAGGCGAGTTCTAGACTAAGCAAACCTGGCTGCAAAGATGAATGCACGGTCCACTCAGCTAAGGATAACTTCGACAACTTGCCGTACGCCAGCCTAACGAAGGCCTGCACGGCACTTCTTCCAATACCTCTCATCTTTGCCTTGGCGCCCACGTTCACACCGAACGATCCGGTGCCCGAGGACCTTTGCCAAGACATAGCCTGCCTCATACCAAGGGAATAAGTGGTTAGGGTTCAGGGCTTTTGGGGGTTCGGGTTTTGCTGTTTAGCGTTTCACTTGTACTTCCTCCTCCTGTCGCCTCCTCAGCTGAGCTCCTCCGTGAAGCGGTGATTGAATTTACCATGCAGGCGGCTCAAAGAAACATACAACCCTCAAGCAAAGTATACATCACTCTAGAAGCCGATCCGTGTCCAAATACCCGTGCAGTATGTAATTATGTATTTACACACCTTGGCCCCATAGTTGAGGTACAGGCCCCTCTACGGCCAAAGCATGTTCTACCGAACCTAACCTTAGACCCTGAGACCCCTTAAACCCTACACCTTAAACCCCTAAACCCTAAACCATAAACCTGAGACCCTAAGCCCCCAAATCCTTAGCCCTAGCGCTCCAAGCCCTCCAACGCTAAAGCATACAGAGCCTTGAGGACGAGGACCAGGCCCAAACGGGCGCGGCCGCGTCCACGACCTCCGAGGATTGGGGGGGAGGGGGGTTTGGGGTTTAGGGTTTAGGCTGCGCTTCGGGCTTGGGGTTTCTTGGGGTTCAGGGTTTAGGGGTTAACCCCAAATAAACCAGCTTTTTAAGGACATAGAACAAGAAATCATAACAAGGAGTAAAAGGTAGGTTATATTTATTGGGGTCTAGGTAGAGCTTGTGGTGACAGGTGGAGGGCTGAAGGAAGGCTTTGATGTTGGGCTCTATTTGGTATCTCAGATGTTTTCTTTAGGGGGGGGTCTTCGCCGTGTTTCATGAGGTTTTACAGTGGCTAGTAAATATCTGTCCATCATCAAGGTTCTATAGTCCCTTAACAGGGACTATATATGGGGATTAGGGTTTAGAGGGTTTAAGCCATGTCAGGCTAGACGGGAAAGGATGGAGCGCTAAACCCTAGACCCTAAACCTAGCATCATGGGTATCAGATGGTATCAGCTTCCAAGCCGTTTCGGTTCCGCGGCCAGCCAGAACAGCATCATGAGAGCCGATGGGAAGGATTTGCTCTGGCAGCCAGCCGGGCGAGCGTGATGAGCTCGTCAAAGCCTTGACCTTTTGCCCGGCCAGCATCATAGGGTTTGGCCAGTGTCTCCAAGGAAGCCCTTAAAACCCTCGTGGTGGCCTGGACAACGTGACTATTTTGTGGTGTTCGACTATAAGTCGTAAATGGGAGAGAGATCCTTAGAAATGGTAATAAATGCTCAGTTATCAAGTCGCGATACTACACCCTATTTACTACCTATTCCAGTTTAGGCTGTAGGGTTTTGCCATCGGGTTATGTGACCCGGCAGTCCAGAAGGCAAACGAGAAGCCTTCCCCAGGGCAAACTTGTCCTTAGGTCTTAAAGTATATAAGTGTCAAAACACCGTGGGACCGGCTGGGTGGGACATCCATGAACGATCACAGGAGCAATTTCAAGTATTGTGTCCTGGCATATTGCTTTCATACTGCTATGACTGTTTCCTATGCGGGTTAACATCTGGAAAACGTTTCACTGTTGAGTGTGTTCGCTGCCGAATAACATTTACTCCAAAATTAAACATGTGGTCGTCTCTATCGCAGTATTCACGTTAAGTTCCCCATCACGGTGGCCCTAGTCGAATTGATACTGTCAACATTTGCCGTTAAAGAGTGCCGATGACTACTGTGACTAATGCTACTGACTACTGCGGGAAGGTCAGAGGGTGGGTTGAGATTATCCTGCCAGCCAGGACCCCACATCGCAGACAGCACAGGCATGAGCCAGATGCGTGAGAGCTACAGTTCCAGACGTTGTGTCATTTTTTAATCTATAGAACCCTTTGCTTCAGCTGTTTGTTTGGAACCAGGTCTGGAAACTGCGAAACCATCAGCACGGTCAGGTTTTGTGTTGAAAGCCTTGGCCTAACGGTTCTGGGAATTTAACGACCGCGACACAAGCACCAAGCTGTAAACATATCCTTTCCGACCTGCATTCTGTGCCGCGATCCGGGCAGAAGACTGTCCGCTGGTCCCAGTTTAGTCCGCAGCTTTCTGCAAAAGGGTGGAAACAGGCCAGGGGGAAGCCGTCGTCGGCATGAATGTTCGGGTTCTGGAGCCTTTACATGAGGGTGCTCCCCCTGTGCATTGGCATGCAGGTTTGCGTTATCACCCATTGTGCCGCACCGCGCGACGGGATGGTTTCGTTGGGAGTCAGAGACTCTGGTAGATGCAAGCAAGCCAGACTGACGCATGAAGGATGCCGTTACGTGGTGCGGGTGCCTCCTTAGCTTTCTGGACGGTTCAATACCAGAACGAGAGCTCAATAAGGCACACTCAGCCGAGAGACTTGGGCCATTGTGTTAAGAATGCATGGAAGGTTGCAGACATGGGGACATCTTTGCCAGGAGGCTGGCATATCCAAGATCCTATGCCTTCGAGTTTGTAATTCGGGTTCCTTACTTCTTGAAAACGCAAGTCCTCCAACTTCCGCGATCATCAGATCAGATCCTACGGTGCTTCATATTGAACCAAGCCAGGCTGTACAGTCTTGGACGCATTCCACACATGCGTGATGCACGCGCTGATGCAAACATCAGCCTGGGTCCTGTTCGGCTGAAGCATCGGAAAGTTCTTGTTTTGTCAATCAGTACAGTAAGATCTGATGATGATCCGTGCAAGATGGTGATACTACTAAGACAACGGTCTGTACCCTACTTTCGTGCAGTCGTACCACCAGCCCCTACATAACCGTCATGACTAGTATGAGCAGCAAAGTCTTCGTGTTTTTTTGCAGCTGACCGTCTGCATATGGCGAAGGAATAATTAGTGAGATGGCGTGGCCGTCAGCTTCATCGAGATTAGTATCTTAAGCCTTCCTGCTGCCACGCCCTTCTTCTTTTGTTGTTCTGCTTTGAACTAGGAAGCAATAGTCAGATTTTGTATCCCAAGTATTTTAGTGCTGGATTCTTGCTGTTGGTCAGTACAACTGCTTTAGCGATGTTGGCGCCGCTGTCATCCCACTATGTTGACGAAGAGGGTTGTTGTGATATATGACGCTCTCCACCCAGAACCACTTGTCCGTGGTTGTGGCTTTAGAGTTATATCCCTCTTGTGCTACCTGCTGCTGCTTTCTTTTGCTACCTACTACGAGCCTGTCTATCTTACAATTACAAGATTTCTACGTCGTGTCTGTGCAATACGGAAGCATGAATAGTTACCAACATGCTTCCTTATGACTATGATCTCTATCTACATTATTGCTTTAATATTATTGATTTTCATTGTTGCATTGTTAGTGTTATCTTTTATTGTTTTTGCTATCATTGTTATCCTTATTGTCAGTGCTACCATTAATGATAATATCAGTCATTATCATGTTCATTATTATTATTACAGTTGTAGTTATGTTTTATATACAATATACTGCATAGTGCCCTTTGGCCCTACTCTAACTATGGATGCCCCTATGTCAGAACCAAGGTTAGTTTGTTGAACGTGTTTTTGTCATGCCAGCACTACCGACTCGAACGGTGGCTCAGTTTCTAGGCAGGCCAGCCGCTTGCTTGTTGATGGCTCAGGCAGCTGCATCCATGCTGAGGTCTTGCAGGCACCTGAATTTATATTTTAGTTTCTCGACATCGAGCTGCACATTAAAGTTGCCGCCGATGAAAAATGCATGAGGTTTTCAATGAAAGCCGATGCTACTGTATCTGAAGTGGCACATGAATTTGTGAATAGCCCCGTGGTCGCAGGAGCACACACAACTGGTTTCACGTCCTCAAGGTGCTCTTGCCTCCGCAGGCACAACGATGCAAACGATTTGGTGGCATATGAGCTGTGAGAGGCAACATGCATCTGCATACATCAACAGGCAATGTAAAGATGACCAATCGTCCATTTGACTCCGTTAACTCAGCATGCATACGCGCACATGGCGTAGGGCCGTAACAGAGTGTGCGTCATGCATCATCATGCAAGCAGGACTTGATCCAAAGCAACACGTAAGACAAGTCACTTGCCGCAAACTCTGCACGCGCGAGCCTCAATATACCTAGAGCCCTGTGGATCCAAAACCCTACAGTATTATTTTAATTGTCATATGGTGCTATCCCCGGCAATCACGGGGGTTATGGCAAAACCCTAGACCCTGCGCCGATTAATCAGGAGTCATACCCGATAACCTTGCAGTTATGACGTGTGCATATATATATATATATATTTATTTATTTATTTATATTTATATTTATAGTTATTTATTTATATATATATATATATATATATGCTATGTTGCAGGGCTTGGGGCTACCCTAAGGCTCCATAGTAGTTCCGTTTAGGGGTTCAGACTTACAATTCTATAAGGTAATTAATCCCAAAAAGGAACAACTACTATGGAGCCTTAGGGCTATACAGAAGCCGCGGGACTTCGCCTAGTCGCGTGTCTGATCATGTACCACCAATGCCAGAGACTCCAATAGCCCTTAAGTTGGTAATATTCCTTAAGTCACATTAGGGATCCTGCTATAATTTAAGGTAAATTCCTTAATTACGGGATATTGGAGTCTCTAGGATGCTTGAATCAACGAAGTTGCTCACAAGGAGTCGAAACGTGCGAAGTGCTCCGGGATCGCAGCCCTAAGCCTTAATACAGGTGCCATTATTATCAGAATAGGGTTTTGGGGTATATGATACTATAATCCTAATAAGGAACCCCCCAAAACAGTATAGGTATTTATTAAGACCCTAAGCCCTTAATCCTGAGATCCTGGTCCGGTGCGGGAGCCAGAAAAACCCATAGGGATGTAGTCAGGGCCCTTTCCTTACTCGGATATGGATTGATTCATCACCGTTCGAAAACTCAAAATGTTTGCTTATCTTTTCATTAGATTTAGGTATATTTGTGTTAGGGAAGAGAGCAACACGCACAGAGCCCCGTTATTCTCCAAAGCCGAAGCCAAAAGACCATAAAGCCTGTCTTGTCCAAGTTGCGGGAGTCGAAAGCACAAAGCCCTGAATCGCAAGTTGGGTCCAGCTTTAGGGTTGAGGTTTCGAGCCAAACGTCTAAAAGCTCCAGGCACTACACCGGCAAACTCCAAGTTGGCCAAACCGTTTTCGTGGTTTGGCCAACAATTGTGGACTTCCCGGGATAGCCGATTTTATCAGCACAGCACAACCGTTTTTCGCAGCAAGAGGGCTAGATTAGATCTCAGGCTCGACGCATGGCTATCATAAACGAAACCTTCAAGCCCCAAACCTAAATCCGAAAAAGGGGGAGGCCAAAATCCTGGATCCTACACCGCAACTCCCGAAGTTTACTGAACAGCTGAAGCCCTACACCCTCAGACCCTAAACCTTAACTTGGCGTCCTTCTGGTTGGATCTTAGGACTTTAACTTTTTAGGTTTCTATATGAACCATAATAAGGAGGATGAAGTTTAACTGTTTGGAGGGGTTCAGAAGTCAGCCAAGTTAAATGGAAGTCTGGTACCCAGCTGCTGCTATAGAAACTCCTTTACTAGGCTTCAGGCTTTAGGGTTTAATGTTTTGCGGTTTTGGGTTAGGGTTTAGGGGCTTATGCGAATGGGTTTAGGATTTAGGGGGTTTAGGATGAGAAACCCGTAAAGGAGCCGTGGTAGGAATGCTTCTAGGGCTAGGAGCCGTTGAAAGTCTGTAGTATCAGGGCTTGTTTACTCAAACATGTACATGTTTTTTTGCCTCTATATGCTGATCCTGGAATATATCCCAATAGCCTTAGGCCCCTATACAACACCCTGATAGTATCCCTTATAGTTCCTTAAAGGAACTCTGTCAAGGATCTCTACCGTTATACAGTTATACCCTTCAAGGAAAACCCTCTTCAATTATCAAGGCCCCCATACAACACCCTAGAAGTATAAGAACCTTCAAGACGCTATGACACCCTAAACCCTATTCTAACCATCAGGGTTGTTGGTAATAAATTAAGTGGATGTTGCCAAAATAGTAAAGAGACCATCTTATTTACTACAGCTCCCAACTATTGTGGTAGCCCAAAGTACATTCCTGAGCAAAAAAATCCCAGCATATGACGTACCCCAGGCCGATCAGAAGCAGACGTCTGGAGGCTTTTGGCAGGGAGTGCGCTGGCCCCAGTGAAAGATAAACCCTGGGTATTAGGGTTTAGGGTTTAGGGCTTTGGGTATTGAGTCTGAGGCTTTACTAGCAGCTCCTCGGGGGTGTGGGGCTGTTAGGGTTCAGGGTCTAGCGGCTAATGGAATATAGGGGCCTTAATAATTACCTCTACTATTTGGCGGGGTTCCTTATTATAACTATAGTACAATCGGCCCCCAAACCCTATTCTACCCCTAACTATTCAGGCCCCTATAGTAGCAGTTAGCCGTTATGGTGGAACCCAAACCCTGCAACTTGGGATCTTCTTTGCTCCGAAGCTCCGAGCCTCATGCGGACGCCTGAGGCGAGGGGGGCTGAAGCATGTTGGCAACGCCTTGAACCACGCAGGAAAGCTGAACCAGGCTGGCGACGTGGATTTGCGATAAGATGGGAGCTTAAATAATTACCAATACTATGGCTATGGTGGGGGGTGGGGGGGGCTCCTTTTACTCTTTTACAACCATAGTATAAAGATACTCCAAAACCATAGTCTAATCATTAAGGCCCCTATATTAGACCTCTAGATTCCTGGCTTTGCCATGGCTTTGGGTGTTAGGTTTCTGTCAAGTACTGGATGGGTAGCCTTACACCCCAAGTATACCCCAAATCCTAAACCCCTAAACCCTAAACCCCCTAACCCCAAAACCATGAACCCGAAACCCTAAACCCAAAAAGCCCTAAACCCTAAACCCAAAACGCTGAATCAGCTGGAAAAAGGAGCCCACCCCCCAAAAAAAACAAAACAAAACGCTATAAGCCCTATAAACCCTACACCCCAAACGCTAAACTCTAAATCCAAAAGCCTGAACCCTAACCAAAATGTGCAGGTGGACCACCCCTTGAGCCTCGGAGGCTTAGCACAGGCGCTACTGTAATGGGCTTTTGGATGCACAAATGTAGGGTTTAGCCAGAGGCCCCATAGTAGTTCCTTTTTGGGATTACGTTATAGGATTCTATATATGAACCCCAATAAGGAACTACTATGGAGCCTCTGGGTAGGGGTTTAGATTCAGGGGGTTTGGGGTTGAAGGTTTAGGATGTAAGGCGTATCAGGTTTGGGGATTTATGGGCTTAGGGTTTAGCGGTTTAGGGTGTAGGGTTTAGGGTTTAGGGGTTTAGGGTGTAGTGGTTTAGGGTTTAGGGTTTCTCACGTTTCAGACTTAGAGTTCAAGGATTGTGGAATTTCAGGCTGTTAGGCTTCGGATTGAACGTTTTGTGCCAGCAAAATATCAGCACAAGGTAGCATTCAACATGTTTGCTGTTGGGTTTTGGGCCCGCCACAAATTCAAGTCAAATTTCCTAGGTCTCTATACCGCCGTGATTTGTGGTGCACAGTTTTCGTTCAAATGCTGTGCCATAGGTCAACGGGAGCGTAGTAGGTCCGTAGCTCCACACGTAAACCCCAAACCTCTCAGCCTAACGCCCTAAACCCCTAAGCCCTCGAACTTGAAACCCTAACCCTAAACGTCCAAGAATCCCCAAATCCTTCCAAAAAGAACCGAGACCAAGCAAGTGACCCCCATAAGCTCTAAACGTCCTAAACCCTAAACCCTTTAAATAAAAACTGAACCCCTGAGCCGGAAGCGTCCCAAAACCCTATAAACCTGTTACAGCAAACTTTAACCCTCTAAACCCTAACCCCTAAACCTAAGCCCTAAGCGTCCCTAAACCCTACATTATAGACCCCTGTAAAAGAACCCTTACGGGATAAGGGAACCCATTAAGGAACCCTTTAAGGGAACCCTTTTAAGGAACCCTAAACTCCGGGTCTGCGGCGATCGGGGCAGGCACGGCAGCTGAAGCAGCAGATCGCCGCCCTCTCGAAGGAGGCCCAGGCTGCGCCTACCAGGACGTTGGGTGTAGGCTTTTTAGGGTTTTTGGTGTTTGGGGTTGGGGTTTAGGGTTTTAGGGTTTAGGTGTTAGGGTTTAGGGTTTTAGGGTTTTTAGGGTTCAGGGTTTAGGGTTTAGGGTCGAGGGGCTTCCCAGTATTATAGAAGTCTGCATACAGGCAACTAAACTAAAAAATGGGACTCTCCTGATAAAGAGCCCCCGAAAGAGGGACCCTAATACCTGAAGAGCCCCCGGAGCATGGTTACTGCTGCTGGCTTTGGGCTGGGATGTAGGCCTCTAGAGTTTAGGTCGTATAGGGCGTTTAGGGTCTTAGGGTTTTCAGGGACTAAGGATACTTAGGGCTTTTAGGGTGTTTAGGGCTTAGGGCATTTAAGGTTTTTAGGGTTGTAGTCACAAAGAGAAGTAGGCTGCATCCGTGTTTCTGAGCTGGAACCTTCCGCGAAGGTCTTCAGGGTTTAGTGTTTGTTGCCCATGATTGTGTTCTGGAGTACTTTGCTGGGCAACTCGGGGTAAAGTATATAAGCCGAATAGCTTGCACCATTGATAACATAGGGTCATAGAGGTCGGAGCTACGGTTGATGATATAAATCCTGCATTACCTTAATGATGCTAGACTATGTGAATTATGGTATATTCCGTGTTATGGGTGATGCGGGATTTAAACCATCAGCCGAATTAGTAACACTTCTCCCGAGGCTTCCTTGACATAGGTATACTATTTTCCAATCACTAGTGTCTGCATGGCCCCGAACTCAACACCTTGTGGCCATCGTTCTGACATGCGAGCGGGAATAAACCCTAAACCCGGAACCCTCATATTAAAGGAACCCTTAAAGGAAGCCTAAAAAGAACCCTTAACGAAACCCTGAAAGGAAGCCTAAAACGAACCTCTAAGTGCGAGTGTGAGCGTCGAAACGCTAAACATGGAGCCTTGCCTGCCTTGTGCGAGTGCGGGTCGAAACCCTAAACTTGTGCCCGGAGACTCCAACATCCCTTTATTAAGGAACATACCTTAAATTATAGTAGGATCCCTAATTTGACTTAAGGTATATTCCTTAATTAAGGGGCATTGGAGTCTCTGGGTTGTTTCCTGTTAAAGGCCGAAGGGTCGGCTTTGCTGCGATGCAGGCCTGCCGTGTGCCTTTAGGGTTTGTGGGTTAGGGTTTAGGGTAGCTTTAGGGCTTTGAGTGGTTTGGGGTTCAGGGCTTCTAGGGTTTAGGGTTTCGGGGAGGTCGTTTTGTGCTGTAGCCGGGACCAGGGTTGGGAAGTTGGTGATTTAGGGTCTTGGGTTCAGGCGACAAACCCTAAACCCCAAAACCCTAAACATTTCTCGAAGCGGGTCTAAGCTTCTGCATGAGAGGCGAAGGCCTGGGTTGCTTCACACAGTGGCAGGTGCCTCCCCTAAATTCTAAGCATGGCGAATATAGGATTTAAAAGTCGGACAGGGGTTTGGGGGCTTCGTATATTGCAGAAGATATTTGGAACTAGAAGGGAATGTCTGTGCTATTTCTTCCGATACGATGTTTCGTGCGGTGGCGTCTTCCGGCTTGCAGCAGTTATGGACCATCGGACAGTGTATCCGTGGGATTCTGGCTTCCGGAGGAGTTAGATGGTTGGTCGCGGAGGTGGGGCTGCCAATACGCTCTGTGGTAGTGTTACTTTCACCCGTCTGCCCCAAACCCTATATTACCTTTCAACTCCAAACTTGCATGTCCGAGTTAGTGTGCCCGAATTGTTCCAAGCGTGGCGACTGTGCCCTGGTATATGGATTCGCTGCTTATCCTATGTGTGAGGTGTGTGGCAGTGTATGGTCAACGTGAAGCACTGCCGTCACGTTCAGTTTGCCATGGCCATATAGCCCACTGAACCACGATACTCAGATTTCCTTGCCCTGGCTCCATGAGGTCTCGACCTTAATAAAGGCTTGAATTGCGCACGATCCCTAGGAAGGTTTCAGGATTCAAGCCCTGGGCTTCACGAATCCCAGACCGTGTTTACTCTGTAAATCTACACTCACGGTGCCCTCGCGGGCTTCAAGCCTAAGATTAAAGCTAAGCCCACTTCGCCCTAAGACCTCTAGAGCCCCGGAACCTCCAAAAAGCCTTACGACATTAATTCAACGCTAAGCCCCCAAAGCCCTAAAGCCCTGCAGCTTCAAAAAGACTCTAAACCCTTGATTCGCCGGCTTTCTCGCATGGCTGCGGCGGCTGCAGCACGACTCGAGCGCTGGCGCCAACACGACTTCTATGATGTCCTGGGCGTATCCGAGGAGCGGAGGTTCAGGTTTAGGGTTTAGGAACTCCGAGGATGATGAGCCCAGAGACTCCAATATCCCTTAATTAAGGAATAGACCTTAAATTATAGTAGGGTCCCTAATGTGATTTAAGGTATATATTCCTTAATTAAGGGATATTGGAGTCTCTGGGAGGCAGTCCCCGAAAATTAGGGGTACCTAATTTTGGGGGTCCTTATAATAAGGATCCTTCTATTCTGGGTACCATATTAGGGTCCCCTATGTTTTGGAAACTCCCATAATGTAGGAACCTGATTAAGAAACCCTGGCCCTATAACCCCAAAATAGTAGGATTCACAATAAGGAACCCTGATAACGGCCCAAGGTTTCTTAATCAGGTTCCTACATTATTATAGTACCCTTATAGATCCCTTACAGTAATCCTTCTAGACCCCTTTAAAGGAACCCTAATTAAAGGCCCAAGGTTTCTTAATCAGGTTCCTACATTAGGGGAACCCTAAACCCTGGGAACCCTAAACCCTAAACCCTCAACGCTAAACTCTTAAACCCTAAACCCTAAACCGGTTCATAAGGGAAAAGGATCCTGGGGTTCAGAGGTTTAGAGCTTAGCGGCGTAGCGGTTTAGGGTCTGTAGGGTTTAGGGTTGAGAGGGCCTGTGCTCTGCAGATTTGAAGATGTCCAGATGGGCAGTGCCTTGAGGGTTCTGCCTATAGACAAGGGCTTGTGGTGTTGATTGAGGTACAGTAGTTCGAATCCCCGAGCTACATCCAGGTGCAGCAGGCTTGCCGAGTGCTTCGTGTCACTGTAGCAGAAACTCGTGCATCGGAAGCGAAGTGCTGCTGTGTATGAGGTATAGATCTAGATACAAACGTCGGATGGCCTGGGGCAGGCTGCAGCATGGCACGGAGAGTTGTCTGTTTGTTGTTCATGCCTGCGAGAGCGAAACCCCAAGTGCAAATCACTAAACATTAGGGGCTTTTGTGTGAGAGCGAAGCTTAGGCAACAGGCCAAAGTCCTGCATGCCCGAATTCAATCCCCAGCTCCACCAAAGCCCTCAAGCCCGCACCTGGAAGCCATAAGGACGCCACGGCTGAGCAAATTCGCCGCGGATTCCGCAAGATAGCCCTGACCTGCCATCCCGACAAGGCCAGACCGAGGGTTGTGGATAAAGGACAAGGATCTACCTTAACCTACCAAACCCTACTTTTTTGTACGTTCTTATTATAAACCCTAATATGGAATTTATAGGGACCCTATTTTTTTGTAGGTTTTGGTAGGTTAAGGAAAGGATCTAGGTGTTGGGACCTTGGCTTTTCGCATCGAGGGTTGTGGAGTTGAGAGTTTCGCGCTATGGGGTTGGGCGCTGATGTGTGTGTTGAGTTGGCTCTTTAAGGGTTTTGGGTTTAGGCGTGTTAGCTTTGGGTTGTTAGGGCTTGCAGCTTTGGTTGACTCCTGAATGCGAAACCCCACAACTTCATGGACAGCGGCACAGTGCAATGCTGCTTGTGAAGCTCCGATGACAAGCTTCATATCCTCAACCACAAGCTCAGACAAGCTTGAGGGTTTGGAGACCTTGGTTTATGCTTACTAGAAAGTTTAGAGTTCAGATTTGTGTGGGTTGTCATAACGAGATTCAAGACTTCCACAGATTCTACATGGGTTGTACAGGGCTTTGGAACCCAGGCCAGGCTTCGAATCATACCAAGAGGCCATATATACGAAATCAGCTACATTCCTCAATGGACATAGCGATGGGGTGTGGGCTTGGGGGCATGCGAAGAGAGATTGCAGCCCTTTCTTTAGCTCCAAACCTCTACAGTAGAAGCCCAAAAGTTGGAAACCCCATAGCCTCAATCCTTAAGAGTAATGTATAGGGAATCCCAGCACTATTTGGCCTTAATCCGGTTTCCAACTTTATGAACTTTATGGGCTTTACTGTAGGCCTGTAAGCTAAGCCATCCTGAACCCGAGACCTCCCAAACTTTCGGCCCTAGACTCTGAACCTCAGAGACAAGTCAGGTTGGCTCGATGCTGCGACGTTTCAAGGTTGAGGAAAAGTTCAGAGCAACCTACAAATCACCCCAGAACATTTTGTCAAGGTTTAGGATTTACACTACGGCTTTAGTGTTCCAGCCTATGTCCGTTTATCTCGAAAAGCCAATGTTAAAGCCCAGATTTAAAGTTTACATTCGTGAGGTGTTGCTGTTGGGGGGTTTGGCATGAAACTGCCTCCTCTCTCAGATCTGGGGTCACCCACATTTATGTGTAGTTCAGTTAAACAGTTTGGCACAAAGCGATCAGATTCCAAAGCCGAGAACTCAATCAGCGGTGTCCGCCGCAAGGTGCGGGAGAGTGAGAAGGATGCGGCAACGAAGCGCCCTTTGCCTTGGAAATGTGGTTGTGCGCCACCTGTGTACGTGAACACACACACACAGACACAGAGGCACAGAGACGCAGACACACACACACACGTCATGCAGATGGGCCTTGTGCGGTTAATGAGGCGAAATATCACTAGTACTAGTACTAGTACTAGTACTAGTGCTAGTGCTAGTGCTAGTGCTAGTACTAGTACTAGTAGTAGTAGTAGCAGCAGTACTACTACTACTACTACTACTGCTGCTACTACTACTACTACTACTACTAGTACGACTACGACTACGACGACGAAGACTACGACTACGACTGCGATTACGACGACGACTACTACCCCTGTTGCGACTGCGACTGCTCCTGCTGCTCCCGCTGCTCCTGGTACTCCTACGACTACTACCACTGCCACTACCACTACCACTATCACTACTACTACTACCACCATGACCACTACTGCCACTTCGGCTTCTGCTACTACTCCTGCTCCTACTCCTGTTTCTACTCCTGCTGCTGCGCTTACTCCTAGTCTCATTCCTACTCCTACTCGTGCTTCCACTTGTGCTTCTACTTCCTCTTACGTTGACGGTTTGAGAGGATGTAGTGTTGGGTGTAGTTGTTGTTGAACTGGTTGCTATTGTTGTTGTGGTGGTGCTGGTCCTTGTTATCCGGGAGTTGCCGAGGCTTTCAACTCATCGCCGAGGCTTACGAAGTTCTGTCGAAGCCTGCGTCGCGTCAGGACACTCTCTTGTAACCCATGCGACAGGGATACCCAGGCCCCAGGCGTGTAGAATGAAGATTTCCAAAGCAAGGAGAAAGAGAGTCTCAAACTATAGCGAAAGAGCAGTAGCTATATGACTGCTTACAGGTTATAGTCGGCCGCTGCCGGCGGGATACTTCCGTAACCCTTAAGCCCTAATTTGCATGACACCGTAGACAGACTTGCGAACAGGATGCGTTTTGTTGCCTGGAGGTAGGGGCCCACCCTTCGGCACTCATATTTCTCATGCATGGCTGTGCACCACCCCAGGAGTACGACGAAGTCTGCGGATGCCTAGATCTCAGGATAGACCTATGCTCTCTATGCGGTTCACCATGCAGTTCGAGTAATTAGATTGTGGTAGATTGTGTAAATACCTGGTTGCTTTGCTCTGGTGTCCTGCAAGAAGAAATCGGTCAGCAACAAGTGAAACGACAATGGAAACTACAGTGACAGCAGGTCCTTTGTGCAAAGTTTTCCGGCCAATCCCTCTCCGCGAGTTTGGGCTCCGAGGTGGTGACTTCGCCGAGTCACCACCCGCAACAAGAGGCCTGAGCATAGGTTCGGTAATATAGGGGACTCAATAATTACGTATATTGTTTTGGGGGCTCCTTATTCTGATTATAGTATATTATACCCCCCAACCCTATTCCCCTTTACTGAACCCGTTATAGTAGTAACCCTTAAAGGAGCCCTTATGATATCCTATAAAGGAGCCCCAAAAATAGTGCGTTTAAAGTTTAAAGGTCGACTTAGTCGACTTTTGGGCTTCTTCTCCTAGTAGCTGAGTGGATACACTTTACACGTTTTGGTACCCACCTTAACCTGCCAAAACCTACTTTTTTTCTAGGGACCCTATAAATTCCGTATTAGGGTTTATAATAAGAACCTACAAAAAAAGTAGGGTCTGGTAGGTTAAGGCACTATAAAACGGTTTAGGGTTCAGGGTTTAGGGTTTAGGGTTATGAACTCAGCAACTAAGTTCCCGACCCTAACATAGAACCCTTAAGAATAATGTTTTTACAATATGCAGATGTATGTATACATATATACATATGTACAACAAAGTTTACACTTACATATTTTTGTACATGGCATATATCTTCGTATTTCAAGGTGTATATACACACAAACAAGCTCAGACCACATATCTATTTATGTATCTGTGTGCGCATAGATATATATATATATATACACATGTGTTGATTGATTTGTTTATTTGCTCAATTTAAATTGCTCGGGCTTTGTTTGCATTTTTATGTATATTTACAACTGGATATGTACATATATATATACACATACCCAAATATAGTTATATGTACCTTTTAACTTCCCTTTATGTATGTTTTTACCATATGTGCGTATATAACGGCCCGTAAGTAGTGAAACAAGGCGCCGGAATTAGCAGGCTCAGTTTCAAGATCCCAGAAAGGCAGCCAGAAGTCAACTTCTCGTTGGCAGCGATGCCAAGCCGGGGTGCTTGGAGTTGGGGTTTGAGCCTGCGTTGCAGGGTTTCGGGTATGGTATGCCTGCCCTCGATACTTTGTTTCCTTATTGGCACATGTAAGGAAATCAAAGCAACCAGGATCCCTAATCATGCAAGCTTTACAGGCTTCGACATGTTTTAGAGGCTTTAAGGTTCAGGGATTCGGGTTTTGGGGTCATCTGGGTTCAGGGATAGGGTATTTTCAATAGTTCGGGGCATCAGCGATCAGAGTTGCGATAATAGAAAATGAGAAGACTAATCGTCACCTTCATCATAGTCATCATGTAATTTGCGTGCAGAGTAACCCACAGTTAACTATCTGCTTCTAAGCTCGATGGTCTGCATGTTGTACATGTACGTCCTGCACAACCTACGCATGTATCTGGTCTTTACCTCTGTGGCTGTGAGGCTTCCGGGTCGGGGACGGCAATGGCTAGCGCACTACTGAAGTGTTTTGGTGGTAGTCGTTTTACAGTTGCAGGATCCAGGGTCTACAGGGTTTAGGGTCTAGGAATTAGGGCGTGGATCAATAACATCCATCCTGGCCATCTGTTCATGGATTCACCGATCGGTTCTCATGTTTGGTGATCTTTGTCCTGCTTCTTAGTCTGTGGAAACTCACAGCCCTTAAGGCACCTGCGTAGAGCACCTGACTTGCTTTAACGTGCATGAACGATTTGATCCCCAGATGCCCGAAACCCCATGCCCCTGCTCAAACCGTTAAGGCCCCTTTTCAGAAGCCCCATAATGAAGCAACCGTAAAGCTTCAAAAAAACAAGAAAATCCTACATCTAAACCCTAAGCCCTAAACCCTATCCGACCTCTTGCGAACCACCTTATTGCATTAGCCACAGGGTTGCTACGGGCGCTTCTCCCAGAAGGACGCAGTCAGATGCTGATCCCCTCAGGGGTGTCGTCTTTGGGGTCTTTGGGGTTTTGAGTTTAGACGAGGTACGGGGTTTAGGGATTTGGGAGTCCAGGCCTTAGCAGATCTGGAGTTTAGGGCACAACTTTCCAGGTACCATTCTACAGTCTCCTCCGGTACCATCTCTGCTGCGAAAGTTTACGACTCCAGTCCGACAGCTGAATCATCTTTTACACCACAGTCCAGACAGAGCAGGTTTTATCCCGCACAGTCCCCAAATCCTACACGCTGGGGATGACAGATGCATGATTTCCTTTCGAATTTGTTATAGTTCGACGTGAAACGCTGGACGCACCTTCAGGCAACTTAGCGGGGAAACGAAGGCTTTTTGGACATCGTTGGCAAAAGTGTCTCAATACGTAAGTGGCCCCAAAGACTTATGGTCTGTGCTGCTATGGCTATGGGCATGCGAAGGTCTGCATGATGTAGGGCGGTGTCCTGACCACCCAGCCTCATGGCCCTGGACAAGGCCACTGGACAAGAATTCGGTCGATGTACGAATAATGTAGGTGCCTGAATACTTACCAACACTATAAATACATGTATGTTTTAGGGCTCCTTGCTATAACCTCTGACTACATATCGTCAGAAACCCCAAACCCTGCTCGGGTCCTTAATTGTCAGCCCTTCAGACGCCAGTTTATGCGCCCTAAACCCTAAATCCTTATAAATTAAACCCTAAACCCTCAGGACATGCGGAGGTGTTCACCTACTTGCAGCCAGCCTGTGCCCGGTGCTTAGCATAATGCCAGGCTTGAGATCACACGGGTATGAGAAACCCACCAATGCTACTTGAAGCTCATCTAAAGCACGATAGTTTCTAAGGCTCTTGAGGACGCGGGGTTCAACAACACAACACTATAGGTGGGTTCAGACGACGACTGCGACCACGTAGACGACATGATGGTGAAGATGACGATTCTGATGGTGATGGCGATGGTGACGATGCAGGTAGCAAGGTGACAGTGAAGAAGGAAAGACACAGGCGATCATGCGAAGGTCGCCAGCATCGTTGTCGGCATCGTCGTGATTTTCCGAATCCTCTGCATTAAATATTATGTTCATCCAAACCTGTGCTGACGACGAGGATCAAGGTAGGCTGAAGCGAACACGATGACAATGATGATGAGCGGAACGAACTAATTAGCTCGCATACAATGGTTTTGATGCTGATGATGACGACGGCATTTCGGTTGTTGTTGACGCTATGCTGCAAGAATGCCGGATGGGGTCGGGTCGACAGCGCAACTGCTTTTTCATGACGGTGTGCTGCCAATGGCTGATGCATATAGCCTGCGGAGGGGCGCTGGTTGTCATTTGCGATTGGCGATGTTGATGCAGAGCATGAGCCCGGGATGATGCAGGGGACTATGGCGAAGATGATACTGGTTGCGATGACGACTCACGTATGATGACGACGATCATCCGTCGGGAAAGTAGCCAGTGATTAGAGTGATGGCATGACCTGACCCATTGATCTCCCATCACCGTCGTCATCTTCACACATCATCACGTCCCTGATGCTGACGGTGGTGGTGTTTTCTCATGCTGCTGATAGACATGACCTGGCTAGACTGCGCAACTCTGGATGTTGCGTTTGGACAGGTGCTTCGGCTGCGACTTTTGCTCCAGCTGCTGCTTGCCTGGCAAGCATGGCTAGCATCTTCTGGTGTAGCAGGAGGAAAACTCGCGAAACCTACATAGCGGCCTTTTAAAGCTGCGCCGTACAACAGGCCGTGTTACTCCTCCGAGCCACCTCTTCGCTGACTTGCTGAGCTTTCCAAGGCAATAGGAAGTCGGAGGTGCATGAGTCGAACGAGTACAGCTATATCCGAGACTTGTCGGAGGGGAGCCGTTCTTGATGGAATCGATGATTGAACTTCGGGTTTGTCTGTCCTCATTAGTTGCATTCGGCGACTGCCAGAACCCGTCAGGCACGTATGTCATTCTTGCACAACCACCACAACGACAGCAGCAGCAACAACAACAACAAACACAACACCTCTGGCTCCTGCTCCGGCTGCTGCTGCTGACGACTAGTGGCACTGCTAATGCTGCTACCACTGCTACTGCTGCTAGTACTGCACCACCACCACCACCACTGCTGCTACGACGACGACTAGCTTTATTACTACTACTACTACTGCTGCTGCTACTACTACTACTACTACTAGTGGTGCTGCAACAACAACTACTACAACTACAACTACAACAACAACTACTACTACTACTACTACTAGCCACTGCTGTTGCTGCTGCTGCTTCTACTGCTACTTCTACTACCAATACTACCATTACTGCTACTACTACTACTACTACTACTACTACTACTAGTACTACTACTACTACTACTACTACTACTACTACTACTACTACTACTACAACTACTACTACTACTACTACTACTGCCACCACTACTACTCCTAATACCACTGCTGTTGCTGCTGCTGCTTCTGCTGCTACTTCTACTGCCAGTACTACCATTACTGCTACTACGACTACTACTACTACTACTACTACTACTGCTCCTGCTGCTGCTGCTGAGCCATGATTGATTTCTTGCTTAAGAGGACTTTAGAAGAAGCTTCAAGGCTTGAGAAGGGTGCTGCTACCACTACTACTGCTACTACGACGACGACTACTACGACCACCACTACTACGACTACTACTGCTATCGCTACTGCTACTGCTACTGCGACTGCTACTGCTTCTCCTACTCCTGCTCCTGCTCCTCCTGCTCCTACTCCTACTCCTGCCCCTACTCCTACTCCGACTCCTACTCCGACTCCTACTCCTACTCCCTCTCCTACTCCTACTCCTGCTGCTGCGACACTGGATGCTTCCTGCGAGCAGTGATGCGAGCAGAGGTTTCAGAGAGTGGCTGAACCCTAAGTCTATTGAGAAGAAACTCCTTCGATCATTGAGGAGCCGGCATGGCATTGGTGACTGTTTACGACGCGTGCGTTTTTCCGACACCCAACTCCTGGAAAGTGATGACGAAGTTGAAGGAGGTGGCTCCTTTGATTCAGGCGTTGTTGAAAGTTCTAGATCGATGCAGAATGATTGGCGAGAGGGGTGTACTGTAGACCATCTCTTCCGAATGGTCGACCTCATCTATCCATCGTGATGCGTTTCGATGCTTCAAGCTTGTACACATGATCGCGGGCCGGTGAGTGAAAAGTACTGTGTTCTTCTGGTTGCACTGTTGAGGGCCGGGCTGACTTTGCTTCTGTTCGGCTGAACTCGGATGTAGATTTGACCGAAAGCAGGATCAGGAATCAGGAAGGCACATCCATTCTTGGCAGTGCATGGTGCGGGCGGCACGGGAACGCAGCAACTGATAGAAAGACTGATAGATAGATAGTTAGATAGACAGTCAGACAAGGCGTATTCCCCCCTGCACCCATCCGAGCCCCTCAGCCAGCAGGACACTTTGAGCTCTTGACTGGAAGCTTGTGCAGATCCCCCCCTCAAGCTTCCCAATCTTTCAACTCCTTCATATGTCTTTTTCGATGTCTCTGCATATGTATGAATGAGGTAATAGGAGGAATGAAAATGGAGGAATGTCTCAGTCTCAATACCGTTTCTGTATTTACCTCAACTAAAACTCCTGCACCCGAAGGGCCGCGTCTCGCAAATGCAGACTCTCTGCACAAACCGAGGGCCCTGCTGAAAATTGCGCGCCGTCACTCCCCTGTGGGCCTGAGACTTGAAACAGCTGGGCCTGCGACAGCGGGTTTATTTGGCAAAGGACGCTATAACCCTAAACCCTATCATGACTGTTCCCTCTAGATCAGTTTCACTTGTCAGACTCCGAACCAATTGCCTCGCCTGGCTTGTCCGAGTGTGAGCGCCGAAACCCTAAACCCTAAACCAGGGCATAAGACAAGGCAGTGTGGAAGATCGTGAGACGTAACCCTAAGCCCGCTGGAATGACTGAACCCTAAGACCTGAACCCAAAGCCCTGAACCCTAAAGCCTGAAACCTCAACCCTAAAACCTAAAACCCTAAACCCTGAACCCTAAAGCCAAGGGCTTTAGGGTTCTTGTTTTTAAAAAATTATATTGTTTAAAAAAAAGAACCCTAAGCCCTTAAAGCCCTAAACCCTTCAACCCTAAAGCCTGGGCCCATCAACTCTGGCAGGGTGCTACGGTAATTTGCGCCGGCTGCCCTAAAGTCTGCGATGGCGATGTCATGGCCACTCCTACTTAAGGTTGTGGGGTTGTGGCCTTGGGGTTCAGGATACTTAAGATTATGGGTTTAGGATTTAGGATTCAGGGCTTAGGGGTTTAGGATACGCTTATGGGTGAAGGTTCAGGATACTTAAGGTTATGGGTTTGGGGTTTAGGTTTTTGGGCTTAGGGGTTTAGGGTTAAGGTTATGGGTCTAGGGTTCAGGATACTTAAGGTCATGGGTTTTGGGTTTAGGATTCAGGGCTTAGGGGCTAGAGCTTCGCTGCCGGCATACACTCCAAGTCCGTGCTTAAAAAGGGCTTAGGGGTTTATGGGTTTTGGGTTCAGGATGCTTAAGGTTATGGGTTTAGGATTCAGGGCTTAGGGATTTAGGATAGGGTTATGGGTTTAGGGTTTAGGATTCAGGGCTTAGGGGTTTAGGATAGGGTTATGGGTTTAGGGTTTAGGATTCAGGGCTTAGGGGTTTAGGGTTTAGGATACTTACGGTTATGGGTTTAGGGTTTAGGCTTAGGGTCTAAGGAGTTTAGGATACTCAGGGTCATGGGTTAGGGCCGCTTAGGGTTTAGGGCTTTGGGTTTATGGCGTCGGGCTTAAGTATATGGTGTAGGGTTTAGGATGCTTAAGGTCAGGTGTTAGGGCCGTGCAGGGTTTAGGATTTATGGCTCAGGGTTTAGGGCCTGGGGCCGCTCAGGGTTAATGATTTAGGGGCTCAGGCTTTAGGGTTTAAAGCAATTTCGAGCTCAGGCTTTAGGATTTAAAGCAATTTCGGGCTCAGTGTTTAGGGTTTATGGATGTCAGGGCTATTACAGTCAGGGCCAGGGCTAGGACCTGAGACTCGCCCACCAGCCCTGCTAGAACCGGCTGTCAGTGAGACTCCGCTCCACGTCAGTTTTTTGGAGTCCAGCATGCCCAACTTGGAGGTTCCTGGGTAGTTATGAGGGTTCCTTTAAGGGTCCCTAACGGGATCTATAGGGTTTCTATAAGGGTATGGGCGGTATGGGGTGTAGGGTCTACTTGGAGGTTCATGGGTAGTCACTTATAACTACCCATGAACCTCCAAGTACACCCTAAACCCTATACCCTTATAGAATCCCTATAGATCCCGTTAAAGGGACCCTTAAAGGAACCCTTATAACTACCCATGAACCTCCAAGAATGCCCAGGTGCCTATTCAGCCTCGGGTCCCTTGGCCGGCACTGGCGACATAGAAGCCAAAAAATTATGTATGCGGAACTCCAAGGAGATGTTGCCCAAAGGTATGGTGCCCTGTGCCATATAGCCGGCGAAGGCTAAACTGGCAAATTAGTACCACCCTTCCTATACCTCAATATTCACCAACATTGCTATTCCTTGAGTTTCCTTGCATACCCCAATTCCCGACTCTAACTGTTAACAGCGGTACATTGCATCACCAAGCCTGATGCAGTTGCGCTTCAAGGATGAGTGGCAGAACGTAGAATCTAACCAGACTGGCACGAATAGGCCGCCCGAGTTGTTGGTCTGGTTTTGGGGAGCAGAGAAATGTGAGTTGTTGCTTCTCGGTAGCCGGAGCCAGAGCCATGACCCCCGAAGCCTCGGAGCCCTAAAGCCCTGGAAGCCATCACCGTTTTTTTGCCACAAGTAGAAGTAGAACCTCAAGCCCCTAAACGCCTAAACCCTGACTTTTAGACTTCTACTTAAAAAAAATCGCTGGACACGAAACCCGTTAAGCCTCTAAACTAAGCCTTTAAAGAGCCCTGAAGCCCTGAAGCCCTTGAGCATGAAAGTGCCAGGGATGGGTCGACATTGTCGACCTTAAACTTCCTCGGAAGCCCTCCGCCCCGACACGGCCGCAGCCAGAAGCCAAAGGACACCCGATGCTGATCAATGCTGCTACTCCTGCTGCTGCTGCTATGGCTTGTTAGGCTTGTCATTCCGACCCTTATTGTAGTCTCGCCAACACTCTGTATGACTGTAAGCCTGAGTCACGCAACACTTTGCTGGTTGCGCCGCGGGCCCAGTGGCCGAGCAGAGAGAAGACGTAATATAGGGGTCGGAATCATTAGGAGTCTCATGCCTTTACAACCCCAAACACAGTTGTAGCAAAATTAATATACAACCCAAAGCTCTAATTGCATTATGAAGGCACCCTTATTGTGTTCTGTGTCTGCAACCCGCAACAACTCAAGCCCTATGCAACGAAAGGGTTTGAGATTTGTGGTTTAGGGCTACACAGATGCTAGCAAAACCCCCCTAACCCTAAGCCTACCTTCCAGGACCCAATAGAGCTCCAACTCCAACATCTGCGCCGGCAGCTGAAGGTGTCGGTTGCGGGGGAGTCGGAGGAAAGAGAGGAGAGAGGTTCCGAGATGGATCTCATTCCAACTGCAAAGCCGAAGTTGGTTCTTGGTCTTGGTTGTGGTGGTAGTAGTCGTCGTCGTAGTAGTAGAAGCAGCAGTAGTACTCTTAGCAGTAGTACTCGTAGAAGTAGCACTCGTCGTAGTAGCAGCAGTAGTAGGAGCCTCCTCCTGACCAACGACGGGATTGGGGGGCGCGGGCTTGGGAATCATAAACACGGCAGCCTCTGACAGCCATTCTGCTGCAGTTTGGCTTGCGGTTAGAGAACTCGAGTCCGCCATGGCCAAGTAGAAATGGTCTTGAAAATGATGATGATGATCATCATGCTGATGATGATTATGACAAATTCCGCAAGCCAAGACTCCCTTCTAGGGCCCCTTGTATAGTACCTATGTCAATGATGGTTTGTGAAAGTGTCTTAGGTCTAAGCTGCTCACTATATACCCATGAACATAAAGATCCATCACGGATGGAGACCAAGTTGCGACAAGGCTTTCGGGATGTGCGGTCGCTTGGTTGTGGGAGGGGTATACGAAAGTTATGCCGGGGTTCGGTGCGGGAGTATTGCAGCTCCTCTTGCCCCCTTTGTCTGCTGGCTCTGGGAAGGAAAGAAGGCGAAGGAAACAACTGCTGGCCCCGAAGTTTGGACCAAAGAGAAGGAGGCACATTTTTTTTTTGGGGGGGGGGTCTACAGTTAAATGTTTCGGGATTGGTCTTTAGGATCTGTTTATGTCATGAAGTGTTGGGGACTTTCGGCGATCATTCGGAGGTGTGGGACGTCGACTTGGGTGACCGGATTGAGCATATTGTGGGCTCCCGCTTAGAGGATGATATACACATGCGCACACCAAGCCCTGTAATAGTCGCTTTGCATCACGTCGCAGCTTCTCTGAGATTGGGCCTTTGTCTTTCTGTGCCCGATCGGTTGCGAAGGGTTTCTGTTGCTTTCCCAGCATCCGAAACACAACTCCCAGCAACATGATCATCATCATCATCATCAACATCATGAACATAGCAACGAATGGCATTGTGATGTCGACTGTTAATGACAGAAGGGCGAATGCTTCAACCCGGATGTATCGGTTTGTTTGATTTTTTCAGTGGTTTATCACTCGACTCGTGTATGTCTATCTAGACTCTAGACACATACAAGCAAATGATGAAGCACATAGCCAGAATCAGAAGACAGACACACGCGCACACACACCAACACACACACACACACATATATATATATATATATATGCATGTATAGACGGTGCCGCATGCACAGTCGGCCTTGCAACATCTGCGGTATGATTCGACTTGCTCGACCCCATACATGAGTCTTAGATGAGGTTTCCGAATTTGCAAACCATACCCTGAACTCCATGTCCCAAACTGTTACAGTCTCAGCTTGAATCTCAACCACATCTCTGCGTCCGCACACTGAAACGCTCTAAAACTCTAAAGCCCCAAGCAACCATCAGCTGCAGTCCTCCGGTATCAGTCTATATCCTAATCCCTAACCCTAGAGCCCCTCGGCATTTCCGACTTTGGTGGGCAAAAGGATCAATCAAAAAGCTGTAGGGTTGACGACGCTCTCCGAAGGAGCCTGGTGCTGTGCCCGAGTTTATGCGGCAAGCTTCAAGGCGTTGAAGTTGACACTTTAGCGGGTTTGGGGGCTAGATCAAAATCTTTGGGTAGGACGCTGATTCAGAAACTCTGGCTCCCATTAAACATATAATCGCTACGGAGGAAGTGTTTAGCCTGCGGAAGGTTAGAGGTGCGAGGAAGTAACCTCAAACCCTTTTAATACTCCAGATCCGAAGCCCTAGAAAACCTAAACCTGAAATCCCACATCTGAAGCCTAAACCCTAAAGCCCGAACCCTGAACCCTAAACCTTAAAGCCCTGAGCCAGTTTCGGACTTGTGGCTTCCGGATTCGGGTTTTGATCCTCCGGCTCCTCCGGAACGTATCACCTTTTGGGTTTATAAGGGGGGGGCGGTGGTTTTGGTTTCGGTTTAGGGCCTCAGGTTTAGGGTTTAGGGTTTAGGGGAGGCACTTCAGAGAGACCTCGTTCAACAGGGTTTAGGGGGGAGGGCCATGGGTCTACAGGGGCTAGGAAGCCTATACACAGGTAGGAATAGGTGTTAATCCTCTGCCCTTGCAGCAGCAGCCTTGGTGTGTGGAACACGTCAGGTCTTCGGCTGAAGTGGAATAGGAGCACAACGATTTCTCCGAGTAGTTCTTTTCATCGTGCTCACGTGTTCAACCATGCTGACATCGTGAGATCTCTCAGCAGGTTCTGGTGCTTTTTGGGCTTTGTGGTGTAAGCACAGGAAGTTTGTGGGTGTCGGGGCGAGGTTCTCCGGCTGTGAATCAACCTGGTTTTAAGAACCATCAGCGGCTGCAGGCTAGCAGCGAGTAGGACGAACTCCGCCCTGAAATGTTTGAACGCGCCGAGAGGCTTGCAATGGACGTCGGTGACACTGCCAAGGAGTACGTCAAATCTGGACCCTTGCATTACGATATTACGATCCACTCAGGCGAATCAACACCCAGAACCCAAGGCCGCAGCACAAAGCCCTACAGTTATAGGAGGACGTAAGTTGGTGAAAACGCGATGTTCATGATGATGTATATGTCGGTGGTAGCGGTGCTGAGCAAGATGATGTTGCTGGGCTCCTACCAGGCCTTGCTTTACAGCTCAGTTATCTTTGGCCCGGCAGCCTATCAAGAACCATCAGGCACCCTCTGAACTTCGCCTCGCTTCAGTTTAAGCCCCGACCCCCTCAACCCCAAACCTATAAAGGGGCTACTCAGGAACCTAGCCAATGATTGATAAACCCTATAAACCGTATAAACCCTGTCCAGTGCTCCGTCCTTTGCAAGGATACAGTGGCTCCGCCATGGTGGCCAGCGAGGCGATTCGGAGCCCTGGCCTTCGTGTAAAGAGGCCGTCGAGTGTAATACAGAGGCCTTAATTATTACCTGTACTCTTTTGGGGTTCCTTCATGTAATTATAGCATAATATATCCAGAAACCCTACTCCTAATTATCAGGGCCCCTATATTCGTTCCTGATAAAGGTCAGCTTGTTTCCTTATCCAAAGATCCTAATAAAAGGACAAGTGCAATCCAACCAGGAACGATGTTGGAAGGCATAGGTAGGCTTGTGGTCGTATGTAACAGCCTTCTGCTCCCCAACCCAGCATAGCCGCATCAATCACAGTGCAAGCGTCCAACAGTCCCTACGTCGCCAAGCCCCACCGAGAGTTGTGGACGCCCACACCCTAAACTCTGTATCACCTGTCGTGACGGCAGCTGCAGTCTCTGCGGTCTTGGTGCTCTGTGATATACACGGTACCGGCCTTCTATATTCAGGCTGCGGGGTGGGAACTTGTAGGCTAGGACTACTTTGAGAATGAGCCTCTATCCATGGGTGCTCTCGGTTTCTTGAAACGTGCTATGAAATGCTAGGGCTCCCCATTACGAGCCCGGAGCTCACCCTCTGCCCCTAGGATGTCGGATGTAACGAAGGCGAAGGCGCCTGTATGGTTAGGACAGGGCCCGGGCATATGCTCTAGTATAGGGCCTATAGAGTATAGAGTGGTTGGATATCAGGACTGGTGGTTCAAGCCCCTGTATCACATGTTGAGTTGGAGCCCTCCACAGAAGTCTCAGTATGCTATACAACCGTTTTCTCAGTCAGCCGATATTCCTGTGAGCCTAGACTGCATCCCCACAAGAGAACCCTAAACCCAAAACTTTGCAATC
Organism: Symbiodinium sp. clade A Y106; assembly: GCA_003297005.1. Taxonomy (NCBI): domain Eukaryota; class Dinophyceae; order Suessiales; family Symbiodiniaceae; genus Symbiodinium; species Symbiodinium sp. clade A. Next base: position 253,759 of record BGNK01000147.1, read on the forward strand.
CGCCATTGGGACCCGCACTTCGCTTAGAAGCTCTCAGCAGCACCTAAGGATGGCCCAAGCTGCTTCTCGGCCGCGGATTGTGGGTTCGAACATACCTTAGCTTCAATCTTTTTGAACTCTTACAGCATCCTACGGTTTCTGATGTTGAAGCCCACCATGTCGTTGGGATGCAATGCAAGGTGGGGGCTGAAGATGTGCAAAGAATCAGGCAGAAAAGCCAGAAAACCTTCATCCCGAGCTCAACAAAAACAGCAGAAACAGAAAACAAAAACATAACAACAACAGCCAAAAAGCATGAAACCCTCTGAGCCCGAATATTCTGAAGTAGATCCGAAACCCTACTGTCCCGAACAAACACCAAGGACATACCCAAAATCGAAGCTTGCAATGCCAGGCTGGAGAGCAGGCGCCCTGGCTCGCCGGAGAGGTTCCTTGGGCCTTCTCGGGTACGCAGGGGTTGAGCAGGGTCTGGTAGGGTTTAGGGTTCAGGGTTTAGGGTCTTAGGGTTTGATAGACAGGGGCTCCAGAGATCAGTGTTACGAGTGTATGAGGGGAATCGCTGCAAAAGGTCAAAACCGCAGGGGTGTAGGATTGATATTCTATTCCCTTAACCCTAAACCCTAAACCCTAAACCCCTAAACCTTAAACCCTAAACCCTACACCCCTAAACCTTAAACCCTAAACCTACGGGTTTACTCAGGCCAGGGGTTCAAGGCTCAAAGGGTAAACGTCTTAGAGTTTCGTGGTTTTGAGCTGGGGTTTCCAGGGTTGGGCTTCGTGGCCACTGCACTAGCCTTTCCCTAGGCAGTTACCTAAATAGTAGGTTACTAGCCATATATTATGTACCCCAGTAACCTACTATTTAGGTAACCGGAGCCCTAGGGTTTGCGAAGCAGCAGCAATTTAAAAAGGCCCTAGACACGACACCGTGAAACCACAAAGCCCGACACCGCACATACATCTTGAAGCCTTACCTAAACCCTAAACCCGGAGCTCCGTGGTTTAGGAGCTCAGGGTTTCCGGTGGTTCGGGCTTGGAGCATTTCGGAGGGTTTTGAGGCGCACTGTTTTAATTTTGCCTCGGGAATCCATGGCCATCCCGAAAACCCGAAGTCGATGGCAAAATCGCACCTTCTCCCCATAGAAACCTTGGAGCGGCCCCTAAATTAAAGGAACGACATAGAACTGATCTTCGAGTAACCCTCGAAGAAAACTTCATGAAGCCAACAGGTTCCTCACAAATGGATCCAATGCCGGAGCCTTTCGGACTCAAGGGTTTGGGGTCTAAGATCCTGGGTTTTTGGTTGTTATTTAGGGCTAGGGCTTTGGGGTACAGGGCTTCAGGGTTTCGGGGTTACCCCTCCTTACGATATACGCCTTCAGACCCAGATGCTCACGCAGGCTGTTCGAATGGCATCCGAAGCTGCTGGGATGGTTTGGGGCGCTGCCGCCACAGCTTTCCAAAGGCGTCACCTTTGCCGAACATATTACAAGCGGCCCAAGAAAGCCCGTGTTAAAAAAAGGTTTGTGGGTTTAGAGTTTTAGGGCTGTTTGCCATGAGCTTATCCAATGTTCGAGATCGCGGGTATAGTATAGAACTCAAGGGAGTGGGTACTGGTGCCTTTGATGTTGCTTGCTGGTGTGTCCCCGTTGAGCTTCAAAGCCGAGAAACTAAACTAAACATGTTCAGGCTTCGACGGCACCATTGCCAACTTCAACCGACATAGTGACAGAGTGCTACTGGTACGAGTGTTAATGATACTGTCTGCCGTTCTACCATCGTAACTGGATGTTACTTGGAAAAGCACATAGAGCATAACCCTCAACACGCAGAATTCTCGGCGTAGGAACATGACGACGAAGCTTCGTGATTGTGCAGTTACTCTTCTCGGGCTTTCCAAATATATCCGCCAACTCTCTTCCCAACACCCTAGGCCCTAAACCCTCAGTTAATCTTCATTCCGGGTTAGGATCCCAGGCCCAAAACCACTGAAGCCTAAATTCCTAGAGTAGAGTAAAGCAGAACCCAAGCCCCTAAAGCCTGACTTTGGTTCCAGCATTGCGGGAGGGAAAAAAACATGTTTAGGGTTTAGGTTCCCCGAACTTCCCTGCAATGCGGGCTTCGTCCTTAAGTAGGAGGGACAAAAAAACCTTAAATCGCCTACCCGTACGGTTGATGGACAAAATCCTGCATGACCCTAAGGACCCCAAACCATGGGAATTATGGTATATTCCTTATAATGGGTCATGCAGGATTTTGTCCATCAACCATATGACTGGGTTTCGTGGCGAGGCTCCCCAGTGACACCCCAGAACAGCGACTTGGCAGGATTCAGGGATGCAAGTAGGGGTTTAGGGTTTAGGGGTTTAGGGTTTAGGGAGGTCACGGCTTCAAAGTCTAGGCGTAAAAGGATACCGAGTAATATAGGGGCCTTAAAAAATACCCATACTATCTTGGGGGGTTCCTTATTATAATTATGGTAGAATGGGCCCCGAAACCCTATTCTAATTTTTAAGGCCCTTATATGACCGAGTAGTTGTGGCGAATTCTCCGAATTCTGAGCTGAGGGCGCCAGAGCCAGACGAGAGCCACGAGCACCGCAGCAAACTCAAGATCCTCACCATGATGGGCCCCTTTGGCTCAGGGTTTAGGGTCTAGGGTATGATATGAAACTTGAGGCCAGTAGCCAAGAGGGCATGATGGGCCCTTTGGGTTTAGGATTCGGGGGTTTAAGGAAGGATCGGCCCGGGGGTTCCGGGTTCAGGGTTAGGGTTTAGGGTTTAGGGTTTAGGGTTTGGGTTTAGGGTATGATATGCAATTTAAGTCCAGGGTATGATGGGCCACTTGCTTGCAGGAGCGTCTCTTCAAGGATGTCCAGCTTGTTCGGATGACGGCTGTATGCACTCTATGCCCAGGGTCTTCAGGGTTATTTAGTAGGGGGCCATGGGGCGATGGTGCAGCACCGTCTGCCCACAGTCCAGCCCTCCAGGTCTAGGTACGGCGGGGAAAATGTTTTTGTTCGTTTTGGTTTCGTTGTATGTGTGATTGCGTTTGTGTGTGTTTATCGTGTTGCTTGCTGGCTTGATTACATCTACGTACTGGTGAATACGTTAACTTGATCCAAAATCATGTCGAGGTTTTCGGTGGAGCAGGACTTCATGCGTTTGTATGCACATATCATATGTGCAATACTACAGCAGGACCTGATGCAACCTATAATAACTCAACGGAAGGCAGCACCTTAACCGAATACGATACGAGGCTGTGCTATACAAATATGTGGGCTTTGCATGTGTAAGTGTATTCATGTTTCTGACGGAGAATAAGAGAGAGAGAGAGAGAGAGCGAGAGAGAGAGAGAGAGAGGTTGCTTCCGACATAGAAGTCGGTTTCATTTCAAGGTGTCGATAAAAAGAATAATATATGTCTTTAATAGTGAAACTTGAAATTAGATATGAGAGAGAGAGAGAGAGACCTGAGCTCCCAAGTCGATATCCTGACGACGGGAGCTGCCGACAGGCTTTGACCAGGACGTAGCAACTGCCTCTCTCGAGAGGTGTTCTAGTATCGAGGCCCGATGGTTTCGGGACCGAGATGTTCAATATAGGGGCTTAAATAAATACCAACATTATTCCTTAGGGTTCCTTGTTATATTTATAGTATAGTATACCCCAAACCCCTATTCTCCACTTTTGAGGCCCCTATATTAGAGTTGGGGTTCGGCGTCTTGAGGGTTAGGGCTTGGGGCTCTAGGACATGATACTGAGCAGCAGAGTTTTGTCGCAAGTCTAAGCTCTTCTCCCCGTGTGACTACAGGGTTTTGGGTTGAGTTAGCCTTGCAGAGGCTTAGTTTCTTGTTTTTGCAGGGTTTAGAGCATCAAGTCCAGCTCGTCCGTTCCAAGTACAGATGGAGCCCTCACACCTGCATCAGGGGGCCCATGCGCAGATCCCACACGACCCGCTCGGTTCTTGTCAAGGGACCTAGTTTTCCTCGGCGCCCTAAACGCCTAAACACCCTAAACCCAGCCTCACTGCAAGTGTTTGAGCTCCCAAGATTGGCGGCCCTCTTAGTTGGTAGGACGTAGAGTGAACTCCGCGTTGGGCCCTGAACTTAGTGGTAGTTAAACAGTTAAACCGCTAAATCCTCAACCTGAAGACAAAACCCTAAACTCTTAACCTAGTCGTCTGTTTCCCTGAACCCGAAATCGGAGTTAGACCTTGACCTGTGTCCGAGACTTTTGAAGAATGCTGAACCTCAGACGGATAGCGGGTTTCGGTTTCTTAGGGTTTAGTTTGAGGCTTGTAGGGCTCGGGGATTAGGGACTAGGTTTTGGGTGTTTCGGCTTTGCAAGCCACGGGTATCTCACGTTGTCACATTGCTTTCGTGCCATCCATTCTCTACCCCCGAAATGCCATGACCAAAAACTCTGAAAGATTGAAACCCTAAACCCCTAAAACCTTAAACCCGAAACCCAAAGCCCCTGAAGCCGGAAGTACACGGAAACCATCCGAGAGGCAGCTGTGGAATACATGACCCCTATAAATAACCCTACACCCCAAAAGCCCTAAACCCTAAACCCTAATAGCTTTCTGAAGCCCTGTAGCCAGATATTCCCTATAAGCCCTAAACCCTATTATAAACCCGTCAGGCAGCAGTGGAATACATGATGGAAACGTCCACACTGGGGTCAGCCCCAGCCCAGCATGGCATCCTCCCCGTCCAGGCAGGGAAACACCTGTAGTCTCCATTGTTGTTCCTTTTCTTGGTTAACTAATTTTAAGGTTAGGATCCTATAATATAAATTTGGGGGTAACCAAAAAAAGGAACTACAATGGAGACTATAGGCAGGGAGTTGTTTGATGGTTTAGGGGTTCAGGGGTTTAGGGTTGCTTCTCTTTGCGTCGCCCTAACCCTAAACCCCTGCCATCGGGGCTTGTCCTTGCGAAGGAAGCGGCAAAAAACTCCTAAGCCCTTGGGGCTGTGTGTTGCTATTTTGGCAAAAGTGGGCGTCTTTGAGGTCACCTCAGGCTTCTTCGGATTGCAGACTCCAAGCATGGACCAGACCATAGACCCCAGACCATCAGATCATCGTTTGCTGTGTCTAGGGTTCCCGTAATAGCAAGCCGAAATATAGATGACTTTCTAAACCTTAAACCCTACCTTCCCTAAACCTTAAAAGCTCTCAACGAGGCCGTCGGCCAAACGTTTGAGCCCTCGCCGGCGCTCGCAGCCGGGGCTGCGGGTCAACACCGCATGGTGGAGCGAAGCTTGGGCGCAATTAGGGTCCCTTTTTGGGCACCGTAAACAAAAGGTGCCGTATTATAATAGGGATCCACCTGTTTTTAAATCTGTTCAAGCACCATTCAACAGTTATGTACTCTTCTTCATTGATCTCCCGCCCTGCCTTCCTGTCCTGTAATTTGTAGTTCTCCACCTTGTTTCTATAATATCTCATGATCATATCTTTGGCCATTTGCTTATCAAACTCTTCGTTTTTGTAAAGCCCGACTTTCTAAAAATCAACACAACGAGTTATAGTTGTCCATAGCCACTCTCTACTTGCTATTGGCAGTTCCCATTCGTGAATGCTGATGCTTCCTTGACGCTCGCACCTTGACTTGAGTGACAGGTGGTGCAGTGCGAGTCTATAAAGTCATTATCAACAACCGCCTCAAACAGCATAACCTTATCATCATCATTTGCTATGTTGTGCAATGCTATTTGTGCTCCTAACTTGTCATGTCCTATCTCTACAATTATGTATCTTATGTTCTTATTCACCCTCGGTTGTTTAACCCACTGTCTGGCAGTTAATGTCTCTCCAACTTCGTATTTGCTCTTTTTGTTCATCATTTCCCTGATGTCATTTGCTACATTTCAGCATCCCATGTTGGTATATGCGATATTATGCTCCAATGTCATTATGTCGTCAGTGATTTCAAAATATTTCGGTATAATGTCTTGAATAGGCAACTTGTCCTACCAAAAGTCGTTATACATAGTACTAATGATTCCCTGCTTCTTTGTCCTTCCTCACTGTTCTTCGCACCTACTCTCTTACAAACTTGTAAGAAGATGTTATATTTAAACACTATATCTATACAGTTGTCCATGTACACTTCTGGGTTCTGGCAGTTAGTCATAACTTCCACTCGCTGCAACTGTTGAACATCACCCGTTCCCAATAACGAGAATATCAGGATTGTCCTTAATGAACTGCTTACCTTTATCCAGAACATATAAGTTAGACATATAGATCTCATCAAACACCACCACATTAAAAGCGTAATAATCAAAGACTGGCAACGTTTCTCCCACATCTTCATGAATAGCAATGCTGGAAAACCTGTTATAGGTTGTTGCTTCCACATCCTTTTCTTGTAAAGTCGGTCGGTTGGCACTACAAATATCACATTCTTGCCCATCTGCTGGAAATGCTCACCTGTATAACTCTTCCCCATTCCTGGAAATTTTCCACGAATTCTACCTGGGTTTCTTAACAATTTAATCTCACAGATTGTTTTGGTGTCCCACTCATCTTCAACTTCAATACTCATATTGCTAACTCTTGGAATGTCAGGCAGTACATTAGTCTTGTATGTGTATAACTGCGTAGGTATTGTAATCGTCTTCGTTTCTTCCATCCTCCAATCACCAATATCAAATCCGAATTTAAGCAGTCCTCGTCTCCAAACACGACAAAATCTATATACACACACTTTGTCCAAATCGCCTTCGTGGAGGGTGAGGCAGTCCGTCTTAACACTGTATGCCTTGATACCATTATCGGTCAATGTCTTGTATGCTTCATACATCTTGAAGTTATGGTATCGTAATCACAACTCTTTGATGTAGATGAACCCATGTGTTAAGGTCTTCTTTTCCGACACACTTAACACACAGTACTTCGTTCCTTCTGTCTCTTTTGTTTCAAACTCGTCTTCAGTCACTGACTTAAGGCTTTGGCTTGAGTTTCAGGAGTGAGGGTTGGAAGAGTAGCTGCTTAAGAGCACACAAAGTGTGTTTGTTAAGGGCCTTCGTGTGGGCATGACAGGATTCGGATTGGTTTTGGCTGACAAAATATGCGGTGGCGGTGCGATGCTCAATGTGGTGACGAGCCTGGTTCGGGCGACGACTCTGTTGTCGATCCCCTATTTCATGCTGCTTGGAGTTTAGATTTGAACTGCTAGACGAGATGCTGTCGTTTGCATATTGCCCTAAACCCTAGCCCTACACCCCTAAACCGTAAACCCCAACGGAGTTTACTTAATTGGTTGGCACTGCTTCTTGTCTGTATGGCCCATGCTCTTCCTGCTGGTGTTCTCGGCCCTTAATATTGGTGCTCACCGATGTGAGCCTGCAGAAGGGTCACAGACCGGATTGCGGTGCTAGCTTGCAACATTCAGTTTTGCAGCTAATAGTCGTTAAACCTTATACCCTAAACCCAACATGGCCATGAATGGTCACCAAACTTGCAGCTCAGACCTGTTCGTTCCTGTATCCCCCAGGTTTCAAACTCGAGTGGTTAGAGCTGCTCTGCGCGCCTAGGAGTCGAACCGTCGTCTCGGATGCCGTCCATTCACGTCGCTTGGACCTGTGAGTTTTTAGGCAGTAGGGGTTTTCTGCATGGTCCCTTTAAAGCTGGCAAAGGGTTTGTCAATTGGGTTAGGAAGGTAGGACTTAATTTGGGAACCTTCGATTGCAGAGAGTCCCATGTCGCAGTGGGCATGTGGCGTTCAGATTTCATCATGGTCTCATGGATGGGCATTTGGTTTTTGAGTTTAGGGCTTGGGCTCCATGGCTGTAGGATTTCTTGAAACTTACCGTTAAACCCGGAGCCCAAAATCCTCAACCCTGAACTATGCCTGGGGCTCGGCAGTGTGCGTGCTACGCGGTCGTTGCTACTCCCCGACCCACGTCTCCCCCTCCCCTTACCCCCCAAACATCGGTCCCTCCGGAGGGAGGATATTTGCATTCAGCGTAAGGGCTCCGGGTTGAGCCTTGTGGGTTTTAGGCGGTAGGGTGTAGAATCTCGGGTTGGTTTGGATCTACCCCGGTTCAGCTCTTAGGGATCTTAGGGCTTCGGGTTTATGGTTTAACCATGGTACTTCCTCTGCCAGGCTGCACTGATCGGCTGTGGTTTTGCGGAGGACTCTTGCATTGCCATTCCTCCGGTGTAGGGAAGATGGCCTTCGATCAAGCATAGCAGTCCCATGCGGGGTTTGTTTCTTCAGCTAAAATGCCGTGTCCGTACCAGAGTCAACACTCTTCAGGGTGGGTTGCTGCTATCTTCGGAACACTCGGCTACCCTCAGCCCTAAAACCCAAAAGACATGGCCCCGATCCCTACCTGTAGTGTGTCCGTGAACCGAGAGACCTCGCCTGGCTGAGTTCCGAGTTCGGACTGTGAGAGCGTGAATAGGGTTTTGGGGCATATTGTACGCTAATTGTAGTAAGGAGCCCCCTACAACAGTATTGGTAATTATTTAGGCCCAATAGGAAAGCCACAGCCCTGAATATTCCTACGGTCCTAAGCCGTAAAGCCACCTCCATGCAAGTTCTGTTTAAGGCTTTGCTTTTTGGGGTCAAAAGTTAAGAGTCTAGGCTCAGCTGTCATCATGTGGATGTACAGCAGGTGAATTGGTTTGATTGTGATGGCATCTTCAAGCGGACTGCGATTCTTGCACTGTAGCAACTATACACTGATTGGTAAGCCTGTGTGCGCACGGTGCAAGTGTAGATAGAGACTTGCTCTGTTGTTGGTTGCTTATGCTTGTGCGCAGAACGTCACGAGCCGTACTGCCTCCAACAAAGTTCATTGATAGAGCGACAGAATGAGCCGCTGTCGCGTATAATTACAACCAGGAGCATAGCGATACAGTCTAGCGGTCTAAATCCATGCTACAAAAGCCCCCCCTAAACCCTAAACCCATCTGGTTGTGGAGGGGAGAGCGTGGGACATGGGAAGTGATGCCGAAAGAGATCCAGACCCTAAGCCCTAAAAGGGTCCATGGCAGCGAATATGGGCCAAGATTGTTCCGCAGCCTTCCTCAAACTATACCGAAGGCATCCGAAGGCGCTGGCAATGAACCTGGGATGTTTGGACAGCATGCTTACTGAAGCACTCACTGGCAAGCGAGGATTTCTTCAAGGAAGCAGACTCTGTACGTGGAGCTGTCCTCGGAAATAGACAAGCTGTCGATGCCCGGGTCATACTCTCCAAATTCTTGCACAGCATCATACCCCATCTGCTGTTGCAAGAGCATCATCAGCAAACGACAAGTGAGTACCTCACCAGGGTGTTCAGAGGGATCAGGACACCTATGCCAAGTCCAGAAACCAAAAACAGCAACTGTCACCGTCACCATCGCACCTGTGTGCTTTCAAGCACATTCACGCAGGTTGCACCCGCGCTCGTCCCCTGCCAGCTCTGCTCCTGATTTGCACTCATACGACACAAGTGCTACAACCACCGGAACATGGCATGACTTCAAGCTCTTTTGCTGGTGTACCGGCGGAAGTTCTGATCTGCGGTTTCAGACGGCACTGGGAGACTTCGAGAGCGGAAAGCCGCATGGGAGCATGCCCATGCTTGTCTGAGTTCCTGGAGATCCTTGAAGCTCCAGCTCTTGGTCCTTAGTTTAATTACATGACAATCTAAGTGTCTGTTTGTCTGTGTGTCTGTCTGTCTGTCTGTCTGTCCGTCTGTCTGTCCGTCTGTCTGTCTGTCTGTCCGTCTGTCTGTCTCTGTGTGTGTGTTTCAGGTCCTTCTGTTTTCGTCTGCTGGTCTTGTGGATGGTTAGTTCTGGGCATCTATAATATAGGGGCCTAAACATTTACACATACTAGGGGGCTTCCTCATTATAATTATAGTATAATGGGCCCCAAAACCCTATTCTAATTATTAAGGCCCCCCCAGAGGCATATCCTGGACTGCACGACACCCCAAGCCCGGGAGGCTTCCAGCCTACACGCCGAGCCCGAAACTCGAGACCGACAAGCGTCAGACCTTAAGGCCCAGCTAAACCCTCTATGAAACCTTCTGTTTGCGGGTTCCTTATTTTGATCTCCTTATTTCTTATATAGGTCCTTCAAAAGGTGGGTTCTTTAGGGTCCAGGTAAACCCCGAAATTAGCGATCCGCAGGAACAGGCGAAGGCGGCCGCCCGACGATGCTCATCGGTGGAAGCGGCAGTGGCGCCTTGGATGACGATGGCCTGAGTCTTGGGGTTGAACGATGCAGTTTCGTGTCAGGTCCCTGAGCTTAGGGTCTATGGCAGATTCACACACACGAAGGGATGCTAACAGAAATGTTATATATCTAAACCTATATCTATATTTATTCTCCCGCCCCATATACATATATATATATAGGTATGTCTATATATATATATATGTACATACAGCTGAGACCACACCATCGACGTGCCCAATCATATACAATATATATTTATATACACACATATATGTATGTATGTATGTATTAATGTAATGTAATGTATATGTATATGTATATGTATATGTATATGTATTTAAATGCATATGTGTATGCACCAACATTTAGATATAGATATAAGTATACATGTAAATAAGAATGTATATTTTGTACTTCTTCTGTAGATGTATATTTCTATTGATATTTGTTTATACCTTAATCATAACAATCCCTCAAGCGATTCCTGATTGTAACAAGCCTCCGTATATGCGGAGCTGTCAAGATTGTCATGACAGTGTTGTTGTTTCATGACTTCTGCGTCCAGTAGACTCGGGTTTTACAGTAGGGCTTCAGGCTATTTTAGGGTTCAGGACTTTAGGTTTTGAGGTTTAGCTTGCAACACCCGAGCCAGGAATGGATCGCAGCACACCCGGACGTGAAGGAATAAGTCGGTGCTCGACTTGCTGGGAGAGCCGCAAGCCAAGCTTCAGACGTCAGTGGTCCTGAAGGGGTTTCGGGTTACATGTTCCCTAGGCGTGGCGCCCGGCTGATTGGATAGAGCTGGGTTCCCAAAGAAGGGTTTAGGGCTTAGGGGTTCTGGAGGGCGCTGCTTATGCACCATAAACCCTAAACTCTATATACATAGATAAACAGATGGGTTTTGGGTCACTGCAACCTCTGCATGATCCCAACCTGCCCTAAGCTCACTAAACCACGGAACCCTGCAAAACAACACTACAAGCACGCCTCCTGAAAGTATGGAATGCCATAGTATCGGGGCCGCAAAATGTAGAACAGGCTGTTGTTTCATCTTATAATTTACCTTTTGTTGGAACCAGCGAAGGGCCTCTTCGGCTGATTAAGTGTTGAGTTAGTGTTCGCGCCCATGGCTTGCGGCTTGCGAGCTCTTGGCTTGCACGGAAGACGATCCAACAGCTGCTGTTAGGCTGTCGTTCATTGTGTCCATAGCTTACCCTAGAAGCCCAGTTACCGGTGAGCCAAGGTTATTCTCGAAGGGTGTAGGGTTTGATCTACAGGTCTGAGTAATTATGTGAGAGGGGCCATTCGTATAACATCATACTGCAAAATACCCAACAAAGCCCAACTCTATTGTTCCGTCGCCTATATTCGGATCCCAAAAATTACCAGGCAAGGTTTAGATGGGAATTTCCGAAAACAGGGGACCCTAATATAGTACCTTATATTTTAGGATCCTTATTATACTGTCGGAAACTCTCAGATGTCAACCTAGGGTTAACGCAGTTGGGGGATGTTGCTCCCCAACACCGAGAAAATTGAGATTCGTCCGCGGAATGCCCGGTCTTCCTCTCGATGATCCATTACTTGCAGCCGTGAAACCCCAAACCCCAGAACCGTCCACCCCTTCTGTGGTGTTGCAAACGTACCTACATGATCAGACTCATGTGCGGAGTTACAATAGAGGAGCGTGTGAGTGAACATTCCTACCCGAAACCTGAATCGAAGACCTTCCACCCAACCATCCCAACTGGTTTTATAAATGCCGCCATGGCGGAAATCTATTATCCCTGCAACGGCGCTGCATCCCACTTAGACCTGACATCGTCTTTAAGCCCGAAACCCTACAAAGCCCAAGCTTGTGTCAGCGAGCGCAAGGTTTGGTTGTATTGTGAAGAGCGAGCGATATGTACTCAGTCAAAGAAACAGTAGCAGCAACACCACAGCCGGATTCGCGCTCACGATCGTATGCCACATTAGTTTTAGCATTGTCACAGTGAGTGTTGTTTTTCGTTCTTGTATTGCCTTTCGTATTTCGAGTATGTAATGAGGTGAATCATGGTGAATGTTCGGATTAACGAAGTACTCATATGGGAGTTTCCGAAAATTGGGGTACCTTATTTTGGGGTCCTTATAATAAGGATCCTACTACTTAGGGTACTATATTAGGGTCCCCTATTTTCGGAAACTCCCATATCACCCTGGGCTCCAGCGCCGCTGAGAGCGGATGAGCTGTAAGTCCCGCGGTTCAAAAACAAGCAGCATCCTCCACCCGTCGACCCGAAGCCCAAAGCGCTACAACTAAAGCCCTAACATAGAGGAGGATTGAATATTCAGGGTTTGTAGTCTGATATTGTTTAGTTGCAGTTCCTATATTTATTTGTACTTTACTTTACATATACTCGAAGGTACATTCTAATCAACGGAAGGCTGCCCGGCTTCATAAGAGCCAGCCGTCCCGACAAGCGGGGCGGAAATTCGTTGAATTCGTTTGCAGAGCATACTTGATAACGTTGGTGTGTGTTCAGACGTAGTTGGGCACATGAAGGCTTCCAAAACCCTAAACCCTAAACCATTACCCTAGCTTTCTGGGTGTATTGATGTTTGGGAAGGCTGGCTCCCCAAGGGGGTCGGAATAGCTATGGATCTTATTTTCAGAAAGTCTCGACTAGGTTCAAACCCCAAACCTCGTTCGCACCTTCTGAAGAAGGATTACAGATACAGGAGTGCAAGCCAAATTTCGGGGTTTCGTACTCTTGGGGCAGTATGTACCACTTGTCGATATCGGAGCATTGATTTCGTCAGCCAGCCTCCTGCGCACCAAAGGTGGGCAGCACAGGTGCCCGAGTCCCGGCTCGTGCCATGCCGGCTTGCGTAAAAACTAAGAGCCCGATGGGCTGTTTAGCCTAAGGCTCCATAGTAGTTCCTTTTTGGGGCTCATGTTTAGAATCCTATAGGGTAATCCCAAAAAGGAACTACTATGGAGCCTGTGTTTAGAGGTTTCGGTTTGGATCTGTGGCGTCTACGGTAAACGGGGAGGTCCCTGTTGCGGTTCCCTAGAATAAGGATACTAGCGTTGAGGGCCTACATACGAGTTCCTCATTCTCTTTTGCCCAAGAGTTTCCCACTGAGACGACGACTTACTCAACGGCCCCGGGTTTGAATCCCATTGTGCTTATGCAACCCCCTCTCACTTTTGCGGATCATGGCATGGACCCTGAAAAAGGGGTTTATCCATCAGAGGGTTACATTCCCTAACCGCTGAACCTGGCATCCCAAGCACCGAGCCGTAATATAGATGCCTGAGAAATTAGTGCCGCCATCCCGTTCTAGAGCCTCATATAACTATACTACTCCTAAGACCAACCCCTAATTATTGAAATTATTGAGGCCCCTGTAAGTAAACCCGTGAAACAAGTAAACAAAACAAACGTCAAGCCTTATGCCACTTCTTCGGGTCCCTACATTGCCCTACATTAGATGCACACTGCTTTTCTTGCGCAGGCGCTGGTACGTCTCACCTTTCCTCCGGGCACTGCAGCCGCATCACCCAGAGCTTAGGGGGTGGGTACCTACATGATTTTCAGGGCTCCTTTGAGGATTCCTTCAAGGGTTCTATAGGGGATTATATAAGTATTTTCGAATTAGGGTTTACGTGCTGTTGCAAGTCAGGAAACTTCACCTTTACCTGGTGACTTATAACCTTCAATATGACTGCCCATCAAAGAGGGAACAGAGCACAGTTGAGTTCCTGAACAAGAATCCAGCTTCTGGCGCTTTGGGATGGCCTGGCAGTCGGGGAGGGTGTTGGTTGCTGTTCAAAGAGGTGCCCCAGAAACAGTGGAGTTGAGCAAAGAGCTCGCTGGACTGGTTGGCGAGGCGCTGGACATCCTTCAGGAGGTCAGGGTTTAGGGGTTTAGGGGTTTAGGGTTTAGCTGCGTGCAGCTCGAGTCCGCGCTCAAAAAGGGTTTAGCTGCGGACATGCGGGTGCAGGCCACCACGGGCATGCCGTCAGTGGATCCCGCCGAGGCAACATGTGCTGTTGGCGACGGTGATCCTACACAACGTTATAGGCAGATGCTTGAGTTATTAAGCCGGAGGATGAAATCCTTGGCCAGTCTCCTCCGTACATGCTACACACAAGCGATACGATACAGGTTTTCATACAGGTTCCTATAAGGGTTTCTATGAGAGTTTCTATAAGGGTTACTATATGTATGCCTCGAGTTCAAGGATTTCTTCAAAGGGTTCCTCTAAAGGGTTGCTACACTTGCTCAGGGAATCTAGGGGTTTAGGTACGGGTTCAAAAAAATGTGTGCAGAAAGTTTTGTGGTCAAGTGCCGGCTGGCAGTTTCAGTTTTGGGGTTGCGACGGGTTGGACGGACTGTACTTGGCCTGGCTGACTTCGCAATGCGACATTGACCCTAAACCCTAAACCGTGTAACATTGCTTGACTACGAGAAGCGTCCTGACAAGTGGGCTGGCGAAACAGAGACGTCAACAAGAGTCTAAGCCCTTAAAGTAGAATGCTAAAAAAGCCTGCGCCTAAAACCCGGCAAACCCTCAACCTGAAGCTAAAGCACCTTAATTGAGCCTGAAACCTTCGACCCTAAACCCGTCATAAAGCCTTGAAGCCTTAATTTAGGGTTTAGGGTTTAGGGGTTTAGGGCCTAGGGGTTCAGGCGTTTAGGGTTTAGGGTTTAGGTAATCTCTAGAGCCCTCAACTGAAATCCAAGCAGCCCTCAAAGCGGCCCAAGGACCGCAGGCTACGCGCTGTCCCCACTCCGGCGCTGCTCCGACGAACGCCGGGAGAGCTTTCAGATGCGGGTGACGCCGCAGGCCATATATCCTTCTGTATATATGGGAGTAATAAAACCTACCTCAACCCCATTTTTTGAAGCCCTTGCTGACCGGGTCTTACAGAGTTGAGACGGTCAGCTGGGGTATTACGGGTTTGGCTTCCTCGGTTTTGGAAAACCCTGGGAAGTTCCAAGAGAAAGTCCCTTTCGCTTCCACATTGACACTCGACTCCGAGTCCAGTGCGTGCCTCTAACGGAGTTAGAGCAGCCCCCCTATCATGATGTGAGGTATATTACCCTAAACCCTAAACCCTAACAGGTATATTCCATCATTAGTTGCTATTGGACTCTTTGGATGGACCGAACCCGAAGGACGGGGAAAGAAAGCTTAAGGCCTCAGAAGCTTTCTTGTCGAAGCTACGGCGTGGGTTTTCAGGTTGTCTTGTTTGGCGGTTGAGGGGCTTAGGGCAACGTATCTTTGGGAAAAGAGCCAGGGAACCTTAATGAAGCCTAAAACTTGCCAATCTGGGTTCGAGTTCGACAAGGCTGCCTTAAACCGTACTTTAAGGGTGCTAGAAGTGCTCCACAAAGGGGCTAAGGCTGGAGGAGGGTTGTCGGATGAACGGACTTGGTACGTATCCTGCACAAACTTACTTGGGAGTTTCCGAAAATTAGGGGTACCTCCTTTTGGGGTCCTTACAATAAGGATCCTACCATGTAGGGTACCATATTTGGGCCCCCTATTTTCGGAAACTCCCACTTTAAGTTAGTTGCTAAGCCTCCTGCTGTAAGAACCCCGGCCCGCAGGCCAATGAGATCATCCAGTCCTCGATGTCGTTGTGGCCTCAGTCCCTGTTTCCTTGTTCGTCAGCCAAGGCCCTCGCAGAAGAGGATCGAAGGGGTTCATCACCGGAGTGCTTGACTTTAAGGGTTATGTGTGTTTAAGGGTTTATGGGTTCAGGTGGTGGGGTTTTGTGATATCCCTGCACGACTTGCTGGATCATTTGTCGTGCGAAGGTTGGACTGCCAGGGCAAGAAAGGCAACGTGGGCTTCAAAGTGGCCCAGACCCCAGCGGTGTTTAGGGTTTCGGACTGAGCTCCTTCTCTTTCGCTTACCCTACAGTAGAAGCCAGAAAGTTGGAACATCATTATCCTCATGCCCTTAAGGTAAAGTATAAGGGATCCTAGCACTAATCCTCCTACAGCTATGTTCCAACTTTCTGGCTTCTACTATATCTTAAACTTCCAAACCCTGCTTTGTTGTGGGTTCTCACTCGAGATCCTGGTTTAAATTTTGGTAGGTTAAGGTAGAGGTCAGAATATATGGGAATAGTATTCCTTGAACAGACAGGCAGACGGATAGACAGCAGGCAGACAGACCGACAGACAAACACATGGAGACAAAGAAACATACATCATTTATGTATAGTCCTGACCCTAAACCCTAAACCCCTAAACCCTAAACACTAAACCCTAAAGCCTCAACCCATTTATGTATAGTCATGACCCTAAACCCTAAACCCCCAAACCCTACACACTAAACCCTAAACCCTAGACCCATTTATGTATAGTCCTGACCCTAAACCCCTAAACCCTAAACACTAAACCCTAAGGCCTAAACCATTTATGTATAGTCATGACCCTAAACCCTAAACCCCTAAACCCTACACACTAAACCCTAAACCCATTTATGTATAGTCCTGACCCTAAACCCTACACCCATTTATGTATAGTCATGACCCTAAACCCTAAACCCCTAAACCCTAAACACTAAACCCATTTATGTATAGTCATGACCCTAAACCCTAAACCCCTAGACCCTAAACCCATTTGTGTATAGTCATGCCATACTGAAGACCCAAGTCCTGGTCTAGTTTGGTAACCGTGCCTTTCTTGCCCTAGGGCTCTAAGTAGTCTGAGTTTGCTGCTGTTGGTCGTAAAGTTTACGGTATCCTGGAAGATAAGCCTCTGAGGGCTCACACGTTTCAGAAGGCTGCTGAGTGCAAAGATTTTGCAGATGATCGTTGGGGTTAACTTTGAGCCGCAAGGGAAGGTAGTCAACTATTGGGTCTGCATAATTCATGATTCTGTTTGGCTTTGTGTTCCTGAATATGCTGAATAAGCCTATACTACAGTGCATCACCACAACACCAACAATCCTAATCCCTCAACCGCTACCTAAACCATACGCCACTTCCGATTCCGAACCGCCGCCGCGTCCATTACTGAAGTTTGGGGCACTTGCAGGATCGGGGACTCAGGAAGCAGCTTATTCGTTCAGGGTTTACATGATTGCAGGTGGTGGTCTGGCTAGACGTGACTCCAGAGGCAACGAGACCCCTTATCATATTCATGCTGTAATGCACCTCCAACGCCCTATGCTAGATACGAAGGGCCCGTATAATATAGCAGCCCATATAGATCCCCCTTAAAGGGAGCTTCTGGAGGATCCCTAATCTAGTTACGAAGGTCCCTGCACTACCAGCCCTCCCCTTGTATAAACCCATATGGAGATCCTAGAATCCTAAACCGTAAATTCGAAGGAAAACTTGCAAATGCTTTCGACAGCAAGACAAGGCCCAGAACACTGCAATGAGAGCCTGAGGGTACCTGAAACCTGAACCTGAGCCCCATTATCCTAAAACCCGTACCTTCAAACAAGTCTCCGAAACCTCCTACAACCCCAAAGTTTTTCCAGCAGCCCCTTTCAGCCCCTAGTACAACCCACCCGAAACGAACACCTCCATGAACCTAGCATTCCGAGATCACCCGCGCTGTCAGCAAGCTAGCCGAGATTCTGGAAGAGGAAGAAGAGGATCCCATCATGAGTCAGGCGGCATGCTTGATAGCATTCCTTTGACAAGTGATATGCCAGTTTGCTTATGTTTTGTTTTTGTATAAGGGTGGCCGCAAGGGTTTCGGGAGCTGGGGGCTTGTGGTTTTCGAAATTTAGGGTTTGGGGTTAGCTTCTGGCAATCAGGTTTTAGACCGTTTGCGTTCGTTGCTAGTCCTAGAAAGAAAGATGATCAGGGCTCTATTCCCTACAGTCCTGTAATCCTGAACCCTAAACCCTAAACTCTAAACTCCAAGCCCTAAACCCTTAATCTTTGATGGTAGAGCCTTTCAAGCAGGCAGCTTCCTCGATCCGTCTATCCCTGTCACGGTGGCAAGAACTTAAAGATTTCCTACAATCTGGCAATAACATTTTAGGACATTTAAAAGAGACTCCCCACCCCGTAAGACGTAAGAAATATGTACGAATATACGTGGTGCTTTACGTTTCGTAGGTATGAGAGCCGGGCCACATCTCAATAAGGCTGAGCATGATGAGCCGTATGTCGAGCACTCCACTTGTTAACGAAGCATGCAGTCGATAGAGCTCTCGTTATCGCTTAGACTCAAGAAAGGGCAGTTTCCATACGATTTACGAAGGCCAGCAAAGTTGCTTCATGGTCGGTCAAGTATCATGGAGTTTTGCCCAAACCCTATCCGACCTATCCAATACCACGATGTTGAACAGGGATATAGGGTCTGGCACGCAGAACTGACAGTGCGACTGCCTTTTGCCAGCGTTGACACAGCGTCACAACTGCGCGCTTCTACAATCCCACAACCCCATAACCTAAACCCTAAACCACAAGGGTTCAGGGTTCAGGGCATCACACAGTTCCATAATGTACAATTCCACACTCCCACAGACCACAACCACATTCCACAAATCCACCATCCGCAACGCTTCTCGCTGTCATTCAGTGTACCTATATAAGTATGCGGCAGACGTATGTGTGCGCTTAGAGTTCTGAAATCAGAGATCAGGCTCCTTCATGCTTCCGGCTAAGGGTTCTGAGATCGAAGATTCAGTTCCTTTGTACTTTCTACCGCAAGCCTTGGCCGCGAAGTTTTCGGCTTGAAATCTTCACGCCCGCCCCTGCGAGCCGAGAACGAGTGACCTTGGCCTCACAACAGCTCTTCGAAATCTGGTTTCAGGGTTCAGGTATGAGAGTTTTGGTTTGGGGTTTCAGGGTTGAGGGTTTAATTAGGGCTTACAGCACACATCGCCGCTACACCTCTGCAAGGTGCTCTCGAAGTATGCCAGGATCCGAAATTCAACGTGGGAACTTAGCAACAAAGCACCTAAGCATAAACCACTGAAAACTGTATTGTCAATAGAGGTTTATGTGTAGGGGCTCCTACTTTTGAAGATCCGCAATATACGAAAGAGAGAGATAGAGAGAGAGAGAGACCCTAAACCCTAAACCCTTAATGCCAGCGCTTCTTTGGAGAAAGGGTGCACATCAACCTTAAAAAACCCAATGTTTCGGCGGGATCCCGGATCGCCTCATTGGGCTTTTGGCTTTGTATGTGGGGGGGAGGGGGCAGAGAACCTCTTCATTGCGTTTTGGTGTGCCTAAAATTATGCACACATGTAGTGAATGAATGTGTGTACTGCCATCAGGAAAATGACAGTTTATAAGCATCCGGGTGTGCAGTGAGTCCAATGGCCCTTCGAAAAGCAATATAGCTCAGATTGCAGAGGTGTCTTCATCATATATGCTTTCAGGTGGAACTCCTGCTTACTCGGCATCCATGTTTCTGGCGGGTTTAGACTCGGGCGCCTGAAAGCACAAGGGGATGATACGCAGGACTATTGAGAGTCGTTGGTTGGACACTTAGAATATCAGGACCGTTTAGGAATCCTTCTTTAGCATGCACGTGTTCCAACAGAGGATAAGAGAGGCTTTTGCGTTCGCAAGAGCATCCCCCTTAATATTAATGAACCTTGAACACAATCCCTAAACCTTCACGCCCTAAACCCTAAACCCTACAGTATGGTATGCCCTGCCGCCACGGCGTACCAGTCTCTACCTCTAAACCCTCGTCCCAAGCCTTAATAATTAGAATAGGGTTTGGGGGTATGTTACACTAGAATTATAATAAGGAACCCCCCCAAAAAAAAAATCCTTTTGTTGCCTTCGAAGCCCAGAATACCTTGGCAATGGCTTTGCGTCTCTGCTTGACGTCCTCGTTGGCTGCTCTCGCTGCTCTGGGCTTGCAAGGCAAGCTGCCCTAAACCGTTTAGGGTTTAGGGTTTAGCGCCGAAACCCCAAACCTTAAACCCTGAACCCTAAAACCCTAAACCGTATTATCGACTTTGGTGGGGGTGCGGTTCGGCTCCTGGGCTTCCGGTTTTGGGGGTTTGGGGATTTGTGTTTTGGGGTTGGGGTCTCAGGATCAGGGGCTTGGGTCTTTACGGATTTTTGCTTCACCAAGATATGTCAGATTCCCAGGTTTCTCTATGTGGAGCTTTGAAAAGAATTGTAGGGTATCGGGTATGATTGGGAGTCATAGGCTTGTTGTTGCGTGTATATGGGCTTTAGTTGCCACTCATGGTGTGCATGTGGGTCCTCGCTTCGCCTTGTGACTTTTACAAATGCCCCAAACCAGCCAAGCCCACGCGAAGGCAGTAGGCAATAGATCACCAACTCCCTAAACCCTAAACCCTAGACCGTGGCTCTGCTCCCAGCAATGTCCCCGGATTCTGGCAAGTCACCATGTCAAGGGACTCCCGAAGCCTCACGGCCCAAAGCCTAAACCCGAATCAAACATCCGAAACAGGAAACCCTATAGCTCATAAAGGATCCCTTACAGTATCCGTTAAAACGAACCCCAGTTTACATGTCTATGCAAATCCAAGACTCTTCAACCCGAACTGCGAAAGCCCAGAGGCTGCGACAGCGGCAGCAAGCCACCGGCCAAGGATATTCCTAGAGCTTCAGAAAGTAACACTAAAGGTCCATGGGACCAAATAATTAGTATTGGGGAACCCAGATTAAGGATCTTAAGGTAACACTAAAGGTCCGTGGGGCCCAATATTTAGGGAACTCGGATGAAGGATGGTAGCCGTATAGGTTAATGTTTGGGAGAGTGTGTGAGAAAACAAAAGATATGTGTATATATATCTATATACATATATATATGTACATATGTATACATATGGTTATTATGTACTTGGACCCTTAAGGAACACTCTGTGTAGACGCTCTGATTAGTACAGCCCGGGCAATGCAATGAAAGCCTCGGGTTTGGGAGCTTGAACGGTTTTGGCACACCTAAACCCTGAACCCTTGAACAAGTATCGCTGCAGACCTTGCGAGGCTTTGTCCGAGTGTGAGTGTCAGAAAAACCCTGCCATTTTAGGGATTAAGGTTTAGGCCTCATGAGGTCTCGACTTGCAGCCGTGTCTTTGCGATGGCTTTTGGCGTGAAGTACTCTGCTCGCTTAAGGCTGTTATCATACACCACCATCAAAAAAATGTGTCGTAATATCTTGCATAGCTGTGCCTTTCTGCACCTTCTGGTAGTGGTAGCGATTGCAGGAAGCCACGCCAAAATGGTTCCGCAATGGCACATCGAAGTCTGCAGAGCCCGCAGGCAACCGCGGCAAAATACTTGCTGGCCTTGGTGCTCGAGGAAAAAACGCCATGAAAGAAGAGGTGTCCTTCCTCCGTAATCAAGTAGCCACAGCCAGTGAATTGCTGGGGGAGTTGCTCGACTCAGCTTCACTGATTGAGATCGCGCAGCATGGTTTTCCCGAGCTGGAAATGTAAAGAAAGCCGCACATCGGCCCTGGAGGTCATCCTGGCATCGCTGCATACTGGCATTAAAGCTTCGGCTTTGGCTGTAGAGATGTCGGCCGGTTTCAATGTGCTGTCCCAGTTTCAGTACTGCGTAGTAGCTGTAGTCTGCACCCAGTTGTTGTAGAGCCTGGCCAGCCTTGTGCGAGTTGCGATAGTCGAAACCCCCAGCCCTTACACCTAAACCCTATCTATTCAACCCTAACCCGAAACACTTAAATCCTAAACCTGAGCAACATAGTTCATAGCACACCGGGTCCCGTAAATGTAGTTCGTGTTTGGCTACCTTGAGTCTTGTAATACAGGGGTCGGAATAATTGGGAATCCCATCCCGTCGTGGTCCCCATATAACTATACTATAGTATTGTAGGGTCCGAAACCGCATTAAGTAAAACAGCCTGACCCTATAGAGCCTTTCAATCATGGCCTAGGGGGCTTGTAGAAAGAGTATTGTAAGGGTTCCTTTTCTATGTTCTATAACGCTACTAGAGGAATTTCATATATAATGAGAACTTAACATCAAAACCAATATGAATACTTCTGTTTGAATATCCGAGTGTAGGGTTCAGGGTTTTGGGTTTCTGGCTTCGGCTTTGCGTTTTCGGAGTTTTGGGATCCCAGGCTCAGAGTTGAGGGATTAGGGTTTAGGGGTTTAGGGTCTGCCCTAAGGCTCCATAGTAGTTCCTTTCTGGGGTTCATATTTGGAACTCCCAAAAAGGAACTACTATGGAGCCTCTGGGTAGGGCAACTGCGAGGTCAGAGTTCTGGGTTCAACAGGGTTTGGGGAGTGATCCACCCAAACTTCAAGACCTGAGGGGATTCGGGCTCAAACAGGACACGATCCCCACCGTCACGCTTCGCAATGGCGTGAAGATGCCCATCCTTGCAGCAGGCAACTGTCGGTTTGATATCGCAAGAGAAGGTTAAGGGTTTAGGGCATTACGTTGGGCAGGGTCCAACATGGCTGCCTGCACTCGATAGACTATGAGAGTATCAGCGAGCTTTGCTGTGTATGCGGTCTCCTGTGGCGCGTTCCAGCATGAAGAACTCAGAACAGCAGTTGTTGCAACAGCAGCTGAACAAGCGAATGTAAAAGGGTCTGAATATTGGGAACAAGCGTCTTATGGTTCCTCGGTAAGTGTTTGGTGGCTTCCACACGTGGAGTTTTCGGTCGCTGGCCATCTTCTTAGATACTGCCTGGGACACTGAACCTTACTTAAGGGCTAAGCTGCACGGACCTAAACCAGCGAAGCTCAAGAACCCCAAATCCTGAAAGCCCTTCAGGAAACTCTAAACTCCTAAAACCTAAACTCCTGAACCCCCAGTCCTTAAACAGCCTTTCAGGCACCTGGCAGTACAATGACTCTGTGGCGGAGCAGGTCGTGGTAGATGCTCTCAACGCTGGCTTCTCTCACATTGACACCGCCTACGACTATGGCAATCAGGTCGGCTGTTTAAGCTTTAGGGGTTTAGGGTGCTCCTTTTCGGATTCAATATGCCTCTAAGGGAAACCCCCCCCCAGCTTTGGTTCCTGAATATGCGATAACCACGCGCTTTCGGCAGTCTGCATCAAGTCCCGAACATATCGAACTCCATGTCGAGGCCAGCTCGCGCCTCCATTCCCGAAGCCCATTACTTTAGGGGTTTATCACCAGGCTTGCTATAAGGGTTATCCTAGGAGTGACGATAAGGGTTGCCACCAGGGTGATTGCAAGGTTATCTTATGTACAGTTCAGGATTTGGGAGCTTTTGGGCTTCCAATTGGGTGTTGCGCGTCTGTGGGTACACTTGATACCGAGAGGGTACACACTGAGAAGCTGAAGTCCTTTGAAGTGGAGGTAGACCGGACCTACGGCAAGGATAGGTGAATTTAGCAAGTCGGTCATAACTAGAACTAAAGGTGGGATGAGTCCTTGCTGAAGACGACCTCAGATTTGAAAAACGGCGTGCTGAATGGGCACACCTGGCCCTGAACCCCCAAATCGTTTCGGGTTTATTGTCTAGGGTAAACTCTATACCCAAGGGCCTTAATACTGCCTCCTTCTTTGTTGTGAGCTGTAGAAGTACAGTATCACTGAGGCTACACGCATCCATGCCTTTGCATGAAAGCGTGGTTAGAGGAAGTGACGGAATACCTGCCATGTAGACCCTCGGGACTCGTACCCTGCCATGCCCAACCCCAGGATGCAAAGATAAAGAACCCTGAGAGGAACCCCAAAGGTTTAGGGTTTTTTGGGGTTTTGCTGCAAAGAACCCTGAAAGTTTAGGGTTTAGGGTTTTTCTGCAAAGAGCCTTGAAAAGAGCCCCAAAGTAGCAAAGGTTGGCGTGGCCAACGGGCTCAAGAAGTCTGGCAAGCCCCGGGAATCCATCTTCGTGACGACTAAGGCCGGGTCTCCGGGTCTCCCAAGATCTGGGCGTTAAGGACTATGTTCTTAGTAGCAGGGTTTAGGGTTTTAGGGTTTTGGGGTTTTGGGTTTTGGGGTTTTAGGGTTTTAGGGTTTATGGTTTTAGGGTTTAGGGTTTTAGGGTTTTAGGGTTTGGGTTTAGTAGTACGGGCAAGGTTTAGCATTACGGGCTGGGTTCCCCTACGGGTCCGAAGGACCCAGTAACTAGGTACTTAGGTTTCGGATATTAGTTATGTAGGTTACTAGTTGATGGGAGAGTATGTGAGTATTATGTACTTGCACCCTGAGGGTTCTTGGTAGTAGAGTGGCAGCCTTTAAACTGTAAGCTGTGTTGGGGTTGGCCTTTAGCTCCCCCAGGAAACTGGGCAAGTAAGGGTTTAGGGCTTAAAGCTTAGAGGGTCGAGGGTTCGAGGTATACATTGAGGGAGACCTGACCTGTGGTTTGCGTGGGCGCAGTATATAACAGATAGGGGCCTTGAGAGTTGCAAGGTTTTGGTGGAGTAGGTGAGTGATACTGTTGATGGACAAAATCCTGCATGACCCATAATAAGGAATATACCATAATTCCCATAGTTTAGGGTCCATCAACCGTAGTATATAAAGAGACTACTAGCATGTCTTCACCCATGAGTCCTTGACGAGGGCGCTGGCCTTATGGTCATGATGCTGTTGCGGTTTGGGGCTTTACGGCATTGACACCAACGCTCTGGTTACATGTGGTACGCCAGGGGAGGAAGTTTTTCAAGAGGGAGTCGCAGTCTTAATTTGCTGGGTCGCAACTTTGGGCAGGTGCCTGGAGATGAGCATGCTGGGGAAAGAATGTCGGATCATCGATTCTGAAACCTGCATGGCTCAAATCTTCACATTGGCCACAGCATTCAAGCCGAAAGCCTGCAGTCGCATGTCACAGTCTAAGTTCATGAACCCTAAACCCTAAACCGGTCTGTGAAGAATGGACCTCTGGTTCACACATTTGGGCTTCGGATTTGTGGATATTGGAATCTGACAGATTTTGCCCCTGTCCAGATTCATCGCTTGGTGGGGTTTATACCTGATACCCCATCACTCATTGGACCCTACAGAATCTACTGTTTTTTCGGAATCCTTATCATGATTGATTGAGAGAAGTCCATAAAACGGTAAGTTATTCAGGGTCCAGGTAAACCCTCAAAACCCCTACATTTGAAACCCTAAAGCCTTGAACCCAAAAAGACCTGAAAGCCTCATGCCTCGAAACCCTACTCTAGTTTTTTAGGGTTTAGGGTTTTAGGGTTTAGGGTTTAGGG
This sequence comes from Symbiodinium sp. clade A Y106, assembly GCA_003297005.1. Lineage (NCBI taxonomy): Eukaryota > Dinophyceae > Suessiales > Symbiodiniaceae > Symbiodinium > Symbiodinium sp. clade A. The sequence continues at coordinate 279,073 of BGNK01000147.1, forward strand.
TTAAAAATACCCCTACATTAAGCTTACCCTAACCTCTGGTTCGGTTCTTGGCGATCGAAGCTATCCTGGGTTCGTGGCCCTGATGTTCGAACTCTGACCGCGGAGTCCCTGATACGGTTTAGGACTTGAGGGCTGGGTTTAGGTTTAGGGTTTAAGGTTTAAGGTTTAGGGTTTTTTTTGGGGGGGGGTTTAGAGTTTCAGACCTTTTGTGCAAAACACATTGCCAAAGTACTCAAGCAAAATCCCAAAAACCCAAAAGCCCTAAACCCCTGACACCCTTAACCCATAGACCCTAAAGTAGATTCCTGATCCCCGAAACCTCTAAACCCCTGACACCCTAAACCCCTGTACCCTGAACCCCCTAACTACTAAAGTCGAAGAGAGAGAGAGAGAGACAGGTCCCCGGCTGCGGCCTCCAGAACTCCAGCGCGGTAAGCGCAGACGTGTGCAAGATCGATACCGTGAGCAAGATTGAGCCTGGGAGTTTTGTGGTAGGTTCGAATCATTTTTTTGCATTTGGGGACAAGCCCAGTACAAAAAAGGGCAGTTCAGTTCTTGTAGAAGTAGAAGCAAGATCCAGGCCATGGATACGATTGAGCGTGTCAAACATATTGAAATATACAAAGGCATCTCGCCTGTTAAGGCTTAAGCCTTGGGGGTTGAGGACTCGCAGGGGAATGGGCTGCAAGCACATACTAGTTGTCCCGGCGTTCATGCTTGTGATACAGATTTTAGCCTGAGCATGGTTTGTTGTTTCTGGCGCATGCGGCAGCTAAAGGTTTGATTTTCAAGCAGTTTGGTTCATGAAAGGAGTTTGGGGAAAAATGGCTCAGGGGGTTCGGTCTTTATGGTGTTCAAACTGCCGGGTTTGGGATGTTCAGGGATGCCATGGCCCAAAGCTTTGAACAAGATAGTCTACACCCTGAACTCAAGTCTGGTTGCGGCTGCGCCGAACTTGGACAAGACAAGAACAAGCTGTCAACATCACCATCACATCGCCAAGAAGAAAATTGAATCTGGTGTATGTGGGAAACCTAGGGTAGCAGTATGTATACGCGGACAGGGCGGCACAAGAAATCCACGACATCTGTTACACCGAAGCTAAGGCGTCTAGCAGTATATGAGAGCTTCAGAAACAAAGGACGTCAATCTAGAGCCTATATGGAAGGACCCTCACCATAAGGATCTCTATATCAGACACCCCTAAGTATCCAAACCAGTATCCCACACACGAAGACACACACAGACAAGCAGAGACGGAGACAGAGAGAGAGACAGAGAGAGCGAAACACAGAGACAGAGACAGACAGACAGACAGACAGGCAGACAGACAGAGACAGATATACAGAAACACACACACACGCACACCCGCACACACACACACAACGCACACACACGCACACACAGACAGAATCTGACCAAGAGTGCCCGGGTTTCGTCCAGGCTTTTTGTGGCCAAGAGTTTTCGACTTTCTCATTTGATTATCAACGGGTAGCCTGACATCTTCTTAGACCTGTGCAACACCAAGAGACCAGCAACGAAGCTGAAGTCTGAGTATACGTTAGTCGTTGCTACAGGCTTCTATGGGGGTGTAATAGTAGTAGTAGTAGTAGTAGTAGTAGTAGTAGTAGTAGTAGTAACAGTAACAGTAACAGTAATAGTAACAGTAGTTTTAGTAGCAGTAACAGTAGGGCTAGTTTTTCACGCGTTCGGCTCGGGGGTTCCCTAGCCCTCAACACGTGCCCAGGAAACGGACCTTCACCAACTGAGCCTGGAGTACATTGACTTGGCCATCCTCTCAGAGGGGGTTTAGGAGTTTAGGGTTTGGGGCTTTCGGGTTTCTCTCAGACAGATTTCACGGCGAATAAGGGTTCTGAGCCCAAGGACTCTGACAGGGTGATGCCTCATTTCAATACCATACCATCTAAACCCTAAAACCAGTAATTCCAGCTCTTATCCGACGGTCTGATCCGTTCAATCGCGAAACTCAGCTACGCTGCAAGACAGCCAGGCCCCAGGTCATCATTATCACGAATTTCCACAGCTCGCACTAACGATGGTCATCGTCGTTATCTGGTATCATAGTCTTACCTTCTCTGTCATGACCTTCCTTCTCTCCTCTTTGTATGTGCCGGTATTCCTCCACATGTAACCCTGAACCTTTCCTCCCTCGCTGGGTCATCCCGCAGGTGCTGATCCACTTTCCACCTTGCCCTGGCATGGATGGAAGCAAGACAAGCCCATCAGAAGCGACTTGCTACTCGCCTACTGATCATTGTCTTGGTTTAGCCTCTGCCAACCGGTTGGTTTAGCCTCTGCCAACCGGGGAGGGTTCATGATTCAGTTTCTGTGATTTGTTCGTCGTCGTCGTACTACTACTACTACTACTACTACTACTACTACTACTACTACTACTACTACTGCCACGACGACGACTACTACTACTACTCCTGCTACTACTACCACTACCACTACTACCACCACTACCACTACCACTACCACTACCGCTACCGCTACCACTACCACTACCACTCCCAACTGCCACTGCCACTGCCACTGCCACTACTACTGCTGCTGCTGCTGCTGCTGCTGCTCCTACTGCTCCTACTGCTCCTACTACTACTACTACGACTGCTACTACGACCAATATTTCTCGCATGTTCAGAGTACCCGTCTAATCCTTTTTCGTTGGTTGGTTGACATGGTCAGGCCTTTTTCTAGTTTGACCAGCA
>BGNK01000147.1:281849-342193 GCA_003297005.1 Symbiodinium sp. clade A Y106
CGACTGCTACTACGACCAATATTTCTCGCATGTTCAGAGTACCCGTCTAATCCTTTTTCGTTGGTTGGTTGACATGGTCAGGCCTTTTTCTAGTTTGACCAGCAGGCTCATTGACGCCTCGCCTGGAGTGTCCGTTGTGCGTGCCGAAACCTTCAAAACCTAGAGAATGGCTCTCCAGAGCCCGTACAGGTTCGAGTGTTGGCAAGCAGCTGCTACCCAAGCTGACGCCATATTGCTCAGTTCATCCAAGTTCCAAAATACAGTTTTCTGCCCCGAAGCCGAAGCATGCACATCCTAACCCGCCGTGAGTGTTTATTACATCGGCCATGTTGCCTCCCATTTGGTTGTTGCTTCTTCTGCCGCAAGAGTTTTGAGCAGTGGTAGTACTGGTGGTGAGTAGCGGCACCACTAAACAAACGAACTCTAAACCCCAGCAAGGGCAAAAAGACAAGCAAGGCCTTAAATCATCAAGCCTAACCCTCCCCAAACTGAAAAACCACCACCAGCATCCTCAAACCCTAAAGCCCCAACAATGGCAACACCACCACAAAACCACCACCAACAGGTCCAAACCCTGCATGCATTATCGCGACCCAGGCTACAAGGACAAATCGGGCTGCACCCACCCACAGGCCTGCGATATGGTCCGGGCTCAGTGGAGCCGCTTGCCTGGGCTTAGGGTTTAGGGTTCATAGTTTCGGGCTTAGGGCTTAGGTCTTTGGTTTGGCCTAGGATTTTGAGTTCAGGGCTTAGGGTTTGAGGCGGGCCAGGTTCTATGAGACAGGAAAATTCTCTCGGGGAGCTTGCCTCTCTGGTTGGCGTTGGGTTTGGGGTTTCCGGCGGAGGTGCATACTACGTCGTGGTGCAGGGCGAGAGAGGCACATCGAGGTTCTTATTAAGTAACTCATGTTCAGTTACCAGCATAGGTATTTGTAGTAAGTAAGATGGCTTCCCTATCATGGGGACTTATAAATTCAGGCCCTGTTTCCAAGCGCCCAGTGAATTGGGATTCGGGAACCCAGGCCCCGTAAAAAACCCAGGGGCCCAGGAACCGCTTGGGACTTCTGGGACTACTTGGCTGCACCACTTCCGCGTCATAATATCCTTGAGTTGATCTTCTTCCAGGGCTCTGGGCTCTCTAGGGGTTTAGGGTTTAGAGGGTTTAGGGTTTAGGGTCGGCTGCCCTAGCCATGAACGAGGTGTCCTCACAGAGGTCTACAAGAACAAGCAGATCCGTGCGATTGGTGGCTTAGCATTGAACAGACCTTGTGAGGCAACTGAAGTGACAAGATTGTGCAGGGTTTGGGATTGTTAATGCAACTCCGGGTAAGCACAAACACTTCCAAGCTGTTCCTGAGAGAGTGCGGTGACATGGCACTTCTCGGCAGGCGGAGGTCATTCTCAAACAGCAGAGATTACCCACAAGATCCGTTCTTCGCATTCACATACCCTTTCATGTTGCAGGGTCAGTGCTGTTCGTGAGTGATAACTGGTGGCACAGACAAGGCAGCGACATCGTTATCTTGCTTGCTTGTATGGGAATGGTGGTACCGAGATGACGCGACGCCTGCTAATGTCGACGATCAACGACTTTAACATACCGATCCTGAGTAGCTGCATCCTGCTATGGCGTGTGACTCAAGGGTGTTTCGGGTTCAACTCGGGTTATCCGTGCGCCAATCAGCCAAGATTCAAGTCGAATCAGCGTAGAGAGCATAACAAGCCAGGAGCCGAGCCTGTATGCTATCTGGGAACTTCTCTACATTCGGGTCCTTTCCATAAGGGTGCCGTACTATTTTGGGGACCAAAAAGGGACCCTAGTGTAAAGAACTGCCCATATGGGGTTTAGGGTTTCGGGTCTAAGCGTCAGCGATCTGGAAGTTCAAAAACGCGGAAGAAGTCATGCCGCAGGCAGCAGGGCCACGGCAAAACCCCAAACTCGAAAGCCTCGTTGAAGAGCGATCTGCAGCATGCATACTCAGCGCAGCAAATGCTGAAAGTGAACAGCCTCCCCACATTTTATGTTTTCACCCGAGGACAAGACCAAGTGTCGCATGACACGTGGAGTCTTGCCCGCCCCTAAACTCTCAACCCTAGATGCTGAGGTGTCTCGAACTATTGCAGCGCATGCTTCCAGTGCTTGACCGGAAGCGAGGTGATGCCTATGGTCAACCAGGTTGGCCGAGTCGGGTGTTTGGACAAGTAGGGTTGGGGGTTTCGGGCTTAACCATGAACCAGGAGCAGTTGAACCTAAACTACACGCCTGCAGGGCTTGATGTTGAGTTTGGGATTGTGGGCTGAAGCTCCAATTGTGTTGGGAAGGTTCCTCTATCAAAGGTATGTTGGGTTCTTTGGGCATGTAGGTGGTACAGGTTTTTTGACACATGCAGAATTGACCCACAACTATGTTGGGGAATTCGAGCAGGCCTGGTCCTGTCTGCACATCGAAACAAACGATGCCTTCGCAGGAAGTAAAGACTGTGTGAGCATGCTTTATCCATAGGACAGACATCTACTAGGAACTACTATAAAAGATCAGGACCCCTCCAGAAATTCATTCTGGAAATAAGAGAAGATACTTTTAGAATCCTACACCCTGAGCCCTTGGCTAGTCCGACCCACCGCCTAAACCTTAAATCCCGAAACCCTAACCCCTACTGCCGCTCATTCCTGGACAGGTCCAGCTCCATGTGGGCATGGGCGCGGGTCTTACATGGTTATCCCCATATCGATCGCCCTTTGCAGCACCAAAGGGTTTAGGGTCTAGGCAAAAAGCCCACAGATAGTCAGACTACAACCCGGGAAAGGGTGACTCTAACGACGTCTAGATTCCTTCTTCGGCACCCAATCTTGCCCATGTGTCTATGTCCGAGCATGCAGGTATCCGGATGTAAGGTTGCCGGTTCTGCCCAACCCCCACCCTCAAGCCTGAAGTTGTTCAGCTGGGCGGGTGGCAAAAAAAGCCTGAAAACCTCAAAACACTACTAAACCCTAAACCCTAAACCCGAACCTCTAGACCCAGCATCGGTGGTGGGGATCGGCTGTTGTCGTTCGCACTGGTTTGTGCCCGAATCTTCGGGTTCAGGGTTTCGGTCTCTACGTTGAGAGCCATGGAATTTGTATGCAGGACTCGTAGCACCGTAACTGTGACAACCATTTCCGTGAACACAAGCCACAGAAGTGACGGGCTGCGAGAAGTGACTACTTATACTTTGCCACCCGACAAGATCAGCGGGTCAAAACCTCCATGTCACGCCGCTCAAAGAGATGGTATGTCTCTGCCTCTTTCTTTGTCGTCTTATGTTACACTGGAGCCGAACCATTTTCCCAAAAGTCGCACCCCGTCTTCCAGACGAGAGGCTTTAATCCAGATCCCGCACGCCTCAATATCCCAAGCCCTAAATTTAGAGGAGCCTTGCCTGCCTTGTGCGAGTGTGAGCGTCGAAAGCTCTAAATTCCTATTGTAGGGTTGAGCCCTAAACCCTCGTAGCTGAGGTGCCGATCCCCAGGGATTCCGCACCTTCGCAGAGAAGCACCAGATGGTCCTGCAGGTGACGACCCCAACCCATAGGTTGAAGGTTTACGGTTTGGGGGTTTATGAATTTGAGCTTAGACTTACATTGAAGGTTGAGCATGTAGGGTATAAGGGCTGTAGTGTTTAGGGTTGGGGGTTTACCGGCCTCGGGCCTCCTAGACGTGCGACATCTCAGCCAGAAGGTCTTCACTTCTCAGTCAGGGTGACTGGCTTCCACTACCTTACCCTGAAGCCTAAACCCCCAAACTCTAGGACTCTAGGCGTGACCCTTCATCCAACATCGATTTGTTTGTCTGCTGTGGTGGTTTCAACAACCATGGGTACCGTCTTTATAAAGAGCTTGTGGTTTAGGATATTGTGGAGGATTCTGTTGTTTCGCGTGTGGAAAGTAGGGTCAGACCCAATGAACCTTCTGCCCTGCACCCCGACAGCCATTGACTAGTATCCCCGAGGCTCTGATAGAAACCTTGTAAGAGGCCTTTGGAAGCCTACTTCCCAAGACGCACCCAATACTGAGAACACACATAACACTCTATTAAACTCAAAAGGGCTTGTTTCCTCCGTATAAACCGTACAATCCTAAACCTCAACAAAACTCACTGCTAATCCGAAATTTTCACCTAAACCCTAAACCCTATAAATCCTAGTACCCTAACACCCTAAACTCCTAATCCGACTCCTTTAGCGAGGCATGGAGCCCACTGGGGAGCGGCGGGCATGGCTCTACGGAAATTCTTTCAGGTCGCCCCGGAGCGGGGAGTTTTAGACGTTAGCTCCTGGCCCAAAATGCTCTAGGGTTTAGGGTTTAGGACTGAGGCTTACGGATTTGAGCCCAAACTAAAAGGGTTTAGGGTCTAGGGTTTAAAGTGACATGTACAAGCAGGCATAGTCACCAATATTATTCTGTACGGCTCCTTATCACAATACTCTATCTGTGCCCAAACTTATTCTATTTAGGTTTAGACGGTTTAGAGGTTCAAAATTTGCGGGCGTGAGAATAGGCGGGGGGTTAAAACTGAAGGTTCAGGGCTCAGGGCATGAGGATGTCGTATGTTGGTGATTAGGATCTGAGGGTTCAATTCATGGCTAAGGATTTGCATGGTGAGAGGTTTGATGCATTTCGGGGTTTTGATTTCGAAGCAAATGAGTCACACTGTTCCTTCAAGCTCCGTATCAGAACCATAGTACAACCTACCCCAAGACCATATTCTCATAATTAAGAGCCCATAAACCTCGGGCCTGCCAAGCCCTTTTTGCGTTGAGGGCTTAGGATTGGGCACGCAGGTTTGTCAAGAGGCCGACCAAAGTTTTCAGAAGCCCACATTAGGGTTTAGGCTTTAGGGCTTGGTTTTAGGGCTGAGGCTTCATAGTTCTTGTATCCAGCCTTCTCACTGCCCACACATCGTCTGAGCCGTTTGCTGAAGGAGCATGTTGCACTGTTATGGATCCTTGCTCGTAGAGCCTCCGCATGAACATGCGTTAGCGGAAGGGTGTGCAAATGTCTGTGTTGAAGATAGTGGTCGTTGTCATTTGTAGTGTTCTCCACGTTCACTGCTACTCTTTGTCTCTCGTAGGTGTTACTGTTTCTGCTGCTGGTATCGATTTTCTTATCATTGCTGTTGTTACCAGTTGCCCTTTGTACTATCGGTCGTAGGGTTTAGGGTCTATAGAGGTATGCCCTTCCCTTCGCTGCGCCTGACAGGCAACCTTACCACATCCATCGGCAAGAAGTACGGCAAGTCTCCGGTACAGGCTCGCGGGCCTTGTAGGGTCATATAGGGGGCCGAATGACTGGCAGTGGTATCTTTTGCAGTCCCTGTAGTTTTTGATAGAATAATATACCCCAAACCCTATGTGAGACTCTTGATGATGGCGCGGCAGAGAGAGAGGGAGAGAGAGAGAGAGAGAGATTGAATCCCTATTCTAGGTATTAAAGCCCCCGTCCTACACCCTTATAGTGTCCCTTACTATATAGTACCTTTAAGCGAACCCTATTCTAAGTTTTTAGGCCCTCCAAGTACAAGGCTCAGAATGACAGTTGCCTGGCAGTGCAAGTCCAGCTACTAAGGGGGTTCGGAATCAAAGCAACGTTAAGGTAAACATAAGGCTACTTCAAGGGCTCTACAAGGGTTCTGTAAGGGCTTCCGAGTGTTTTAAAGGGTATGTAGGGTTTAGGTCTTGCATGAACAAAATTGAGACTTGCTCAATTCAGGAAGCCATTGCTTAGAGACTTGTTGAGTTGAGGCTACTAGAGTAAACCCTCATTAGGGTTTAGGGTTTGGGGCTCAGCTCTAAACCTAAGTCGGCCTTGCAGTGCGAGCTTCGTCCTCGCTGGGTAGGAGGGGAAAACCGATTTGCGTTCCGCGTGCAGGTGGCACTCAAGTGGATTGCCTCCCACAACGTCTCCATTGCGACGAAGTCGTCAAACAAGGAGCACTTGAAGGCAGGATTCATCAGCAGAGGTCAGCCGCAGACCTCGGGCCAACATTCAGCGACCCCAGACACTGAAATATTGCCTCAGTTCTGGAGGGTTGCATAGCAGCTCCGAAAGTAGCCTTGGATAAAAGGGTCTTGGGAGTTTCTGGAAACCTAAAACCGTAACCTCGTCCGAGGCCAATACGGAGATCTTTGATTTCACGCTTAGCGACGAGGACCTTGCCAGCCTCGATGCTGCTGACTTCGCAAAGGAGGACCTGGGTTTGAGAGTGGCCCAAAACCTTAAACCCCAAACCCTATAGCCCTAAACCGTGGCTTTCGGGCACGGGGCTCGAAGAATTGGGCTGCAACACATTCAAGGTCGAGATCTGCTTTTTTCTCCGTCCTGTCTTAAGATCTGGGGGGCCTCAAGCAGGACAGCGAGTTAACGGGTAGCGAAGCCTGGCAATCTCATTCCACCGCAACTTGCCGAGCAGACGGGGACCTTTGATCTTCGGTACCAAGGGCTTAGTGCGCTTAGATGCTCGTTTGGCTTACTGAGTAGGGTTAGCAAGATGGACTATGGGTTCAAGGGCATGCTATGTGGAGTTATGTGGTGTTATGTATACACACCTACCCACAAGGCAGACCAAATGTCCCGAAAGCGCTGTGACTAGCTGTTCAATAAGAGCACGTGAATACATCGCTGGTCACAAGGATCCTTAGGTTTCCATTCGGCATCACGGATACATGGTAGGCACCACAGTAGGTGCAATGTCTCCGTTCGGTTTAGAGTGAAGGGCCCTAAACAATGCCAGCGTCCTGTGCTCAGTATATGAGCACTGATCATTGACAACATCTTGCAGGTGAAAGCTTTAAATTTTAACCCTAAGCGGCATGAACCTCCAACGGTAGAATAGAACACCACTGCCGGAGGACACGCCATCTTTCCTGTGCAACGACCCTGCCCCCTCGGAGGCTTGCGCCATCTCTGCCTCTTTTTTAGAGAGTGTGTGTGTGAGAGAGAGAGAGAGAGCGAGCGAGAGAGAGAGAGAGAGTCAGTCACTAAAGCTGATCATGAAACCCTGCCGTGAGGAAACAGAGATTCTGCGAGTGGTGGTCTGAAATAAACAAGGCCACTGTATCGTATGCAGATGTCGGGGCATGCCGAGATAGGGGTGTGCAGACGCGAGTTCGTGCCTGTGTGGAGGATAAGCGCGGACAGCAGCATCCTGTCGACCAGTCTCCAGCATCGCACGCACTCAAATTGAGTTGCTGCTCACGTCTTTTGCCCGGGCACTTGGCTCGGGCGAAGCCGATGATGCTAGACTCTGCCAGGACCAGACCCAAGAAGCAAGAGTCCTCATTGCTTTGACCAAAAGGTTCGACCGATCGGAATCAAGTTGGACACATCTCATGCTCTCCGAGTAGCCTAGGCTTATAACAATAATGGCAATGGTTGCACCTGCACATGCTAGTTGCTCGCCGCGAGATCTTGAGGGATTGGTTCAAGCGTGCTGTCGTACACCTTGCGGTATCGCAGACCCAGAGCGATTTGCGATGCCCATGTCATGGACATGTCACGAGATCAACGTGGAGAAGGTGCCTCATAGCGGTTTGGGGTTGCGCTCGTTATTTCGATGATGCCGACTTCGGGGAGGTACCGAATCTAACATCCATGAGCAAGGGCTCCGCAACTCGGAATCTTTCCGTGCCGTCACATCAACACAAAGTTCAAGCCGAAAGACGAAGCCTAAGCCCCCAAAACCAGCCGTAGATGTCCGGTACTTGGGCTTTCCGGCATTTTCCGGCCCATAACAGAAGTGTGGATTTACTCGCTCTTGCTAGTGGGCTTTGGAGTGCGCTACCTGTCATGCTATATCACAAGTATACGATTAGCATCTACTGGCTACCTCTGCGGACGACGGAGGATGTATGTGAATGAGAAATTTCGTTTCATGCCTTGCAACACCTAAACAAAAGTGTGTGTGTGTGTTTGTGTTTCAAACCTTTGGAAGCCCTATGCAAGATCCGGTAAGAATCTGCATAAAGACTTCAAAACGCACACACTTCTACTGAGTAGCTATGAAGTCCAAATCGTGTGCACTCAAAACTGCCCGAAAGCACACTAAACCCTAAACCCAAAAAGCCCTTCGACCCGACCCCACTGCCCGAAACCCTAAACCCACGGTTTGAAACCCTAAACTCCAGACTTTGGCAGGTCTGTGGCTCTGGCGACAGCTTCGTTATCCGAAACAACGTCAGACCAAGTCCTGCAAACACAGAGAGGACGGGGACTTTTTGGCATAGGGTTGAGGGTTGAGATCTTGTGGTTGAGGGTTTCGGGTGGATGTTTAAGGGGTTGAAAATTATAAAAGGGATGAGCAGTTGAAGGACCATGGGTCTTGGCGAGTTTAGATTGATCAGGGCGGCGTTTCCCTAAACCCTTGGCATCCTTAGGCCCTAAACCCTGCAAGCTCTTGATGCTTCAACTGGGACCCTTCCCCAGAGCCAGGAACTCGCTAAGCACCAAGGCCCAAATGTTCTATAACCTGATAGCTCCCCTTATTATAGAGCCCTTGTGGAACCTATAACTTATAGATCCGTGGTTAGAACGACTCTGCAGAACCATTATAGTTCGAATACACCCACAATATTACCTTCATGCGAAGTCTTGAATCGAAACGCTGAGCCCTAATTCCTAAGTGCCGAAACCCTAATCCATAAATACCTAAGCTTGTTGTCCTGGTTGTCTAAGCCTCTTTGGGACCTCATGACCCTAAACCCTAACCCCTAAAACCTGAACCCTAAATGCTATGCTACTTCAGGGCCTGCCTCCGCGGCGTCAATCTTGGAGGCACCACATGCGCCCATGCTTACATCCCTGACACTACCGTGCTTTAGAGGATAAGGGTTTAGGGGACACAATCCAAGCCGATGCTGGAAAGCTGGAAAGGGGTTAGGGTTCAAAAAGGATGTAGGGCTTGGGCCGGTTTGTGGCACAGTTCTGGGCCTGTGGCTCTTGAAGGGTTTAGGGGTTTCAGGGTTTAGGGTTTAGGGTTTAGGTCGGAGTTGTGCGACTGCAGTCTGTTAATGTTTCGCTTTACAGGTGTTTGGTTTGAAGTATGTGCTTCGGTCTTGGCACAAGGCGCATGATTTACATGTCGAGCTGCAGACTCTGTCGCCAGTTAGGTTTTCATGACTACCGTGGGTTAAGAAGTAACTGTCGTTGTTGTTAGTGTATAAAGCCAAGGGTCAATACGGATTTTTTTTTGATTCGTTGTCCCGCTTCTATGACAAGGGACACGCGCACTTCCGACGAGACACGCTGCTCCGGTGGACCCGAGAGAAGACAGGGGGGCCAAGTTTGGTATTTCGGAGTCGCGTCAAAATAGACCCTGAACCCTAAACCCCCGCTTCAATGTACAAACTAAACCCCCCTAAACCCTAAACCCCTATAAACCCTAATATCACCTGGTCTCAATCGCTGTTTCGCATGTAGGGGAGGCCCAAGAGCAACCCCCTCACATCAAGTCGCCACAAAGCGCTAAGGCCCCTGGTTTAGGTTTTAGGGTTTAGAGTATGCCAGACCCGAAATCTCACTCCCTATCTTAGCTCTTGGGCTCCAGTTACCTAAATGGGAGTTTCCGAAAATAGGGGACCTACCCCAAATAGTAGGATCCTTATTATAAGGACCCCGGAATAAGGTACCCCTAATTTTCGGAAACTCCCAAATAGCAGGTTACCAACCACACAATATGTAACCCAGGGAACCGCACACCCAGCATTTCTGGCAGGCTGGCTGGTTCTGGAGAAGTGGATGGCACCAGACCTGTTCGCGGTGGCTTCTTCAGCCGCGCGGTCTCAGAGTGCGTAGGTTTCAGTGCCTTAGGCCTTTGGTTCAGAGTTTTAGCGTTTGGGGCAAGCTGCGGCCACCTTCAGGCATCCATGTCATCATTCCCGTTCTGCTTGGCAGCAAAACAGAACTTGAAGCAGTGCGAAAAAGCCAACTTCAGGCCCAAAGCTCCACATGTTTGCCTCACAAACTACTGGCCAGGAAGGGCACTATCCCAGGCTGTGGGCGATTCCGCCCCGCCCCCCTCTACATGACGTCTTACGGCCATAGTCTTCTTACAATTACAGTAAAATATACCCCCCCNCCCCCCCCCCCCCCAACAACTATTCTAATTATTAAGGCCCCTACATTACCCGAGGCAGAGGACGAATGGACCCTGCTCTCTTCCGGAGGAGCTGAGGCACGTCGGAGCCTCAGATTCAACTCCGTTCACACCCAGAGAACCAGTCAGGTACATCCAGAGAGCCGTATCAAGAGCAAGACGAAGAATCAATAGAATAAGTATAAAACTTGTAGCAATGTTAATGCCGCTTTTGATAATGATGCTGATGAGGATGATGACAACGATGATGATGATGATGATGACGATGGCGATTATGATGATGATGACGATGACGATGATGATGTTGATGACGATGGCGATTATGATGATGATGACGATGACGATGATGATGTTGATGATGATGATTATGATGATGACGATGATGATGAAGATGATGGCGATGGCGATGATGGTGATGGTGACGGTTGCTGATGGTACTGGTGACGTGGTTATTGAGGGTCTTGGTGATGAATGTGTTATTGTGAGTTATTTGCCAACCACGCTGCTCATGATAGTGATCTGATGGTGACCACAGCCCCATCTTCATGGATGATGTCCCGAGACGTTGGCATGAGCTCAAAGCCCCAAACCTTGAGCTGCTGAGGTGAAGCCGTCCGAGAGTTCAGACGGACTTTCATCACGGAGCAGGACCAGAGCAGAACACAGCTTGGAGCTTTGTATAGAGGCTTCCCGAAGGTTCCATAAGGGTTTTACAAGGGTTTCTAGGGTTGTCTCATGCTTGCTACGTTTCAGAGGCTTATCAAGAATTAGGTCAGCGGAGTACCCCCCCCCCAACTGCGCCGCAGTAGCAACTACCGACTTCGCAGCGGACCAGCTACTTACTGTTGAGATAGGGTTTAGCACCGGACCACGAACCGGCCACCACCGACCAGACACCAAACCACGACCAGACAAGTACCACAGGCAGGACCACCAACCGACCGATAACAAGACCGCCGATTGCAACGACCAGGACATCCGATGGCTGAAAACCGAGGGCGGAATAGATGCTGTGCGGCTGCCCGTTGGGTTGCGTGGCAGCACCGGGTTCTCACCAAAGCCGGTTGAGAGTGTGAGTTCCGGTTTAATAGTGGCGATATGGAGTAGAGATGCTCGTCTTCAAGCGGGGTCTAGGGTCAGTCCGAACGGTTCTGGGCCAGAGTTAGAAGATTTCTGGATGGGCGGCTATCTGAGCCTTCAGCTGTAGTAGCACTAGCTTGTGGTATCTAAGTATTCATCGCTAGCACGAATTGAAGCAACATATTTCATCCCACGGCTCGCCCCAAATAACCCGGAAGCCTTACGTAGTATGGCCTTGGGGCCGAAAAGCCTTCAAATTGTGAGTTCTGAGAGAATGAACGTTAATTTGCAAGCCTCTATGAAGTACATCAAAAGCTTATTCTAAATGCGTGCAGGAGATTCCATGTCCTTTCTTGTTGTGGTAAGCCATGCAGGCTCACAGTGCAGATGTGACACTCTTCTAACACAATGTGTAAGAGCTGTAGATCCTTCCCGTGTTGTACATCAATTCAGCCCAGTAGATGTCAGCTACTTTTTCAGATCTTTGTGTTTCGTGCTGTGAAAACAAGTGCTCCGCTGGTGCGAACGGGTCTGTGTGATCTAACAGATACTATTAGTGCTTATTCCTCAGGGCTCCTTATTTTTATGGTCTAACATACCCCAACCAAAATCCATCTATTAACGTTCCTTCTTCCTTGGCGTTCCTGACTGAATTTATTGTCTAACCAATCCCAAAACCCTATTCTGATCATAACGGCGCCTGTATTGCACTCCGCACCTTATCATCCCCGAAGCTCCGCAATGATGAGGCAGCGACCACGATGCCATGCGGCCACAGAGGATGGATGTCTCAGGCGCAGTTCAGGCAGGGGGTCTGGCTGGGTTCAGGGTGTGTTGTAGGGTTCCGCTAAAGGGATCTATAATGATTCTACAAGGGATCGAAAACGGTTTACGTAGTGGTTTAGGAACCAAACCGTGAACCCAGAACCTTGTAGTACTCGAGTCGAAGAGCTTGGCACGCACTCATGTTTTTGATGAGTGGCGCTAGCCATGAACTACGAAGAATTTCGTACTGTTGCATGACGGATGCAGAGGCTAGGGAAGGCACCGTCTGCTGATCAAGCTAAACACCCTCAAAACACAGTGGCCCTTCCTAATTATGCGAAACATAGACAACCGGTGTCAACCGGTCTTCAAAGTTCGAAGTCCTGCTGTTGTTCTGGCGTCGGCCTGCTCCCTCAACAGCAGAACAGCGAAGAGGGGTTGCATGAGTTTGAGGCCTATGCGGTTTGAAGTCAATTTCTACTGTCCTGCTGCTTGTATCAGCAATGACTTCCTTCCGAAAATCCGTTCCAATGCGCAGCGACCGAAGGGATTCCTTTCGGGGGGTGTAGGGTTTAGGGGTTTGGGGGTTTTGGTTTAGGGCTTTGAGTGCATGCTGGCTCCACATCTCTGACCTGCAGCTGTTTTACAGTGTGCTACTGGGTAGTGCCGTTTGAATAGAGGACGCCGCCCGCGCGTAGAAATGAGTCGCCCTGTGGACAAGGCCCTGGTTGGCTCGAATGGAGTTTCATGTCTTGAGTTGTCCCTACCCCTAGGCCCCACAGTAGTTCCTTTTTAATGGGATTACCTTATAGGGTTCTAATCTTTAACACTGGAACCCCTACTATGGGGCCTATGGGTAACCTAAAAGCCTGAGCCCTAAACCCTGTCTTCCGTTGGGTGACCTTGGGGAGATTCAGACGCCATGCTCGGCAACCCTAACTTATACAGCACAGGCCTAGACCCTAATTACACCCTCAACCTCCCAGATGCGCTAAACAACCACTGCGGCTGATGGACAAAATCCTGCATGACCCATAATAAGGAATATACCGTAGTTCCCATAGTTTAGGGTCCTTAAGGTAATGCAGGATTTTGTCCATCAGCCGAATTACACCCTCAACCTCCCAGATGCGCTAAACAACCACTAGCATCCCTTCCTTCGAGCCCCTTTTGACACCCACGGAAGACCAGAGGCGAACTTTAGGGTTTGACATAGGGGCCTAAATAATTAGAGTAGGGTTTGGGGGCCCATTATATTACACTGAAAAATAAGGAACCCCCCAAAACTCTATTCCAATTTTAAGGCTTCTACATTATAGTACCCTACTATAGATCCCTTGTAGATCCCTTTAAGGATCTCTTTAAAGGAACCCTATTAAGGCCCCTACATTGGAGTGAGGGTCATCCATTGATGCGTTAGAGAAGGCTGGAAAGGCAGTTTCTGACGCAGCCAAAGAATGGATCGGTAACAAGGGAGCGCTGAAGAAGGCCCAGGAACTCGAAAAGAAAGAACAGGTGAAGGAGCAGGCGTGGTGCAATGTAGAGTCATTAGGTTTGCAGGCTTTGGAACTGTGTGACACTGTGTGACTGTAAGGGTATGGTTTTATTATGTGCAGTCGCGGCGTCGCAAAGGGCAAGTTGCAGGCTGCAGGATGTAGTCAGAGTCAGAGTCAGTGCCTGTGCAGTGCAGTGTCATTAAACAAGCTTCAACTTTCAATCGGGGCTTAACTAACTTTAACTAACTCCTAAATTCTATACATTACTTCAAAAACCTGAAACTTAAGGCATATACATACTATAACCCCATAAACCTTGAAACCCTGAACTCCCTGAATCCCACCTCGTGCGGTGCAGGCCAGATTGAAAAGGCTTGCGGACAAAGACGCAAAAGCCGATGCACGAGCCCAGGCCAAAGAAAACCGTGCAGCAGCTGCGGCGGATGCGGCTGCAAAAAAAGCAACAGCAGAGGCAGCTGCACAAGGCGATGATGCCCCCGATGATGGGAAGCCGACCAAGTCAAAGACGAGCCGGCTTGGGAGGGGAATGGCTTCGGAACTGACGGACGCTGATCCGGCAGTGCTGAGGAGCCGCCTCGTGGCAATCGAACACCTTGACCCCAGTGCTGTTGTGGAAGCTTTCGCATATGGAGTTCCAGCCCTTGTCAAGACAAAATCAGTCATCAAGAAGATTGTGACCCAGGTTTCGCGGTTTCAACTTTGCTTTGATTGCGTTGGTAAGTAAGTTGTGAGTTGTGAGTGTGAGCATAATCTGATCCCTAAGGGAGACCGGCAGCCTGAAATCCACCTCATGCATTGAGTTTGGGGGTTTAAGGTTTAATGATCTGGGGTTTTAGGGTTTAGAGTTTAGGGATTGAGGTTTAGGGTTTAGGGATTGGGGTTTAGGGCTTAGGGATTGGGGTTTAGGGTTTAGGGTGAGTGTTGTTCATTGCACTTCCGGAGTTCAGATGTCCTGAACTAAACCTAAAGCAAAGTGGGTGGTTGTCATAATTATGGTCCCTTTCTGGGTACCCTAAATAATAGGTGACGTATTATAATAGGGACCCAAAAAGGGACCATAATTTTGACAACCACCCATTTGTTGCATTTTTGCAAGGTCTTGCAGGGTTTTGGGGCCTCAGGTTTGGATACCCTATCTCCCCTACACCTGAAGCCGTAAGCATAAACATTCAAAACCCCGAAGCCCTAAACCCTCAAAACGGTTTAGGTTGTAGGACTACCCAGTAATGACGGAGGCGCCCAGTTAGATGTAAGTTTCAGAGTGAGGCACTTTCCGCTGAGCGCTTTCGTTTGGAAATCGATTGCTGCAGACTTGTCACATGCTATGACCTGCTTCACCAACTCTCAATCCTAAACCCTGAACCCTAGCCCGAAATCCTAAACCTGAAACCCTGAACCAAACTAGAAAACCCTGAATCCTTAAACCATGAGCACAGCTGCTGCCAGGATGTTGTCCAATGCACAGCGCAGGAGCATTGCCAAGGAGCGGGCATGGTCTTCAGAACAACACTACCCGTACCCCCCACAGTAGTTCCAAATTTTGGATTAGAATCCTACATATGAACCCCAAGAAGGAACTACTATGGGGCCTATGGATAGGTCCAGGTTCTGAACTACAGGGTTTGGGGTCGTTTTCTGGGTTAAGTGACATGATCTCGCTATTAAGCTCACCAGAGAACAATGGGGTGCAAAGGCTGATGGCTCGAGCTTTGTGTTGATAAGCCGTACCCCTAGTTCTCACGCATGGTCCCTCATCGTTACAGCCCTAGCCCCTCCCGGCAACAATGGCACAACTTACCTAGAGTCTCCATTGTAGTTCCTTTTTTTGGTTAACCAAAATCTCTGTTATAGGATCCTAACCAT
The DNA here is from genome assembly GCA_003297005.1 of Symbiodinium sp. clade A Y106. NCBI lineage: Eukaryota > Dinophyceae > Suessiales > Symbiodiniaceae > Symbiodinium > Symbiodinium sp. clade A. Next base: position 297,203 of record BGNK01000147.1, read on the forward strand.
AAAACTGGTTAACCAAAAAACGAACTACAATGGAGACTCTAGGGATTTAAGAACGCCTGAGCCCTCAACCCTAAAACCCTAAAACCCTGACCCCGGGATCCTAAGCCCTAAACCTCCAAACTCCGAAACGCTAAACCCTGAATCCCTAACCCCTAGACCCCTAGATCCATAAACCCTAAACTAATTTCAGAACCGCCAAACCCTGAACCGATAAACCGGCCCTGTGCTAAACCCTAAACCCTAAACCCGGGCTTAGTTGAATGTGCTCCCTTAAAAGGCGACTCATGTGGGTAAGGGTTTACAGTAGAAGCCAGAAAGTTGGAACATGGCTTTAGGAGGATTAGTGCTAGGATCCCTTATACTTTACCTTAAGGGCATGAGGATAATGATGTTCCAACTTTCTGGCTTCTACTGTAGGNACAGTAGAAGCCAGAAAGTTGGAACATGGCTTTAGGAGGATTAGTGCTAGGATCCCTTATACTTTACCTTAAGGGCATGAGGATAATGATGTTCCAACTTTCTGGCTTCTACTGTAGGGTGAAGGCTTGATTGTTTTTTGGATTTGGGCGGTTTAAGGCTAGCCCCAAGGGTCCAAGTACCCAATAATCATATACTCTCCAAAATCCTAACCTACGTAACTACTATCCTAAAACCGAGTACCTAAGCATTGGGTCCTTTGGACCCTTGGGGTAAGTATCCTAAACCCCGATTAGGATGGCTTTTAGGGTACTAATAACTCCACTTACTACTTACTTACCAAGTCCCCCGAGCCTCCAAGGGTAGGGTTTACGGTTAAGGAATCAGGATCAGGCTCTAGGCTTTAGGGCTTACGGCTTAGGGGTTTAAGGCTTTGTAGGATTCTCCTAAACCCTAAACCCTAAACCCCTAAACCCTAAACCCCTAAACCCTAAACCCTAAACCCTAAACCCCTAAACCCCTAAACCCTAAACCCTAAACCCTAAAAAGATGCCGAGTTTGGACATCGGCCAGGAGACTGGTGGAGGATGCCAGCCCCAAGGTTTACAGTTTCTACCGTAAGTACCTCTACAAATAGGGTTCCCTTGAGGGTACCATAAGGGTTCCTTTGAGGGATCCATATTCTTTCTGTAATAACTATATAGTAGAATGTGGGTTTCTATATTTGGAGTCCATTTTTACGGTTTGGGAAAGTATCTCCCATAACAGTACCTAGGACCCTTTGGGCAGCAAATTCAAGCCGTTCCGAGATGAAGTGGTCACGGTCCAGACGCGAATGGGTTCCTGCCTCGAAAGCGTAAGCTTGTTCATGACGGTGGACAAATTCAAAGAAGAGGTCGGTGTGGAAATAGAGGAGTGCATGCCCGAGCGTGCGCAGGGCCTCCTCCTTCGCAGCTAGTTTAGAGGTCTGTCTGAACAGACTAGGCTCTTCCAACAAGAATGAGTGGGTGTTTGAACCGCACCACCGGTTCAGAAAGACGAATGGGGCCTCGCAGTGCAAGGCATCGCAGTCCTCGATCCTGCCCATCGCCATCGCCTGCTTCCTCAGTACTCGGTGACAGAGACCGTGTACGAGGATAGTGTAGAATTCGGGGGGTATTGCGGCTTCCTGCCAGTCTGTCTTGAATAACTTGTTTATAACGTGTTTTGCTCAAACTCGAAGCCCACCACGTAACCTTCAATGCAACTCTCTGATCCCCGGAAAATCCTATACCCTAATCCCTCTAGCCTAAAAATATCGACCCCCAACTTCTCCAAACTGAAACCGCTAACCTTTCAATCAATATAGACCTCAAACCCTTAATATACATATGCATTTGTTTATACGCAGATATGCAGACCCCTATACCCTAAACCTCAAACCCTTAACTCCTAAACCCTATAAACCATACCCTCAAGCCCTAAACCCTCAACCCTAACCCCTCAACCCTCAACCCTAAACCCTAATCCCTAAACTCCTAAACGCTACAACCCTTAACCTCAAGCCCTCCTCGCTGCCGGGGAGGCGAGCCTTCCCACTTTCTGGATGTTGATCTCCGGCCGCTTCTGCTAGACAAGGCCTCCATAGGTGTAGGGTTTAGGGGTTTAGGGTTTAGGGTTTTAGGGGTTTAGGGTTTAGGGGCAGCAGGTTGGGTCTTAGGTTATAGTGGTTAACGGTGTAGGGTAACCGAGATAGGCATCTGAGATGGTTGTTCTGTGGTCTTGGTATAAGACTATTGCTAGTTCTTACGAGCTCTATTTTTACGGCTCGAAGTTTTGGTCGGAGACGACTGGCCGAAGAAGCACTTTCGGGTTTAGAGTTAAGGTCTTGACAAGCAGTCCTGGGGAGCATGTGCGGCATGATGTGTGGTGCCTGTGGCGCCACCATGTGATGTGACATGTGATATGACGCCACATCGCCCGCTGTCCGCATGTCTCACACCATCTGTGCGCATGTGTCGTTTGAGATTGTTCACAACGACTTTTCCGAAGCATGCCAGGAACAATGCGGGTCCAGAGGGCCCAACCATCAGGTACTCGGGTTTCGGGTATCAGCATGCTGGATAGTATCTGGGATAGTATATGATGAATACGTATTTGGCCAACCCGTTGCAGAACATAAATCAGGCGCATAGGGGTTCGCATTGTTCAGGGCGCGGATTCTACCACTTTCGTGGTACATCGATTGTCACTAGCGATACTCAGAGGTTCAAACAACAGTAACAACTAACCCTAAACCCTACCATGCAGGATGGCGATTACAAGTTCGATGCCTTTACAAAGGCCTCCGATCATCAGATCATGTGCTGGGAGGAGTTGGATGTTGTGCTTCGGGACCTTGGCTCATGTAGGAACCTGCTTCAGAAACCCTGGATCTAATTGGTCCTGTGGATGAACCGTAATATTGGGATTACAGGGCCAGGGTGTCGAAGGTTCCTACATTACTACTGGGCTTACTTGGAGGGTCGGGGGACGTAGTAAGTAGGTATTTTAGAGACTTATATATAAGTATCATAACCCCAATTAAGGATGCCCTTTAGGGTACTTAGTCTACTTACTACCTACTTACGACGTCCCCTGACCCCCCACGTATGGTTTGGGGCGTGGTTAGTTTCGGTGGGGGTAGGGGTGGCCGAGTGGCGGCGGCGCCAGACGCTACGGAAAAGCAGAGCAACACCTAATCCTTAAAGCCTAAGCCCCTAAGCACTAAAAAGCCCATGCAGGGTTTGTAAACACAGGTTCGTGCCTCGGAACGAACTTCTAAGCAAAAGTAACATAAGCATGATTGGCGGAACCCCTAGAACGGGACCAGAAGCCGCAATCAGATTTCAGTTTCTTTGTGTGCGATGCAATCAATACTAGCGCTATCCCCTTAGAGTCCCCATTATGACTACACAGTAGGTTTTTCCCCCCAAGACCTGTTCGAATTGTGAACAATATACCAGTCCGGGGACTCATACTGTGGATGAGGCGTGTAGTAGGGCATTTGCGTGTTGTGTGCTTGCAGCTGGACCACCGTTCTTGCTTGGGGTGCACATCGAAATTCATGCTTCTTCGTCGGGTACTTCGGCTGTTCAACACAGAGTGCTGGGGATCAAGTTCCAAGCCGCCGACCCGGGGCCCGGAAACTTTAGCTTAAAGACAAATCTGAGCTTCTTGAAAGTCGTCCTGCTGCTGCTGCTGCCCCTGCTCCTGCTCCTGCTCCTGCTCCTGCTCCTGCTCCTGCTGCTACTACCACGACTACTGCTACTACTACTACCACTACTACTACCACAACCACTACCACTACCACTACTACTACTACTGCTGCTGCTGCTGCTACTACTACTACTACCACTACCACTACCACTACCACTACCACTACCACTACCACTACCACTACCACTACTACTACTAGTACTACTACTACTGCTACTACTACTACTACCACTACTACTATAACTACTACTACTACTACTACTACTACTACTACTACCACTACTACTATAACTACTACTACTACTACTACTACTACCACTACTACTTCTACCATTATTATTACTGCTACTGCTACTGCTACTGCTACTGCTACTGCTACTGCTCCTGCTGCTGCTGCTGCTACTGCTGCTACTGCTGCTGCTGCTGCTCCTGCTGCTGCTGCTGCTGCTGCTCCTGCTACTGCTACTGCTACTGCTACTGCTACTACTTCTACTTCTACTTCTACTTCTACTTCTACTTCTACTACCACTACCACTACTAGTACTAGCACTGGCACTATCGCCAGCACTGTACACCAGCACTAGCACCCGCACTAGCACTAGCACTGGCACTAGGACTAGTTCTAGTACCAGTACTAGTACTAGTACCAGTACTATTACTAGTGCTAGTCCTAGTGCTAGTGCTGGCACCGGTACCAGTGCTAGTACTAGTACAAGTGCTGGAACTGGTACTAGCACTACTACTACTACTGCTACTACTACTACTACTATTGCTACTCACAATACTACTAGCAATGCTAACAACAAGACGACAATAACGATTGGTGATCATCAGACTGGCGCGGTTGTCCCTGCGGACGAACAGCACATCACGCGAGCGGAAAGGCCTCTTTGTACGTTATGGAACTGTCTCTTAATTGCACGGTTGCGGTATGAAGGTTCAGTAACAATTCAAACAAGAGTGTTGCCCTGCTTTGCGGCCAGTTCATGTTGAGCCGAGGTTCCAGCTCCAAACCATCGTATCGCTGTGCGTATGTGTAGATATACATACATGTACATAAGTACAAAAATGCATGCATGCCTGCATGCATGCATACATATATACATACATACATACATACATACATACATTCATGCGCAACAGCAGTTGGGTACGCTGCGTCCGAAACTTGTCGTTCTAGTCACTAGTCTCCGTTTGAAGTTGAAGGGCTAGCCAGTTTAGTTCGTCATGTGTGTTCGGACTCTCGAACAATTTTAGCTGCTTGTGGCATTGTTTAGGCACGTGCATCACCGTTTGCGATGGATCCACCGTAATGATGCAACAGCTGTGAGCTGTGGAATTGCACACTTAAAAGTATCGCCACAAAGATACGCATCCAGACCGTAGTCCGAGGTCCATGCAATTATTCGCTTTAGCATTCCCAGTCCTGCCTTCAGTTTGACTTGTTGTCAAACATCCAAATCACCGGCCTTGACCTGTACACCCGCGGGCCTCGAGCTCAACAGCTCCATAGTGTTGAAGCCTCATTTGTTCGTTTCATCTCAATACTGCATCCTGCATCCTCATTCCCCGAGCAGGAGGCTTTGTGCACTGAACAGACAAGGAAGCGTTTGGGCCAGCCTGCGCCAGGACCTGCGTGGTTTACGACTGACGCACTCAGGTTTCTTGTTGTGGGTTTTGCAGCTCCATTTTGTCTTCACGTGTCATTACACACAGAGCGCATAGACGATCTGCATAATATTTCAATACAGATGTCTCGTAGCCGCATGGACCTCCAAAAATTGACAAATGTTGACAACAGCTGCATATATTGCAACAGCAACAGGTCGAACGGAGTCCTGTGCAAATCTCCGAAAGATACATACAATGACAGGCAGGGTACTGCGGGCCCCAAACGTGCGCAACTGCCAGGTTCAGGGTCTTAAGCTAAGACTCAGACCCGCAATTTTGTTTTGCACCTGGCAGTTGTTTCAGTTCCTTGTGTGCACAGGAGGAACCAAGCGCTTCTGCAGCGATCGATGAGCACAGAACCCAGCCGACCTGGCGGAGGCGTTCTCATGCAGGAACCCGACTAAGAAATCCCATTAATATGAACCTAATTACAGACCCTAACCCATGTTCCTTTTGGCCGGTTGAGACAGGGGTTTGCTTAATCGGGTTACGACACCATCTGGGTATTAAGCTTACTATCGATTTCAGGGCTTGCAAGGAATGTAGGGTTAAGGGCTCCTGATTTGGAGTTTATGGTTCGGAGCCTTGTGATTTACAACCAGTGAGCATCCCGAAATGCCCAAGGGTCCAGCAGCCCAACGATGTTGTTTGTGGCTTGCCCATCCACTGCACTTAAGGTATTTCAGGGATGTGTGGTTCGTCGTTCGGCTACAAGTCAAACGTCAGTGCCGGCTGAAGAAAAATTAAGATGCTCAATGCTGCAGATCCGACAGGGGCATGCCTACAGATGCTGTCTTCAGCAGCGCATATGCTTAGAGGTTAAGAGTTTTTTCAGTAGCATTGAACTTTCTCGTCGCATTGACCACACTGCCGTCGCTGCATCATCGTCATCAGAGGCAGCCACAGCATTCATGTTTTCTTATTACCGCTGTTCTCGCAATTTGTCATTTTACTATTGTTGTGAGTACTGTAGTAGTATTATTATCAGGAGCAACGGTGCTGTTATGACTATATTTACTGTTGTTGTTATTTTTGTCATGATATGTAGTAGCTGTAGCAACAGGAGCAGCAGCAGGAGGAGTAGTAGTAGTCGTCGTCGTAGTGACAGTAGTAGGTCGTAGGTCGTACTCATAGTAGGTAGTAGGTCGTCGGTAGTGGGTAGCTGTGAGAGGTAGCAAGGTAGTAGGGAGTAGGTGGCAGGTAGTAGGTGGCAGGTGATGGTAGTAGCAGGTGGTAGTAGCAGGAATAGTCGTGGTGGTGGTGGCGGTGGTGGCGGTGGCGGGGGCGGGGGCAGTGGCGGTGGTGATGGTGGTGGTAGGTTTGCCATTGCTGTTCTTAAAGTCTTCACGATGCAGGCTTGGTTTGTCCGTGCAGCTCGTTGCCTAGAAGGTCAGCCTCCCCCTTCTCATTCACTTCCGACTGCTGCTGGTGACGCTTTTGTTTTGCATGTGCCTGTCACCACAGTAGCTCCAACACAATACTTTCTTGGCTACATAGTACCGACAAAGAAGCTGAAGGCAAGCCGCGCATCCGAATGCCGCAAGGATCAGCCTCTGGCTTGTACAAAAACAGCTATTTTAATTTGCCTGAATTCACACATCCCATGCAAAGACTGCATCCGTCGGCGCATAGCGACTGGGACAGCGGTTTGGGAACTTCCCTTCATGGAGTCGCTTGGCCTTCCACCGCCATCGCAACGGCTCGGAATAAAGACCCCAAGACTCTAAGTTAGAGTTTAGGTTTCAGGCAAGGGAATTTGGGTTTAGCGTTGAGTGTTTGACAAAGAGGAAGCTGTCAGAAATTATTTTGAGATACTTTATGGGTTTCCCATCCCAGGGTATTGAAATGTCTTGGTCCAGCATCCTAATCCTTAAACACCCTTTGCCTAAATTTTAAGCTTTCCTGAAACCCTCACCCTCAAGCTCGGACTCGTTGAGTTTAGGGTTTCGAGTTTGGGGTTTGGTACTCAAGGTTTTCGGACTATAGGGACCCCAAGTTAAAAGCTTGGACACCCCAGAAGGTCGTGAACACGCCCTTTTTGGTTTAGGGTTTAGGGTTGAGGTTTTTGGTTTAGGGTTTAGGGCTTTTTCTAAGCACTCACGTCTGAAAGACCCTGCCGGCCCAAATCATCCGAAGCCGGATGGCAAGGACGGAGAGGCATCAAAGCCAGTCCATGTCGCATCATGGCTTTCCTGGGACGCCGATCGAGGGTTGCGTGGTTTTCATCGTGTTCTGGGCCTTCAGCGGCCGGAACACGGAAACCCGAAACCGAAGACACCTTGAATCGCAGAGCCTTAGGCCCTTAGGCCTCAAAGACCAAGAGGGAACCCTAAATCCTAAACCAAAGCCCTAGTCCTCGAGCCTGAAGCTTAAACCCTAAACCCCACACCCCAAACCCCAAGCCCTAAACCCCAAACCCTAAACCCTAAACCCCAATCCCTAAACCCCAAGCCGCGAAGCCGAAGACCTCCAGTCCTCTACCGACAGTTCCCCGGCCAAGCGCAGCACGCGAAGCGGCATCTCGAGGAAGACGCTTCGACTGAGATCTTCCCACCAAGAGACGCCCTGGCATCCGGTTGTTTTAGGGGTTAGGGTCTATAGGGTTTAGGCTTTAATTATTTGGGTTTAAGGTTGTGGGACCCGGATTTGTTTCTTTTCTAGGGGTTTGGAGGCACACGTTTTGGCTTTAGTTCAGGGTTGTGGGGTTTGGGATCTATTGGGTTTAAGGTTGACTGCCATTACTGGGTTTGTTGGCCTCAATGCAACACCCATGTATGTTTCTGCACAGACACGCAAACAGACATACCTATATGCAAGCCAGGCCATTTGTGTAATGAATCGTGTATGAGAATGCAAGCGTACATATAGAAATATATGTAGTTTAGGGTTTGGGGTCTTGGGTGCCCAGTTTTTTGCGGGGCCGAGGTTTTCTGTGTGTTGATATCGGGCTTGAACCGGCATTGTTGTTGCTTGCTTAAGCTGCCTATCTGCTCGGCTTGGCTCGCCTTCTTGCTTCTGCAGCTACTTGGGTGATTGTCAAAATTGGGGTCCCTTTTTGGGTACCCTAAATCATAGGTGCCGTATTATAATCGGAACCCAAAAAGGGACCATAATTTTGACAACCACCCACTTACTATTCCTTCCTTTCTTGTTTGCCTGCTTGCTTGCTCGCCAGCTCGCTCGCTCGCTTGCTTTGGTTGATTTGCTCGCTTGCTTCCCTACGTCCTTATTTCTGGATGCAGATACCTACTGCCACCGTTGTATCATGTTGTTGCAGGTTTTTGTGCCAGCTGCTTGTTTCAGGATTCAGAGGCACGGGGTTGAGGTGCCCAGGATTTCACGGTTCGGTGACATTATGTAACATTGAGGCCTGAAAAATTGCCAGTACGATTCATCAGGCTTCTAACCCTATGCTATTTTTATGTTGTCCCAATCAACTCCCCGAAGGGACAGGATATAAGAGTCGCTGGCATCTTGACCGTTATTTAGATTTTACAATACACACATTTCTAGTCTAATGAAGTGAAAGATGGTCACTGGGAGCAAGGGGCGTAGCAGTAGAAGTCCGACATGTCGGGTCCAGGCGCCCTGAGGCCCAAATGAGCTCAGCAAGGGTGGGAAGAGGCTGACGAGGGGCCCCCGTCAGGCGACAAGGGATGCTGCAGCTTCACGTGGCTCCGCGTTCATTCAAAGTTGGCAATGACATGATAATATAGGGGCCTAAGTAATTACCAATACTAGTTTACTAGTTTGGGGGTTCCTTATTTTTGCTGAAAGTATGATGGGCCCCAAAACCCTATTCTAACTATGAAGGCCCCTATGCTAAGATAAGGCGGGTTGGATGGCGGGAGCTGTGCACGATACAGTCCCAATGATTCCCAATGCAGAGTAAACAGTCGTTATTAATAACCCAAAGGGTCCAAGTATCATTATGGTATGTACTTGTACGGTATTTGCGGGGTCTAAGTATGTACCATAATGATACTTGGACCCTTTGGGTGATAGTAAACCCAGCAAGCGTTCTTTGCTTACGTTGTTGATGCTTGTTCGTTGTCACTCAAGCATATTCAAGCCAACAGGGCCAAGAACAAGCCAAGGTATAATCCAGAGATGCAGCAACTTGGAAATTATATGTCGTAGTGCTATCAAAACACACAATAACACACTACGCAAAAACATAGGTCTGATGACAGCATGCTTTCCAGACCGGGCCACCCTGAAAAAAAGAAAAGACACCCGAAGCCCTAAACGTCTTAGACCCCAAAGCCTAACCGTCCAACCTGGTAGAGAGTTCCGGGGGCTGGCGATTTTGGGATCTTTAGGAGCAGGCAAGGTTTCTCGAGTCTAAGGGCTGGGGTGGGGTTTGGGGTTTAACTTTAACTGTTAAGGATGATTTTCGGAGCTGGCGGCCGCCTACTATAAGGCTTAAATAATGTCCAATACTATTTTGGGGGTTTCTTATTATAAGTATAGTATAGTGGCCCTAAAACCCTGTTCAAATTATTAAGGCGCCTGTAGTAGACTAATAGTTGCTGCAGTGTGTAAACTGTTGCACCGGATACCCTACATAAATCCTCAAGCCTAAAGCCCCCAGCCTGCACGACAAAACCCAAAGCCTAAACCCTAAAACCTGAACCTCCCTCTGCGTTTTACATCCTGGTGGAGCTGCAGCGAGTTTCTCTTCAAATTCGTTTCGTGGCATGACTACACAGCCGGCCGCAAACAGGTACTGCAAGCCGAAATACCCTAAACCCTACCCTCTCAGCCCTGAACTCCAAACCCTAAGCTTCAAACCCGATGCCCTAAAAAAGGATTGCGCATTTAGCTTCTCTCCATGGCCATCAGCACCAGATCTGGCAAAACGATTTTCGCGCTCACTTACAAAAACCAACAAAGTCCCTCAAAACTACATGTTGCTGCTATATTGCAGTAACTGCGCGTTTTTGCGCGTGCTCGTACGGCTAGCAAGGTCTCGGACCACCTGTGCCTCATTGTTTCAATGCAAGGGCGCTCGGAAGTGATGCAGAACACCAAGTTAATGGGGCCAATTGGGAGCGCTGTCTGTGCCAGGACTTATTCCATGATGAAATGCCAGCAAGAATCGAACTCCATAGATAGAAGAGGCCACAAACCTCAAACCCTAAACCCTGAACCCAAACACCAAGCTTTGAGCTGTCCGGCAAGATGACCTCCCTCCCGCCCTCCAAAGAACAGGCGATGACAGAAACAAGTGCTGGGATCGTTCCAGGGCTGTACGGATTCTACAAGATAGACTCAACCCCGGAACCCTCACAGGGTTAGAGGTTGGAGCTTGATCCCGAAGCAAGCGTTCTGGCTGAAGCTAAGATGGCGGTTTTTGGATAAAGAAACTGTCCGGGCCATCTGCAAAGTCGAGTTTTGCCTGTCGGGATTTGGATTCCATTCCCGAAACATCCAATATGTACAAGCGCCCGGAGCTCAAAAGACACACACATAAAGATGTGTGGCAGGCCGCTTGTGGTGCGGACCACTCCCTCATCCTCACGGAGGACAGATCTCCGTGGATCGTTTCGGTTTCAGCAGGACTAGCACATTGTGTTACGGTCCAAAAACGCAGATGACACTGTCCAGCTTTGACTGTTAATGCGATTTCGTCGGCATTGGTTTTGACAGGCGAGTCAGGGAGGTGCTGTAGAGGGATGTTTACAGGCTGAGGGAAAACTCCATCCTTGCATGTTTGTTTCTATTTAAACGCAAAACCTAGTTTCACGTCACTATTTGTGCTGGAGCCGTATCCCTACTAAACTCAGCCCTCACTTTAAATTCCCACATCTCCGGCGGGAACAACTCAGGCTATTTCGTCCGCAAGCAAAAAGCACGCTTGCGAAGCCTAGGGTTTAGGATACCCTGCGCCACGGCACCCCGAACATGTAGCCCCATGACAGGACGGCAGCATCTGGACTTGTGGAAGAGGCCTGTGGAAAACCCTCGCAAATCTTATTCAGGACCTTCAAGCAGGTTGTAAGGGGTACATCCAAGGGTTTATGCCGGTTCATCATGGTTTGGGGGCTTTTGTACTTATATACAGGGGTTTGTGAGGGTTTTGGGGGTTAAGGGCTGATAATCAGGGGTTTAATCAGCGTCGCTTCGCTTTCGGAGCTTCTACTGTGGAGGCGCTCTCTTCCCGCAGCCCTGAGGAGAACGTCATGTTCAACGTTTCTCGTTAAACCCCCAGCTCGACGTCAGACATGCGACTGATCTAAAGCTTGAACCCCTAACTCACGAATTCCGCCCCCCACTATCCTTGAGCAGGAGCTCAACAACAACAACAACAACAACAAACAAAGACCAAAATCTGAGTCTCCAAACCCCTAAACCCTAAACCCTAAACAAGCACCCTGAGACCTTCATGACTCAGAGTCTCCACACCGGAGGCACTGAGGGGCAGCTCGGCATCGAGCTCTCTGCCATGCCCTCAGTCTGTAGAGTCAGTATTTAGCTTGCAAAGGCATTGGCTCGAGAAATTTTGTTAGGGGTCGGGGGCTAGGATTCAACGCAGGGTTAATAGCTCAAAGGGGATGGGGAGCCCGATGACCTACCTAAATCCTCAAAAGTAGGTAAAATACTGGCCCAAGACCCATAAAGGGCCATGGTTATACATACTTTTGGTGTCCGGCTAGCCCCTAAACCCGAAAAGCCAAACCTCCACTCTCAACCCTACACTCTAAACCCATAATGCCCTCTACCCTAAACCCTAGCCCCTAAACCACGAGCCCGAAACCCCCTGCAGACCCAAGCACTGGTCAGGAGTTGGACCGGGCTCTGAGTCCGCTCTGCGCTGTGTCTCAAGGCCGCCTCCCGTCGTTCTTGCTGTTCCTGCCGTTCGGCTCTTCCGGAAATGAAGGGTTTAGGGTTGAGGGTTGAGGGTTTAGGGTTGAGGGTTGAGGGGTTTAAGTTTAAGGGTTTTAGGATTTAGGGCTTCAGGGTGTGTGGCGGTTTAGGGTTTCAGGGTTGTAGGCTTTATAGAGGATTAGGATTTAGGGTACAGGGCAGGGCTTTTAGGCTCTTCTGGAAATGAAGCTTGCTACGTCTGTGTCTGCGGTCTTTGGGCAAGCTTCATACATCCCACTCGCATCAAAGTGCAGTCACCCATTACATCGTTTGAGCATGGCTGAGCAGTATTCTCTTCTGCTTCTACTTGACTGAAAGGGCATTATCTGTTGCTGCACGGTTGTTTTTTGCTTGTGCTCCTGCTGCTACTTTCGATGCTACCGTCGAGGTGCGTGCCACGTCGCCGCGGGAGCCGATCACTCCGTCTACCTTGACAGCTATGGCTGGGGCCTTGAAAGCCAGAGGTAGCAATAATCCCACAGCAAAATGTCCTTGAATTCAGAAATATTCCGGAAGAGTATGGAATGGGTCCTCCTCCTTCCTTCAATTAATTCGGAGAGCCTGAATAAGGGCATGTTGAAGTCTGTAAACAGTCCTGCAGAATGCCCGATGTTTTGGCTCCTGGGTAGATTGGCGACTGAGGGCTTGCGGTGACCTCGAAAGAAGAGAAGACACGAAGGCTCCCCGGGATTCCATGGACTTTAGGCAGCCAGAGTAACGATCCTCCACGTTTGCTAAAACTGTTTGCCGTTCTACCATCACTTTAGAGACATGATTTATGGAGGAGCCTCATAAAGCCCCATTGAACTCCTGTACACCTGCATGCCCCGGCAGCCTCGATGCAACGGCAGAGGTCGCGCCTTTGCCTTCGGCGAGAACTGCAAAGGCCAACTTGGTATCGGCACTTGCCCGCGCCTCGGTACTCCGGGTGGAGAGCGCGGAGGGCAGGGTGATGTTTAAGGTTCAGGGCCTGATGTAGGGCCATTTAGGGGATGGAGATGGGATAGATGCCTAGGTTTGTCTGTGTCATGGTTATGTTGCACCGCTACAGCGGGCTACGGCTTCTCCGGATCTTTCACATCATGTCCCTATCTCAAAAGACCGTACAACGGCTTGAAGTGTGAAGATTCGGAATTCCGCGTGGTAATACGTAGGGGACAAAGGAAAATATCGCTGCTGCAGGCAGCAACTTAGCTTTTCTATGCAGATGTCGCAGCTCCATCCTCACAAGCGACCTATACCTTCACATTCCGTGAACTCCGAAGCTGAAATCTCGAAGACCCTGAGTCTCAAGGCCTCCCCCGGCCCCGAACCTTGAGCTCTTTTGGATCTCGTGCTCTGTGTAAGGTGAATCCGTCTCCAGCCCTGCTATGGCAGCTTGGCGTGGTATGGGGTTGTTTTCGATACTAGTGAAAGGCTGAGAGGGATGAATGTCGCGCAACCACGAGCCTCTGATGCCCTTGAGCCCGAAAACCTGACACATTCGTCACTACAGTGCGGCCCAAGATGTAGATGCCAACGCCTCGAAGCCTTCAATCAGGGAAGTCCACACAGAATCTACTAATTTCCACACAGCCCCAAGCCCGAAACCTCACAGCCTGCATTGCTGCAACTCATTCCACCACAGAGGTCGCAGTGCCTGCTTTTACGATGGTTGTCGATGTGGATTGTGGCGGGACCGAACTGCTCTTGCTGGTACAGTGCACCTCTACACATGTATAATGTGTGCTTTCAGAGCAACGAAACGAAGGATCTTCCAAGGTTCTGTTTGCTCCGAGTTCGAATCTGGATTGCATCTTGTAACCTCAGCAAGACACCTGTCCCGGCCATGGATGCAGTCTCGAGAACCCTAGAATAATAGCTGCTCTGTTTCGCTGCCCTAAACCTTGAGACCCGAGATCGGTCCGCTCTCGTCCTCAACACCGGCGCATCCCAGGCCCTTAGGCCCTCAGGCCCTGAATCCGAATATGAAGATGAAGGACCCACACTCTCCTCCTCACCGACGACTTGCGTGTCCTCGGCTGCGGAGGCAATGAGAAGGCCTGCAGTTGGCTTACATATAGTAAACTATAATACCTCATGAACTGTACACCATAAGCATAGTGTAATATGATGTAGTATAGTATAGTTAGAATAGAACGAGATCTAAGAAAAGGTAAGATCATATGATACAACAGTGTGCAACATAACACAAAACAATATGATACAACATGTTTTTGGAACAGAATAGCATAGGTTAACATAGAATCGGAGGGAGTATATTACAGTTTACTATTAATAGAACAGATGGCAATATGTCACAATGACAAACAATATACTGTAGCATAACATAGTCTGATGTAGTATACATAATCGTATACAACGAATTATAATGTGTAATATATTCTGAAATACAATCCGTCAGGACAAGTATAATATGATATGATGGAGTTCAACATGGTGTAAGAAAATGAAAGATATTGTAAAAATAGAATGCAGCATCATGTAATGTAACCTGACCTAGTCGGGTATGTCATATTCAGGCCTTCTGATGGCAGGCTATGCTATGTATACCTTTCAAAGGACTGGGTGAAGCCTGGAGAGAGATCTGCGGCTATGCCCTGCAAAATAGTTGTGTTCTGCCAGACATAGTAGTTACATGAACGACGACACTTGCCAATGGTCACGATAAGTGGCAGCTTACGGATACAATGGTTGTAAGACTTGAGGGAATGAGTGGACGGAGCAACATTTGAGAGGATACCACATGCTGTTGGCTAGAAGCTTAGACCTAGGTCAGGAGCTCTGTACGTTGCTTTTGCAGCCACCAGTACAGTGGGCACTTGAAGAGAACTGAAGCACAGCGAGTGATCCTGATGGAGGGCGTCAGGAAATAAGTCGCCTAAGCTCTTGGCCTACCGATTCGGAGACCAGGATGGAACTTGGGCTGTCTTGCAGGAGTGTAGCCAGCCTTGGAGATGCATCGGTGTAGCCCGCAAACTGAATTGCCGTGAAGCGCGACTCTCATGCGCTATGTCGAAGACTCAAGGCTAAAACATCAGCCCCCAAAGTCGGGCGGCCATGACGTGCTGGAGATCCCTGTGTCTTCAATCCGCGCGGAGTGTCATCCAGCCCATCTGTAGGAGGTGGATTCTGACTTTTCAGGCTTCAAGCTTCCCTGAAATCTTCAACCAAGACACCACCATCACGGATTCAGCCTTTGCAGGAGATCCACTCTGCCAGCTAAGTGCACCAAAACGAGGAATACTTATCCAGAGGCTCCTTGAAGAAAGCTGTCAAGCATTCTCGCCATCGGTATTATGCAAGCACTCACAACTGCTGCACGGGCTTTGCGTAAATGGACAAAGACATTGGAGACATCAAAGTGAGTTTGATTGGTCAGTCAATGGAAGGCGCGTGGAGTGTAAGAGCACTCGTCTTGCTTGGCAGAGTTCGCATCGAGTCTGGAAGGCTAGATGGCAAGCCATTAAGTTCGCTTATGTGGGTAGCAGAAGGAAATGTCCATTCGATGATTTGATTTTGGTTCTGCATTCACCATTCAGGCTTGATATCATGCTGCACGACCTGAGCGCTGGCATTTCCCATCGTGGTCTGTCCACGGCAATTTTCGGACATAATGTCGCCTGCTCAGCCCCAGCGGGCACAGTTGATGTCGAGACAGCTCGGCAGCAAATAGTTGATAAACTATGTCTTTTCCCAAATGCCTGCCGCCACATTGCATCCTGGAGAACTGATTCAGACCCTGTAAAACGTGCTGTCAGGCAAGAGCTTGTCAAGACCAGCCACCTGCATTCGTGGGGCTGCTACGAGACTGCCCCCTTGGCTGAATTATCCGGGCCTTTGCGTGGCCTTCGGCTGCAGGACTTGGCCTACAAGATAGACCAGATACTCCATCCAAACAGTATGTTCACCATCGGTCCGGGCGCAGAAACGTTCATTGGACAGCGGATGTTGCAAAAGCGAGGAACACCAAGAAGCAGTGCGGACTGGTGTCGGGATGGCTGCAGAGTTGAGTTCAAAAGTACACTGGAATGCTCATAACCAGCGATATTACCTACGTTTTTCGTACGTGAAGGACGCGAAACATACACTGGACGCCCTTTCGCCTTTTGACGAGCTCCTACTCGGCATATACAGTCCGTCTGCCTTTTTTCTAGTTCGGCATGCTGGCAACTTTGCAAAATCGAGAGATGGTCAGGCAACCTGTTTCCGCGGATGTGCAATTGACCTGGCAGGTCCCAAACATGTTGCTGATGTTTCTGTAGCTCTGGACTGCTTGCTGGCAAAGTTCCAGTCAGTCGGCTGTCATGTCCTTGCACGAGTGGAGTGGTGAGTTTGGCTTGCAATGATGCGATGCTTGCCAGTCGGCGAAACTGGTTTTAGCACGGCACGCCGATGCATGCGAGACAGGCGCATTCGCTCACTGTTGCTTTCCGTGATTATGTGCCGACCGCGACACACATCTTCAAAACACGCTTCCAACTACAAAGCAGAGACAGCACCTAACTGTCATGGCTCAGTTCCAAGCTCCTCTAATGTAGCATCACTGGCGATGTTAGGTTCACTTGCAGCAGGCAGGCTCTTGCTCCTCTCAAGTCTTCCTGTTGCAAAAGGGTTCCCTCCAGCCTGGAGCCTAACCATGTCCAATGAGCGCTCGAAACCTAAACTTTACATGGACTCTGCATGCTAGTACCTACATGCCCCAACTTCTAAACCCAACCAGCAGACCGTCTTGGGCCCGGCAAACGTCTTTTTGTTTGCAGGTTGTGAGTTTGATTGGGCCTGCAGTCTGTAAGATGTGCCAACGATATCTTCAGGACAGTATCAACCAACAACGTTTCTGATGTGCCGTTGAACAAGTAAACTTACACCTCAACAGGTGCCCCCGAACCCTTCTTTGTCGAGAAAACTTCACTTTTACTCTCCAGTCCTTTAGGTGCTTCTGAATGCGAGATTCCAAAACGCAGAAACAGTGGAAGACTTTGAAATCTAAATTATATTCACCATATAGACACTATACCTCAAGCCTTCAACAGAGCACTGACCCTACACCTGAAAACCTAAACCCTCAACCCCAAGCCCTAAACCCGAATTGCTACTAAGCCCCTGCATCCTAAACCCCGAAACCTTACTTGTAGTTCAACTCCCAAACCCCGAAACACTGTGGCAGGGGCAGCTGGGCCTTGGGTCCAAGAGAGATCGCTTGGCCTGGGGCCTTGGCTAGCTGGCAGGGGCTGTTCTGGACATTTCCGAGTTTAGTTTCTTATAGGCTTAGGGCGTAATGTGTAATGTTGGCAGCGTTACGATTCTTCATGTTTCAACCAGACTCCGCAACTCAGACAATTCGGCCCGGACATCCATCTACACAGATCCCACACAGCCCTTCCCAAAGGCCGCGAAGCCCCAGACTCCCAAGCCTCCCTGAGGTTCCAGAGCCCGTTGTCCTGCACCCAACGCGGCCCTCACGTGCCGACCGCCGGGGCCTTCAGAAACAACTGGCAAAAATCGGAGCAACAGAGCAGGGCTGCGCAGTCTACGATGCTGAGGCAAGCGGTGTCGCGGTTCTTCGTCGTTGTCTTCGTTCATTAACATGTTCATCGGTACTGTCGTTGTCATCACCATCATGCGTATCAGACACATGTATCATCATCGCAATCACAATCATCATTCACATCGTCACCGTGACCATAGTTCACGGTCATCTGAATCATCATCATCACCACCATCATCACCATCGACGACAGCAACAACGTCACCATGCCCTTCATACTCGTCATGATCATCAGCATCTCCATGAAACTCGTCGCATCTCCATCGTCGCGAGCTCTACGATGAATGATACTTCTTCCAATACGACCACTTTAGCAACATTGCAGGAGTCCCCTGCTACCCTAGCCACGAGCGATCTCAAAGCTTGGCCTGTTTATCGATCCTGATATCTACGGAGTCTCTATGTCTGTCCATCTAGCTGTTTTTGTATTTGTCGGCGCATCCGCCTGCGAATTCCTGTTCATTGTTGTTTGCCTGCTTGTCCACTTAAGCTCAGCTCGGCATTCAATGACATACTTGTTGCAAGAACACATGGTTCTGACCTGGAAGCACTGAGGCATCAGCTGCGGTTTCAGCCACTCGGTGGTGCTTTGGCACGGAAGCGTCTGGGCAGCGGCCCTGGTACCCGATCCGAGAGTTCCGAATGCCCATCGTTTCTGAACTCGTTCTCTGGTATCTTCAGCCGCAGCTTAAGGGTTTAGCTTACGGGTTTAGCCCTAAAGCTTAAACCCAAAGCCTCGCAGGTTAGGGCTGACCTTAAGCGTGCTACACCCTAAACCTTAAATTGAAGCCATGGTTCGGTTGTAATGTCGGTTGGTACTTAGGGGAGTATTATTATTATCATTATCATGATTAGTAGATACCAGTACTACTCCTAATATCCTAATGTCACCACCATTATTATTATCTCCAACCGAACATGATCTGAACCAGGTTCTTGGCGGCCAGGCGCCGAAGGACGTAGGAGAGGCTGGGCCTTGGGTTATTGTGCTTTGGGCTCTTCACTGATTCTGCATTCCCGAATGTCGCTATCCTATCACAAGGTTTTGGGTTCGTGAATATTCGGCATTGGGCCTAAACCCTAACCCTAAACCCTAAGGCTCTCGGTTATCAAAGTTGCTCGGGTCGAAGGTTCTTGTTTGTGATGGCTAATCTCTAGCGAGGATGGTTTCGGGCGCACGGCTGAAGCCGCAGAGGACATCGAAGACGGCGCCGACAGGTTTGAGAAGCGACCACAATGAACGAGACAAACTCAGCAACTGCTGATGGGCACCACCGAACCTAACCCCTAAGCCCTAAGCTCTAAACAGTTGAATCATGAGACTTGGAGCAGCAAGCCTAAACCTTAAACCCTCAAGCCGTAAATCTAAATGCTAAACCCTCCACCCTCGGAGCCCCCAACCCTCAAACCCTACGAGGCCTTGCGACCCCGATTCGGCCCCGTCCCCCGAAGACTCCGAGGGCCCCTGGAGAGGCCATGGCTGCCAGTGCCTTTAGGGTTTGAAGGGTTGAGGGTTGTTTAGGGTTTTAAGGGTGTGTTGGCTATTACGGCTCCTCAGGGTTTTAGTTTAGGGCTTGGCTTGACGGTTTTAGGGCTCAGTTTGGGTTGTAGGGTTGTGTATGGTTTTAGGGCTTAGGGTTTAGGGTGAACCCTAGACCATCTTAACACCCTTTATAGGGTTCCGGGCCAAGCCCGCTGGATTTGATATAGGGTTTACAGTTTTAGAGGTTTTGTACGTTTGGAGCTGCAGGGTTCAGGGCTCAGGGACGTAGGTAGCGTTGTAGATGATAGTAAGCTAAACCTTGAAGTAGCTAGGCCCCAGATTATGATGAATCTACAAGAGTGTTTGAGCGCTGATAGGGCATATCTGTGGTGGATCGCAGTTTCAGAAAACAGGGATATGCTGCACGAGCACTTGGCATAAAGACCAACAAGAGCAACAAAAGGCTCCGCGATCAGACCCGACCAACGCTTTGCTGCTGCACCTGATATTCGTAGCCGCTGTGCTCGAGCGCATTCAAGCACAAGAGGGCAGAGCGCAGCTGCCTCGCGTCTTGGCCGGGAGTCGGTTGTTAGGAAGTTGTATAAATCACCCCGCCCTTAAAGGCACCGCTAAGGGTTCCTCTAGGGGTTCCTTTAAAAGCATCTGTCTGCCTGTTGTTGGAGAGAACCCACTTCCGGAGAAAGGATCCGAGCGCGGCAATACGCGTACAAGGCTACCGGAACTGTTCTTAAGTCGTTGAGGTGCTGAGATGCCGGGACCTAACGACAACGGCCTTTCAGAAGGTTCAGAGCCTACATTGCAGATTGACTGTGTTGTGCGCAGTAGAATTGTTCTGCGATGTCAGGGGGTCTTACCTCAAGCGCGCTGCATGGGTTTGAGACCGCTAGAGTTTTACAGGTATCCTGTAAGTCCCACGGCTTCAATCTGCAAAAGCAGACTAATCGGCACCCTGCTTGTCTACTCCTCCTCAGGCAGCACCCTAAAAGTCACAGATCATTTGGCCCTAAACCCTAAACCCCGAAACTCTAGGCCTTACACCCTGAACCTGAATAGAACCCGAGAATTTTACCCTATTATTCTGCAGCCTTATACAAACCCAGTATGAACCCTATATAGCCTTGTAGTTTTCCGCCCAGGCGGCTGGATGAAGCAGCACTCGGTCGTGCTAGGCGCCTTCCTTCTCCTCCAGGCCGTCACCGCGCGACTCATGGAGGTGGTGCCTTGGCCTGGTCCTGGGGGTCCGTTAAAGGACCGCAGTGTCTACGATGTAGGGTCTCTTCTAAAAGGGGTTCAGGAAGTTAAGTTAAGTTACCATATCAAGTTAGGAAAAATCCTTTACTAAGTATTGACTATAGCCAAGTAGATCCCTACTATGGTACCTTAGATTAGACTTATGGAGGTGGTGCCTTGGCCTGGACCTAACGGTCCTTTAGTTTGACGGACCTAATAGCTAGGGTGTGGGAATTCTTGGAAGAGGTTATATAATTTGTTTTTACACGGTTATGTAGGGTTTTAGAGTTCAGAGGACCTGATCATCAGGTACTTGGGTTTAGGATAGTAGTTCTGTATTTGGGAGAGTATATGAATATTATGTACTTGGTGCCTTGGCCAGGGCTTCGGAGTTCATGGGGTCGGTGTTCAAGGGTTTAGGGTTTTAGGGTAGTTTCGGCGGGCTCATAAACCCTGAACACCACAACCTTGAACATGGAAAACTTTTTTCAGACCAGGCCCTGGGTCAAGGGTTTTGGGTTTGTGGGTTTAGTAGTTTCGGGCTTTGAGTCTAGGGGCTTGGAGTTTAGGGTTTAGGGTTTAGGATTTAGGATTTAGGGTTTAGGGTTTTAGGAGTTGAGTTCAAGAGTTCAGGGTCGGGACTGCTCGAAGACTAGAAAGCTCAGGAACTCGGACGTGTGCACCTGACCGTCAAGGTGGGTGAGGACAAGGTGCTCTACAAGCCCAAGGAGCCCCACGGGACTGACTCCTGTGGTGTATCCGACCTCTGTGGCAACTGGATGTTGGAGATTTCGGTACTTCAAACTCCTTAGCCCAATCCACACCCCTTAGATCTCCATGAATGCGACAGTACTCCGAAAGGGCGAAGTAGACATCGGCAGCCTTCCAGAATCAGTTTTGATTTGAAAGGAGGGAGTTATGTCAGCATCCTACCCGGTCTACGAGTTCGACCGCAAAGAGTGGGACGAGACCGTGGGCCATGCCGTTGACGGCACCGTCAGTGCCTGAGGAACCGCTTAGCTTTTTTTTACGGTATTACATAGGGTCTAATGCATTCGCGTCTAGGGTTTATGGTTGAGGGCTAAAGGTCTGCGGCCATGAGTCGTGTAAGCTTTCATGCGAGGGTGTGGCAGTGTGTGGTTGAAGGCACGAATGATTTTGTCTTCTGTCTCGCAGTCTACCTTTGACCTCGATACCCTACAATGTAGGTTCTTGCTACAAGCCCAAATAGAGAATTCATAGGGACACTACCAAAAGCAGGTTCTGGTAGTCGAAGGTAAATCATGGTTGTCCTCCCCATAGCCCTTTTGGAATTGGATTGGAGGGACCAGCTTAGGCGAGCTCCTGGACCCCAGGCCATACACATATTGCTATAGTACATAGTGACTGTGATAATTATAGCATAGTAACTTTTTGGTAGATGTAGTATACTGTAGTAGTTAACTATGTCATACTAGAATATAGCAACCCTCTTCTGAAGAAGGCGTGCCTTATGCGGAGGATTCAAGACTAGGAAAATCCTGATGTGGTCGGTTCGCCAGAAGCCGCGACCTGTGCGGTTTAGGTGTGGTTGTGTTGTAGCACCGGTTTCCCAGTTCAGGCTCGTACTTGGAGGATCATGGGACTTAGCAAGTAAGGTTCTAAGTACCTTAATTGGGGTTATAATTAGCTATAACTATAGTTACCTTATTTATAACTGCCTAGTTACAAAGTCCCATGATCCTCTAAGTACCCTCAGGATCCATGTACCCAAAGAGTACTTTGGCTTGAAAGTAGTCCCTATATAGGTACTTTGGACCCCAAGTATATACTATTTGCCCACATGGACCCGTAGGCGTAGCTGTGTGGCAAGAGGATCCTGTGGATAGTAGACGTTTCGCTGTGATCGAAAGGTTAGGACACTTGTTCACAAGGTCATCGCGTATGAGGAGCTGGCGAGCTCTACGTCCACCTCGAAAGTTGATGACAGCCTTCCTCATCCAGAGGGCGGCTTCAAGCATCCATACCACAAGCGCGCAGCTCAGTCGATGTGACGTTTTGAGGATCGGGAAGCTTGAAGAAATCCGAAAGCAGCTCTGTGAACAGCTCCCGTCACTCGGCGCTGTGTTAAGTGGGGCCCATCACATGATAAGTCGGAGCTGGCTGAAGGTGTTGCGAACTTCGTCCTGCAAGCTAAAGCTTAAAGCGTTGGAGTCGATGACCCTTGGTAAATGTTTGCAGGGTTGTAGGCTTCACCTTAACCCCAAGTAACCTAGCTTTTTAAGGACTCATATAAGGAAATCATAATAAGGAACCCTAAAAATGTAGGTTCCTTAGGGTCCAGGCAGGACCTTCATCTGCAACTGTTTCTGACGTGTTCTGTGAGGTGCCACATCACGAAGGTAACCAAGCCTGATCTGTCAAAGACTAAGAAGGGCTGACGCCGCGCACAAGTCCGGTGTTCAGATGCCGACAGCATCCGGGGTAGACGATCCGTCTGCCTACCCCTGTCAGGATTGTAGGGTTTATGGGCTTTGGTTTGGAGGTTAGTGGGGGCAGCATTTTGTCGTGACGTGAAAAATATCTGGATCTTGTGTTTGAGGTCTGTCAGCTGAGATTTCACCGCGAAACGCAATGTCGTAACACGTGCTATGGATTAACAACCGTGTGAAAAAGAAAGCAGAGCTCGTGCTTTCAGCTTATGGCTTACATCACAAGGGCCTATATGGCTACACGAAACCCGTCGCGAGCGATCCTATAGGCTCTTGATGGAGCTGGTTGAAGGTCTTAGGGCCGACAGTCGAGACCTTCAAGCTCAATGTCCCACAGGGGTCAGAGCTTTTGTGTTGATAAGACTGGAAATTCGTGTGCTGTCTTTCGATGCCCAGGGCCTTTTTCCCAACCTGAAGCCCTGAGACAATTTACCCGAAATCCTGGAAAGTATCGAGAGTCCCACATCGGCCCCTTTCTGACCCGACTATGCCTGCGTGAGCAGGCAAAGCCACACACCATACTATGGGGGCCTTAATAATTAGCTATACTATTTTGGGGGGTTCCTTATTATTAACTATCGTATAATGGGCCCCCAAACCGTCTTCTAATTATTAAGGTTCCTATGTTAATGCCGGCTGTTCCGTTCGACGCAGGCTGCACGTCACCGACGTCGGAGCTGCCCGGGTGTTTGCAGATTGCTGCGGTTCAGGGATTATGGCAGCATGGTTGTGGGATTTAGAACTCCTGGGCTTTGGAGTACCATACTTTAATACTTTTTTGGGGACCTGCTACTTAAAGGGAACCATTATGAAAAAAGTCTGCACTTTTTTCTCCCTGGTTACTTCAAAGCCCAGGAACTGTGGGGCCTTACGGCTTCAAGCCGGCAAGGGCAGCTAGGGTCTGGGTTTAGGGTTTACTGTAATTACTACTGCTGAACGTCTAGCAGCTTTTCAGGCTCTTGGGTTTTGGGCCCTATGATGGCGGTCTCGACCGAAGTGGACCCGAAAGACAAGCACCTAATCTGTTGTTACACGGCAAGTCTGAAGCCAGGCCTTTGAGATCTTTTGGGCAGAGTTTTAGGGTTCAGGGTCTCGCCTTCGAAATCTCTCGGCCGCTGGACAGCTCTGCTGATACTGGCAGACATCAACCACTCTCACTTTCCATCCCATGTATCCGGTCAGAATATACAGCACTCTTCAAACCTATACTCCGACATGTAAATCCGTTGAGGTGATTTTGATAGGCATCACAGCGAGCCGAATCTATGTCCTTGCCTCAAGCACCATCGTTGTAGGAGCTGGCGGCGGTCATGGACTGTGCATCTGTGCCGACGCTTGCCTCTCAGCCCTTGCAGCTTAGATAGTGAACGGGGGAACTTTAAACTTTTTGGCCGTATATATGTATACATATATATATATATATATATTAGCTGTATCTTCCAAAGTTTGAAGTTTTTGGGGCCCTGTTGTTGAAGAAGAGAGGCAGTTGCACAAGGGGGGAACCTTGTTCCCGGCTGCAGCTGACCCTAAAACCCCAAGACCCGAAGCCATGACTGAAAGGGAACCCTCAAGGGTTCTTTTAAGGGTGCCTTTAAGGGTTCCTTTACAGGGAGCCCGTAAAGGGAGGGATTGCTAGAAACGCATACTCAGTAGCTGAGTGACTTTTAACCATTTGGGGTTTGTATAATCCTGCCATAAGTGAAAAGGTTAACCTGTTTGGGGCTAGGGTACACAGCCCCTAAGCGTAATGGCAGTTTACCTCAAAGCCCAAAAGCGCACCTGAGAAGCCAAAGGCCGTCTTCAGCTTCACGGCCACGCCCCCAAAAGGTTTTAGGTTTCGGGGTTTGGGGTTTAAGAGTTTAGGTTTAGGGTTTAGTTGGTTGTGGTTTTGGTTTCAGAATTTCAGGGTTAAGGATAGGGGGGCTTCTAGGGGTGTAGGCTGTGTTTGTTGGGGGGGGGGGGGNGGTGGTGGGGGTGAAGATGTTGTGGTTCGGGTTTGAGGTGTTGTATTTGTGGTTTCATGATTTCAAGGTTAAGTGTGGGGGGGCTTCTTGGGTTTGCTGGTTTGTTTTTTGGGGGGGGGGGAGAACTTCAGGTCTGTTCTTTTTTGTCTTGGGTTCAGGGGTTTCGGGGAGGGGTTTAAGGTCTAACATAGGTGTTGGGGCTGCGCACTGCGGGTTTTGGAGTCTAGCAGCATCTTGCGTGGAGATCGCACTGTTTCCACAGTTCCAGGCTTATGTGATAGCGAAATTTGGCGTTTTACAGTAGCACGCCGCCCATTCGTAACGTGCTTTAGGCGCGTTACGGTCGATTTGGCTGGCATTTGCAAGGGATCTTGGAGTGGGGATGTGGATAGAAGTGTCTTAGAGAACTCTGGGGTGTTGTCGGTGCCAGAAACGATAGATCATGAGTTCTCGGACCCTCGGGGATAGTAGTCCCCTCCACCAAGCCAGAAGCAACAAAATTATCCCGAAACCCTGAACTCTAAAACCCTACAGCCATGATCCCTAAACCCAGGCAGAACCCTAAACCCAAATCTCAAACCCCAAAACCCCGAATTCCACAACCCCAAACCAAAAAAAAAGCACCCTGAAGCAAAACCCTACATCCCTAACACCCCAAACCCCAAATCCCGAATAAACCCCAAACCCTAAACCCTCCACCCTAAACCCTAAACCCTATGGGGCATGGGAGGTTGGCGACACGAACGAGACTTCGACTCCCCTGGCCCGGGAACCTTTCTAGGGCTTTTGGAGCTTTAGCATTCCCAAAGGGTCCAAGTATCATTATGGTATATACTTATAGGGTATTTTGGGGGGTCTAAGCATATACCATAATGATACTTGAACCCTTTGGGATTGAGGGCTTTAGTGCTTTTGGGCTTTAAGGGTTGGGGCCTTTAAGGCTTTAGAGTTTAGGGCTTCGCTGAGGGATTTGAAAGCTTCAGCATTTAGGCTTTAGGGACTTTAGGGGTTTACGGTTTCAGGTTCAGCGTTTTGGGGTTTGTAGGGTGTAGGGTTTAGGGGGTTTAGGGCTTCGGGGTTTAAGGTTTAGTGTTTTGGGGTTTAGGGTGTACCGTAACCCACCAAAACCTACATTTTTGTAGGATCCCTATAAACTCTATATTGGGGTTTATACTAAGAACCTACAAACAAAAGTAGGGTTTGGTAGGTTAGCATGTAGGGTTTAGGCGGTTTAGGCTGAAGCAGGTATTCGTCTAGAAACCGGGCTTGCGCACGGCTGTCGGACAGTGATGTTACGGCTTTGAGAGTTGTTGCTTCCTGCGGCCTAAGTGGTGATCAGGGATTCGCTGCTGCTCCGGTTTCGCTTTAGATGCTCAGCCTGTCTCCCTAATCCCTAAACCCCCAATCCTGGACCCTAAACCCACGGGCCATCAAAAGGCTTATCGGCTTTGACTTTGAGGGTTTAGCTTCAGGAGCTACACCCCATAAAAGGAACAGTTGAAGGAGCCCTACGCCATGGAGCGGCATCCGAAGTCTTGCAGCCGAGGAGCACTGAAGCCCAACTGCAAACCCTACGCATTCAGATCGAAGCCCTAACCTTGCATCCCGCAAGAATCAATAAACCCAAAACCCGAAACCGCAAGCCTTTGAATGATAAAAGCCGAGTCTTAAGCACTACATCTTACACCCTACATAAGCCTTTTGAATGGCAAAAAACCTGAAGCTTAAGCAGTAAACCTTAAAAACACTAAGCCCCAAACCTTGAGTCCTAAACCCTGAACCTTATGGATGCCTGAAGGACGGTTAAGGGTTTACAATAGACCCCATAAAGTTGGAAACCTGATTAAGGCAAAATAGCGCTGGGATTCCCTATACATTACTTTTAAGGATTGAGGCTATTAGGTTTCCAACTTTTGGGCTTCTACTGTAGGGCTTTAGGGGTTTAGGGTCTAGGGTAAACAAAAAGAATCCTAAACCCTTGCCTGGAGCTACGAGGTTCAACCTGTTTCAGTTTGAGCTCTCATGAAGAGGGCAGTTTTGTACAGCTTTCAGGTTCGAGGTGTGAAGCGTAGGGGCCGGATCATACGGCAAAGAGGGATGGGTTTCGATGCTGTTAAGCTAAAGGGTCATATAAGTTTCTTGCTGAAGAGCTTACGACCCGGGCAAGGTCTTGCGGCAGTTGTTTTGGGTTTGGTGATGTTTTTGAGTTCAGACATGTTTCAGTAGATACAGTCAAGCAGGTTCCTGAACATGATTCGTGTGTTTCTTTGGGCCCCTCCGGTTGCACCTCTCTTTTGCATAGTTTAGAAGTCCGTCTGAAGCTTGGGCGAAGGAATCCTAGCATTTCGCCAGGGGCTCCTGAAGCTAAATAAAGTCCATGTCGGCTGCTCTTGTTTCTACCGTGGGCTAGCTTCACGAGCTCGTTTGTGATGTTTATCTACAGAATTCGGTTCTCCCGACCATCTCTTATATGTTCTCCAGACATGTACCTGGTATGTACTTGCACGTCATGAAGGTATGAGCAAGACTCGTGGGACGAGCTAAGTCAACATTGGAGCCCGTGCCACTTGATTCCCTTCGCTTTCAGTCACTCTTCTCGCTGGATCCGGTAGCCGGGCCCTGTCCCAAATATACACCCGGCTTATGAACCCTGGAAGAGGGACACTTGTTATGTAAACTTTCAGCTCTTCACCATGGTCCCTTAAGACGCTCCTCTCACACGGCTTCGGTTGGGAATCGGATCCTAAAGCTCGCCAAACGGTGCAGTGGGCAAAGCCCTGCAATCGGCCCAAGATGGGCGCAGGTTGCGTTTAGAATCGAGGCTCAAAGCTCTCGTGATCCTTTTTGGGGTAAATATGATGTTTACGATATTAGTATGTTGTTAGTATTTTTGTTATTTCTTATTGTTACCACTTTTATTACCAACAAAATATGATTGTTAACTTCGGAATACTTTGGACATCGTTTCAGGTTTAGTTTCGGAAGCTCCAAACGGAATTGAAACCTAAGTCCAAGTCCCTCGAATAAACCTGCTTAGACCCAGCTTGCAGGCCCACCTGCTGGGGGGTTGGTAGCTGATTACAGTTGTGGGCTTCGCAGAATCAGCTAGACGGTATGGGCAGCAGAACATCAAGGGTGGGCAGCGGGCACGTTAAGCGTACTACGGCATCCTCATCATACCAGGTTCCCTAGCTGTGAGCCCATGAGCAACAAGGAGCGAAAGCACAGAGCAGCGCCCAAGGCGCTTGTGCGGAGAAAGCGCATCCCGAGCAAACATGCTCTGAGCCCTTGGCAGGCCCTAGACCGTCACCAGACGCCACGACCAAACGATTCGCAGGGATTTGTGTGCGATACATGAAGCTGCACCACCACCTTCATCATCGATGTGGGTATCGTCTTGAGACGTCGTGATTAAGTATCCTTACAATCCTCATCCTCCATGTCGTCGTATTCGAAGCACACGGACTTGCGGTGCAACGCGCGAAATGCAGAATACTGCGGCTATAGTACGGATGCATATAGGTACCAATATCCAGGCTCTATCAGGACTCACTTTTAAAGGCATTTGGGTGCAAAGACTATGGTATCTAAGGCCTTTGGGCTGTGTTTGAGGGTAGTGACCACCAGTACTAGTAATCTAGGCTGGATCTCGCAAACGTTGCTTGACACTGTGCATCGCGATGCTCTCTAAGTGCAACCAAGGCAAGCATCCCAAATGGGACAGCCCGAACACGGAAAGCAGAACATGCCCTGTTCGGTATCACGGAAAGTCGTAAAATTGGCCATGTGGACAGCCCTGGTCCATTATCCAACCTCAGATACCGATATTTCGACAAAAAGGACTCTTCTAGAAATAGAGCGGCTGTGCCACAGCCCAGTGCTGTCATCTGCGGCCATGCTGAAACCCAGGCCGCTGGTGGGGGCTGTGGGAGTGGACTGAACTCAGCTGTCTCAGAGCCTGTGCAGATTGAGGGTGCTTGTGGTCCTCTGAGCTCTCGAAGGGTTTTGGGGCTCACAGTTTCGGCGGGTTCCTGAACCCTAAACTAAACCCTAAACTCCCCAATGCCCCAGACTGTAACTCTGGTGGCGATGACTCAATCCGGACCCCAACTGCAGAAGCACTGCGGACCAGAACACAAATTTAGAGCCCCAAGCCCCGGAGCTCGGAGCCATGAATCGGCCCTGATGCCCTAAACTCTCAACTCTGGGTTATACCGGTAGAGTCCACATATCACTGCAGGGAAATGCTCACCAAAACCCCACTCTAATTCTTAAGGCCCCTACACTGGACCAAGCCCTACCCTAAACCCTACACCCTCATAACTCGAAGCCCTACACTCCTAGACCGGAGGCCTCAATGGCAGAAGCCCGCAATGCATAGTCCCTGCAGTTGAAGTACCTATCGTCTCCATTGTCGTTCCTTTTGGGGATTAAGCCCCAAACAGCCCGTCCCAGGAAAACTTCAACACTATCCATACTCGTAGACCAAAAATTCTAAACCCCCAAAATTCCTCACCCCTAACTCCACAAATCCTAAACGTCCTGAATCTCAAAATCCCCCTAAACCTGAACCCTCCGGCCACAATGCTGCCAGGACCTCCCGGAGTGTCTTGCATGCCTGGGTAGCCAGGGGCCTGGGCCGGAAGGTTGACTGGGTTCTGGTTCCTTAGAGGATAATGGGACTTAGTAGCTAAGTTCCTTAAAGGGTTTAGGGTTTAGGGATCTTTGAGGTTTAGGGTACCTAAACCCAAGAAGGACTAGAAATGTAAATCTTCAATACTAGCCCAACCACGGACTAGTTCTGGACCACGGGACGTGTACAGTAGCACCTAATTCCTATATGTACATATGTGTAACTCAGGGTTTCAAGGAGTTTGGTGGGTCAGAGATTTCAGGATTCGTGGATCCTAGCAGGTAGTTGTGAGTGCTGTGGTTTATCAGCGAGTTGACCGTCGACCCTAAATGGTGGATGAACGACTCTGCTTTCAAGTGGGCAGCCTTCTCGCCCCTTTCGAAGCCTTCGAACTGAGATCAAACACACTTTCGGCTGGGCCCTGAAGCTGGCTTCATACCACTGTAGCTTCAGGAAGCCCTAAACCCGAAACCGCACCACCCTAACCCCAAGGGTCCAAGTGCCTAATACCCATATACTCTCTTAAATATTGAGCTACCTAACTACTATCCTAAGCCCAAGTACCTAATTATTGGGTCCTTTGGACCCTTAGGGTAACAGCAAATTCATCGCCTCAAGACTGCTCGCCGGTTCTGTCATCCTGGATCCGGGTGAAGCGCAATCTCCACACTCCAAACCCAAGAGGCGCCATGCGTGTGTGTGTGTGTGTGTGTGTGTTCAAGTTTATGTATCGACATGTGTATATACGTATGTGCCATCTATGTATATATATATATATACACGCGTATGCATGTGCACATGCAGACATTGATACTTGATTTCATGTGTATGCATGTGTGTGTATATATATATATATATTATACATAACACATATTAATACATATGCATATACATACACACATACATACATATATATATATATTATATATATATATATACATTCACATATACACATATGCATACACATATACATATACATATACTAGTCTGTATCTGTTCAATATTGAGATTTTTATTGCTCAGATTGCCTTCGTTGCTTCGCCATCAGTTACCGGTTCAATCAGTCCGGCCGGGGCCTCGGGTCAGCGAGGTAGCGGTGGTGTTGGCTTTGGGGTCTGGCGGTGAGGTTTAGGGTTCGGGTGTAGGAGTTTAGGGTTTAGGTAGGCTGTAGGGTTCAGGGTTCAGGGTTTAGGGGTAAGGGTTGGAGCGGGGGCTGTTATGGCTTTTAGGGCTTGGGAAAGTAAGGATTTTCGGATGTTTTAGGGCTCAGGTCTTCTACTTCTTCTTTTGATAGTTCCGTTTTATCAAGTGGGTTGGCATTTATGGGGAACCACAATCACTTGAGCCGGGTTCTGCAACGGTTCTAGAAAGGGGTTTGATAGGGGGGTTTTGGCAGTTTCGGATTTCGCGGGTTTGGGTTGGGTACTGTCCCCACTCAGTAACAGTTGGATAATCTTCATAATATGGGGGTTTCCGAAAATAGGGGACCCTAATATAGTACCCCACATAGTAGGATCCTTATTATAAGGACCCCCAAATAAGGTACCCCTATTTTCGGAAACTCCCATATATTAGGACCTCAAGATTCGGCCTGGTATAGACTGTTAATGTAGGAACCTGATTAAGAAACCCTGGGCCTACAACACCAAAATAGTAGGATCCATATAAGGAACCCTAATAAAGGCCCAAGGTTTCTTAATCAGGTTCCTACATTACTGTATCTGGGGCAGTACCCCAGGGGGCTGGGGATTTTAGCGGTCGAGGGCTTGACGAGGTTAAGGTTTCTTAAGCATAGGAACCCTAGAGAGCCCAAGGGGCCCCTTAACTAAGGAATGCACGTAGGGTTCCTTTAAGGGATCTATACGAGATCTATAGGGTTTAGGGTTCAGGGACTCCAATATCCCTTCAAAAAAGGAGTATAGCTTAAATTCATAATATGAAGCCCCTTATAATTTTTTTTTGAGGTATATTGCTTAATTGAGGGGTAGTGGGCTCTCTGGGAACTTGAGAACGAGGATGCGAAGGGAGGCACAGCATCCCCAGCGTGCGTCTGGATCTGCACCCATCCTAAACCCTAAACCCACCATGATCTAGGGGCCTCAATAATTACCCATACTATTTTGGGGGTTCCTTATTATAATTATTTGTAGTCGATTGTAGTATAATAATATGTTCTAAGGTCCTAAACCCACCATACACCCTCAACCATTGTTGGGGGTTTTGGTTCAGGGATCCGTTGTGCAGACAACAAGTCGCGGGCGCCTCACCTCAACCCTTAGCTCTAAGCTTAGGGCTTAATTTAACGTTTAGGGTTTAGGGTACCCTGGGCTCTAGGCTTAGGGTTGAATTTAAGGTGTAGGGTTTAGGGTTTAGTGTACCCTGGGCTCTAAGCTTAGGGTTTAGGCGCATGGTTGCTTGCAGTTTGCTGGCACTATAGTCATAAACCTCAGCGGCAACTGCAGCACCACAACCCTACTTGAAGGGGCAGGGGACTTAGTAAGTTGGCTATAAGTAGGGTTATAATTAGGGTAACTCCATTTAGGGCACTTATAACTCTACTTATAACCTACTTACTAAGTCCNGCAGGGGACTTAGTAAGTTGGCTATAAGTAGGGTTATAATTAGGGTAACTCCATTTAGGGCACTTATAACTCTACTTATAACCTACTTACTAAGTCCCCTGCCCCTTCAAGTACACGAAACCTCCACCCAACGCCTTTGAACCCGAAATCCTATGTACACTGCGACCTTTGTCGCAAACCGCAGAGTAAACCCCTAAACCCTAAACCCCTACACCCTGAACCCTAAAGCACTAAGGGGATAGGTCCTATGATAATCCTAATACCTTCACCATTCACGCTTCCATCGTCTTTCGTGCAGGCTGCCAGCGATGCCCTGGTCAGGCCCTGTATGATGCACGGAGTGCCCTAAACTTTAAGCCCAAAATCCTAATCCCTGAGCCGTAACTAAACCCTAAATCATCGCTACACCCATCAAACTACAGTATATTAAAGGGCGTTCGACCCTGCCGTTGGGTGTTGAGGTTTAGGGTTCTGCAGGGATTAGTGCTATCAGTCTCGGGTTTCAGGTTGGGCTGTAGGGAGGGCAGTGGCAAGAGGGATCAACAAAACTGGCTTCGGGTTCAAGGCTTTAGGGTTGAACGAGGTCTTGGGTCTTGGGTTGAGGATTTAGGGGTGGAGGATCTCAGGCTTCTGGTTTTCGGAAATGGGCTGAAATGGCTTTGGGGTTTACCTTAACCCCACGTAACCTCCTTTCTAAGGACTTTTCTAAAGCAATCATATTAGGGAACCCGAAAAAGGTAGGGTTTGGGGTTTAGGGTTTTGGGTTATTTTAGGGGCCGTTTGAGCCTAAAAGCGACTCTTGGCATCCCGCTGCGAGGCTCCAAAACGGACAAGACCTTGCAGTGTCGATGGAAGAGGGGTCGGGTCCCCCAGGCTCTTCTTCTTTGGTATCGGAACCGTTCACATTGATGTCCGATATTTGGAGAGAATCACGCACATCTTTCAGGGTCTGCTGCAGCCATCGCATCTTAGGGTTCGAGTTTGGGTTTTAGGGGTTCAGGGAATCATACATGATTGCACCACAAAAGTCCGAAGCTGCGTCCTACCAGTTTCATGGGCTTTGAAACTCGGAAGCGCACTGTACGTAGCATGGAGCATGGACGGACCAGTGCAAAGCCCAAGGACAAAGGAACCCGTGTGCACATGGTGATGCCATCGGCCTTCAACTTAACTCGCCACCACGAGTAGTAATGACCTAGGATTGAAACGGATTCCTCCATGATCACGCAAAGACACGAGGCAGCTGGAAATCAATGCCAAGTTTCAGTTCCGAGCGTCATCCTAAACCCCAATCCCTAAACCCCAAAACCCATTTCTTGTGTAGGCCTCTTGCCGCTGCCACCCAGCTGAGCACAATCCCATCAGCGTACATCCTGATTCCCAAGACCCTAAACCCTATCCAAAGACCCCGGCCTAACCCAGAGCGAAGCACCAAACCTAAATCCTAAACCCTACTCACAAGACAACGAGACCCTAAGCCTTAGCCCTAAGCCCCTTGAAACCCTACCACCCCAAATCCCTTTAAGTCCAAAAGCACCTTAAATCTAACCATAACGCCCCAGAAGCCCCATAATACCCCGAAAACATGGTTGCCTGCCCTTCCGAGGAACTGCCTGAAAATCGCTGGCCCCTTCGCCGGCCTACCGAAGTCCGAAGAGGATGAGACGGAGGCTGGGTTCTTGTTAAGGAGTTTAATTGGAGGGTTCCTTTAAGGGATCTATAAGGGTTCCTTTAAGGGTATAGGGCTTAAGTTTTGAGTTAATTGCAAGAATGGGGATCTATAGTAAATAACATGGTTTCTGTATTTTGGTAACTTAAACTAAATCCCGTAACAAGATCCCCTCAACCCTAAACCCTTAAATCCCTTAACAAGAACCCAGGAAGACGTCTCGGATGCTGCTGGCCTCTCAGGAGCTTTGCTTGTTTTTTCGGGATTTAGGGTTTTTAGGGTTTTGAGGCCATTAGGGCTTTTTCGATTAAGATAATTTCAGGGTCTAGGGTTTTGGGCTGTTTACCTATAGTCTCCATTGTAGTTCCTTTTGGGGGTTACCTTATAGGAACCTAAGTATATAATTGGTTAAATCAAAGAAGCAACCGCAAGGCAGACTATAGGCAGGCTTCGAATTGTAGTGCTTTGGGGTTACTCGAGCCTGGAGTTGCAGGCTCTACTTGGAGGGTCGGGGGACTGACGAAGTAGTTATTCATCTACAGAGTCAAAACTACCGTAACCACAATTGGGGTACCTTCCATGGTACCTATGACTCTACTTGGAGGCCCTTTTGACTTAGTAAGTCTACTTAGTATCCCCTAGAAACCATATTATAATCCCCCATAACCCACCTTACTAACCCTACTTACTAAATCAAAAGGGCCTCCAAGTAGATTAGAACACCTAGGGTTTAGAGGTTCAGGGTTTAGGGGTTCGGGGTTTAGGGGTTCAGGGTTTAGGGTTCAGGGTCTAAGGGTTCAATTACCTAGTTACAAAGACCCCCGAGCCTCCAAGTAGGGTTTGTGGAAGCTTGGAGTTACAGGGCTTCGGGCTCTTGGTGTGTTGGGTTTTGAGTTGCAGGGTCTACGTTAAGCCCTGAATAACCTACCTTTTTAGGGTTCCTTATTATGATTTCCTTATATAAGTCCTTAAAAAGGTAGGGTTATTCGGGGTTAAGGTAGGGCTTGAGTCAGGGAGCTTCGAGGTTGCCGGGGTGTAGAGTTTCGGGATTTAGGGCTTTAGAGGTGCAGCCTTAGGACTCCCGAGTTTTGGATGTAGGGGTTTAGGGTCTGTGGGGCTCACAGGTTAGAGTGTTAGAGTTTTTGGTTTAAGGATTGCGGTTTGGGATTACGGCTTGTTTGAAAAGTTTGGGGTGTTAGGCTCTACGGTGTTGAGGGAGAGTTTCGGGCTTAAGGGCATGGCATCATGGGGTGTTCTGAAAAGGATTGAGGTTTTAGGGCTTTTGGGATTTGGGGATGGACGGGCTTGCTTTGGATGAGATTTGAGAGAGTTCCTGCCATTCGGTGTTGGTTTTCAGGAGGTGGGGCTTCCTGTCTTTGTTTGCTGCAGACTGGCTGCCTCAAGCTCAAGCCTTTGGCATGGAAACCATTTTTGCAAAGTCTACCTGCGGCCCAAAAAACCTACCTTTTTAAGGAATTATATAAACAAACATAATATGGAAGCCGTCAAATCTAGGGTTTTTCAGCCACAGGAATGACAAATGAAAATCCTGAGCTTTCACCCGAAGGCCTGGAGAGCTTTTCATCAGCCGTGCGCAACCTCTATCGGGGCTGCAATCCCTATACTATAGGGTTTATGGTTTATGGTTTAGGCCCTATACCTCAACCGCCCAGCCTGAGGTGCAAGCATTGGGGGGATGGACGGCCAGAGATCACATCCTGTGTGCAGCTCAGGGCTTCTATAGGGTGGAGACTGGCTGAAGTAGTTCTCCTGTTCTGGTGCTGCCTCATCTGGCTGACCTCATCAGTTGTCTTTGTTGCAGGGCTGATGCAACACGGACCCTCTCACGCTCCCAAAGGCACCGAACTATAATGACTACTTCACCCAGCGGCAATTCATTGTCGGGCGCGGCCGTTTGATTTTGCTAGAAGAAGATCACGACAAGGCTTCTCCTTCGACTCTACATATAGGAATGGAGCCCTAAATCCCGTGTAGTACCATTACAGGTCAATTTTGTAAGAACCCTTCCCCTTAAGGGTCCAAGTACCTAATAATCATATACTCTCTTAAATATTGAGCTACTTAACTACTATCCTAAACCCAAGTACGGACTCTTAGGGTTCTAGAAACGGACCCCGATCTCCTGCACTTTCAGGGTGCAGGCTTTTGGGTCTAGCGGCTTCGGCTTTGGGATATAGGGGACGTTTAGGGAGAGATCCAAGATCACTGCCTACAGTAGAAGCTAGAAAGCCTCATGCCCTTAAAGTAAAGTAAAGGGAATCCCAGCATGAATCATCCTAAATCGATGTTCCAACTTTCTGGGGTTCACTATAGATACTCCCAGGTGTCGGAGGCATCATCAGGGGAGACCGGAGAGGATTCCCAAGGCTGCATTCAAAGCCTTAAGCCCAGGACCCCAAACCCCAAGCCCCATGGCCCTAAACCCTAAACCGAAAGCACCCTAAAACCCAGACCCCAAACCCTAAACCCTAAACTGCAAGCCTGATCCCGAAGCCTTGAGCCCTAAGCGCTGCCACAATAGCAGCTGAGCCCTCGTTTGCAGGGTTTCGTTAGAGCCCTTCAACCAGAAATCTGAGTCTTCGAGAAAGCCTCAGCCCGAAATCAAATCCTGAGACCCCGAAGCTCTATAAGCCCTCCACCTGCAAAGACCTAAATCCCAACCGCCCCAAACTCCACCACTCACACCCGAGCCCTAAACGGAGTTCATCCCTGAACCCTAAACATACTCTTAACCCCAAAGATCGAGCCTTTAGGGTCTGAAGCCGTAGACCGTAAGAGCCATAACCCCCAGAACACCCAAACACCTAAACCCCCAAACCCGAATCTCGAAGCCCCAAAGCTCTAAATGCCTCGACCCAAATCCGACTTCAGATGCTTCCTGTCCAATGACGCAGAGGTTTCCGAGGCTGGCCCTGGCAGGGGGCTACCTTAACCTACCAAAACCTACAAAAAAAGTAGGGTCCCTATAAATTCCATATTAGGGTTTATAATAAGAACCTACAAAAAAGTAGGGTTTGGGTTAAGGTACTTCAAAGGGGTAAGGACTTTAGTAAAGGGGGATTAATACTTAGCTGCTAAGACTTGACTGGTTTGTTTCAAGGATTTGGGGTTGTGGTTTCAGACTTTTGGATCTACAGGGATGGAAGGTTTAGGGTTTCGAGTTTGGGGCTTTGCTTTTGGGGGGTACAGGTTTTGAGTGTCCTCGTTCCGTAATCCCGATGCGGGCTTCTTGGCGAGGATATACCAAAGAGAAGCGAAGTCCGACGTCGGAACACCAAACTCTAGGGCTCCAGCTGCAAAAGAATAGGCTACTGAGGTACATAATGCATGGTTAGTAACCTACCATTTAAGTAACCGGAGCCTAGGGAAACTCTGGTGTTTGCGTCCAAAACCCGACATGTCAACTTTCGGGGTAGTCTTATTCTGAAACTTTTAACTTTCAACCCTCCATGGGTATGTGGGAAGTCAGGATGGCTCCAGGGCTTAAGTGGTGGTTGGGATCGGGTTGGGCAGGTTCTGTGACGGGCGTGAGGCGAAGTAGGGGGAAATGCTCTAACTGACGGCGAAGGGCCGTAGAGGGGTTTCCGATATGTCATTGATGGTGGCGAAGGGTCGCCAGGACAGAACTCAATAAACCCTAAACCCTAAACCGTCCGTCCCACGGTGAGTCTCTTCTTCGCCCCTGAAGCCTTCGGTTTTGCCCCTGAAGCCTTCGGTTTTGGGGTTTTCGGAGAGTGGACGTCGGTCGAGGGCGTCAGTCTCGACATGTTGCTGCACAGTAGTAAGGCAACTATCTCGTGAATTCCAGTTACCTAAAAAACTTGCAGTTCAAATTTTTGCTCTTGGAGCCATTTACCAATGGGCTTCCAGCATACTGGGTTTGGGGGTAGAGGGCACTTGCCACGATCTGCGCAGGCATCCCTAACAATTTCCCCAGCAAAGCCGGGAGCCTGGCCATGAGCCTGGGGCGTAGGATTTCAGGCTCAAGGCTTCCAGGGTTTTGGGTTTAGGGGTTCTGAGACTCGGGTTCCCAGCGTTTAGTTCCCAGATGCTTCGGGGTTTAGGATTTCATAGACCTCCTACTGTAGCTCCTTTGCTGGAGGGGGAGCTCTCCGGCCCGGCAGATTAAGTGAACAAACCAGCTCAGTGATTGTAGTAGAGTAGGTAACCGTAAACTTCTCTAAGGCATTATAATCCCCATATAACCCCAAAGGTTCAGCTTAGCTCCCCTAACCCTAAACCGTAGTTCCCCTAGGATATTGGACAACCAAGAGCAAGAGATGGGAGTTTCGGAAATCTCAGAGGTCCCTGCTTAGGTTTTCGGGGGGTCCTTGGGTGGAGGGTCGGGGGACTTAGTAAGTAGCTACTTTGATTATAGACTTTTAAGTATCATAGCCGTCCCATTTAGGAAACTTATAAGTCTACTTACTACCTACTTACTAAGTTCCCCCGACCCTCCAAGTAGTGTCTTTAGTTTCAGAAAGCCGGAACAAACGCCAGATTGCCGCTCCTCTAAACCCTACTTGGAGGGTCCATAACCCCAATTAGGATCCCTTTTAGGGTACTTATAAATCTACTTACTACCTACTTACTAAATCCCCGACCCTCCCTTTGAGATCCCCTTATTATCACCTTATAGATCCCTTTAAGGAGCCCTTTAAGGAACCCTAAACCCTAACCCTACTTACTAAGTCCCGCAACCCGCCCCAAGTAAGCCCAACACACTTATCCTCTAAACCCAAAACCCTTATTAGAAGTATCATAACCCCAATTAGGATCCCTTTTAGGGTACTTATAGAATTTTAAAAACCCTGAACCCTGAAACCCCCAGAACCCTTAGTCAAAACTCCGCGCTGAGGCCAATTCAGGGCTCCATCGGCGAGTTCGGCTTCGGTGAGAAGGTCGGGTGCAGAGGTTCCGATATGTATGTGTATCTTGTTTGTATTCAGTATACTACGACTATATATGCATATATGTATATATATATATACACGTGTAATGGTACACCGATCGATATATATATATATAGAGAGAGAGAGAGACAGAACGGCAAAGAGAAAGAGAGAAAGAGAGAGAGAGAGAGCGCCTCGTTCCGGCAACGATGTGTCACACACCGGTGCGCACACGTGCGCGGAGGCCTCGTGCCTCTTGTCCGAGTGCAAGCAAGAGAGAGAGAGAGAGAGAGACAGACAGAGAGTCAGAGAGAGTCAGGAAAAAGAGGGAGACAGTCAAAGAGTTTCTCGGGCCTGAGGGTTTTGAGCTTACGGCTTAGGGCGCATGGCTCAGGAATTTGGAGCTTGAGGGTTCTAAACTTCGGGATTATGAAATTAGGGCTTCGGGTTTTGAAGCAGCTAGGTTCAAACAGACCGGCGTCCGGAGTGTGAAAGCTGGGAGTTGTCGGACTCAGTGAGTGTTTCAGTTGCATGACCTGTAGGGTTATTTGTTGTACTTACACCAGACAATACCCATGACCATGTTCTAATTCTAATTGTGTACACTCGAACAAGGTTCTCGTCGACCTCCGCCCACGCATTCAGACCTCTGCGGTGTGGCCTCTCCAGGCACAGTGGTTCGGAAGGTCTTGTGTTGAGGGACAGGGTTGAAAGTTCAAAGATTCTTAGGGCCGAGGGTTTAGAGCTCATGGGGGCTTTGGGTTTATGTTTAGCTTGGGTCGAAGGCTGCAGGCTTTTGGGACTTGGCGCTTGTAAGGTTTCGGGGAAAAGTGGTTGTGTTAGCACGCTTATCATCATCAGTAGGGTGAGAGGGGCACATGAAGCTGTCGCTGAGACTGGCATCCGCTTTGTCCACTGCGCACCCAAACGTGTTCTTGCCGAGGTTGCCGGTTACCGGTTAAGCGATAGCTGCCTGAGGGTTCCACCGCAGCAGCATCAAAGGTGTTACTGCTAGTTGTGTTAAGCAAACCGCAGAACTAGCTGGAACACATTTAGGATTCAGGGTTTGTTTTGAGGGAGTCCGGTTACGGGTCTTTGCATACTCTCGTCGAGTGGTATTCTATGCTTCGGCGAACCCATTACTCATCGCAGCCGGTGGAGACACAAAAGACCGTCTACGACTTCCGGTGTAAGATGGGGGCCATAATGACACTTGAGTTTGGGTTTGGCGGGAGGTATATTATACACTATTTTGCTATGGTCATATTGACATTAACGAACCTATAAAGAAACATAAGTCTAGTTTGTAAGCTCCCCATATGAGGAACATTCGCAGTGAGCCTGTCGCCAACCCACGACCCTAAACCCCGCCCCCAAACTTGAACCCTCAATGTTTCTGAGCATTAACCTCAAACTTATACGTCCTCCTAGACCCTAAAACCCTAAACCCTAAACCCTAAAACCCTAAACCCTCAACCCTAAAACCCTAAACCCTAAAACCCTAAACCCTAAACCCTAAACCCTAAACCCTAGCCATGAACACCAACCTTACCCCTCACACCCCGGAAATTGCATGAGCCTCGATCTGAAGCCCTAAAGCCTAGAACCCTAAGCCATGAACCCCCAACTTCAGCTTTGGGGTTTAGGGTTTAGGGGTTTAGGGTTTAGGCTTTAGCTTGAAACCCGGAAGTCTGTAACCCTAAGCCATGAAGCCTCGAACCCCAATTCTAGATCATAAGCCCGAAAGCAAGGCACTAAACCTTGGAAGCCCTAATCCCACTAACCCTAGGCCTAGGCCACAAGCCCTACAACCTTAAACCTAAGCCATAAACCTTAAAACCTTAAATCCAAGCCATAAAACCCTATAGCCCTACCCGTCTTTCGTTGTTTTCTGTAACCCTAAACCTAACATGCACCCCATAAACCCTAAACCCAAAACCCTAAACCCTAAACCGGTCCTTAACCACGAAGCCCCTTTGAGGCTTCGGTGCCTAGCTTGGGCATTCCCTTCCGTGGGCAGGCCATTGAGCGCTTGGGAGAGTTCCTTTAAAAAGAGTTCCTTCAAGAATTCCTTTAAGGGTTCCTTTAGGGATTCCTTTAAGGGTTCCTTTATGAATTCCTTTAAGGGTTCCTTTAGGAATTCCGTTAAGGGTTCCTTTAGGAATTCCTTTAAGGGTTCCTTTAAGAATAGGGGTAAGGGTTCCTTTAAGAATTCCTTTAAAGGTTGTTCCTTTAAGAACTCCTTTAAAGGTTCCTTCAAGAATTCCTTTAAGGGTTCCTTCAGGAATTCCGTTGAGGGTTCCTTTAGGAATTCCTTTACGGGTTCCTTTAAGAATTCCGTTAAGGGCTCCTTTAAGAATTCCTTTAAAGGTAGGGTTCCTTTAGGAATTCCTTTACGGGTTCCTTTAAGAATTCCGTTAAGGGCTCCTTTAAGAATTCCTTTAAAGGTTCCTTTAAGAATTCCGTTAAGGGTTCCTTTAAGAATTCCTTTAAGGGTTCCTTTAAGAATTCCGTTAAGGGTTCCTTTCAGGGTTCCTTTCGGAATTCCATTAAGGGTTCTTTGAAGAATTCCTTAAGGGTTCCTTTCAGAATTCCGTTAAGGGTTCTGTTAAGAAGCTTGACTGACGCAGTGGGCCGTAGCATGGGAGTAAGACTGTCGAGTCTTGTTCATGCAGACAAATTCAGAGACCAGAGAGTTAAACAGTTACACTGTTTTTTGGAGGGCTGTGCGAGTATAATTGTATTCTGCAACCCTGTAAGGAATATGTTTATCGGCTCTTCAGGCCGTACAAAACTCGTATGCAAGCTCTCATAAAACTGTTGCTTGTTCAGGCCCCTAATGCGTAACCCTGATTAGCGACATGCTTCATTAAGTTTCCTTCATACGAACCCCAAGCCCATGATGTAATCATTATAAGGCCCCGACATGGTTGTGACACGATGTCGTGTCAGAGGCAGCAAGGCTGATCGCACTGCGCACTATCGTGGAGAACGAGGCTGTTTTTGGTACCGCCTGGGTCCAAAACCACATACCTCCTAAACCGTCTAAACCCTAAACCCTAAACCCTGTAAACCCGGGATTCGAATCCAAAGCCGTTCAAAGCCCTAAATCGTCTGAAGCTGAAAAGCCCAATACCCCTAAGCCCTTAAACCCCCGAGCCTTGGTGTCCTGAAACGCTACCTGGGCTTTGGAGTACCATACTTTAATACTTTTTTGGGGACCTGTTACTCAAAGGGAAGCATTATGAACAAAAAGAGCCTGCACTTTTTTCTCCCTGGTTACTTCAAAGCCCAGCTACATCTTTGAAGGCTCAAACCCAAGAGATCTCTATAGCCCTAAGGGTTCGGTTTCGGTAGACTTCCAGTCGAGTTTGCAGAAGATGGTTTAGGGTTTAGTTTAGGGTTTAGGGTTTAGGGCAACTGTTTAGGGTTTAGGGTTTAGGGCAACTGTTTTGGTTCAGGGTTTAGGGCAACTGTTTTAGTTTAGGGTTTAGGGCAACTGTTTTAGTTCAGGGTTTAGGGCAACTGTTTTAGTTTAGGGTTTAGGGCAACTGTTTTGGTTTAGGGTTTAGGGCAACTGTTTAGGGTTTACCTGGGGTTTTGGGCTTCCGGTTTGGGGTTATATGAGGGCCTACCGGGTGTCGTGCTTAGGGATCAGTTCGTAGCCTGTCACGGCTTGGGTCGACGCACCTGAAGACGTGGAGTTGCGAGTTCGGGTGGAGCTCGTAGACAGCCGATTTCTTGCTTC
Source organism: Symbiodinium sp. clade A Y106 (assembly GCA_003297005.1). Taxonomy (NCBI): domain Eukaryota; class Dinophyceae; order Suessiales; family Symbiodiniaceae; genus Symbiodinium; species Symbiodinium sp. clade A. The sequence continues at coordinate 339,663 of BGNK01000147.1, forward strand.
TTGCCTCCTCATAATGCTGATTTCTGCAAGACTGCGGGAAATTCCCGACTTAGAGGATCATGGGACTTAGTGACTAGGGTTATGAATAGGGTAAGAAGAAGTGAGGTACTTACAAACCTTGCTTACTAAGTCGCATGATCCTCTAAGTAGTCCCTGGAGTCGAGCGATCTTCATGGAACCGAGTAATTTCCCCGTGTTAAATCCACGGCCAAAGCGTTTCAACGAGCGTTGTAAACCTTCTGCAGCCGTCTGCAAATGCTTTCTGCTTCCAAAAGCTTTTGTCGATGTTAAGATGATAGCCAGCTGTGTTTCTGATAATTGATGATGGCTTTTGCACTATATAACACTTTCGAATCCCTGAACCCTTAAACCTCAAACCCTACACCTAGTTTTGTATGTTTTTCCTTCAACACGATGGCCAGATGTCGGAGCTCCCAGTGGTAACCTCCCACTCACGCTTCGGCTGGCCCATCGTGCGACTCCCAAGGGGGCTTCTTCTTGACTATCAGAGTCCTTCTTAGGTCTTAGGGGGTTCTTCTATTCAGCGGATTCTATGTTGTTTGGGGTCCTACTTTCTGACACTCCCTCAAACTGCACAGGGTGTAATTAACTAAGGGGCTTGCTTTTTTTCCAGACGTGTAAGGAGTGGCATGGGTCGGGGTCTTCTGAGACAGGGCATCCTGATTCAGTCGCATGGTGGAACGAAGATCCCGGATTAACAGCCCCCTCCGTTGATGAGGAATGGAATAGAAAGGCTCTGGTCCTAGTATTTAGTCAGGTCATTGAAGAAAAAGGTGGGTAATCAGGGTCTACATGAGGGAGCTTCCAATCTCTATAGCAGTCCTTTTCGGCCCCCCACTCCCTGCACTTTAATTGCTGAAGCTCGTCGGGGTGATGAGGTAGATAGGAACCCTAGCCCTTAGCCACCAAACCCGTCAACCCTCAACCCCTAAACCTTTATCCCTGTCCGGCAGATTCAATGCCATGCTTTCCAAAGAACAGGTCCGGCTTTGGGCTTTAGGGACTGGCCTGGGTGTTCCAGGTAGGGCAGACTCTGGCAAGGCCCGCAAGGCTTTCTAGGCTTCTACGGCATCTAGGGTGGAGGACACCAATGATGCACTTAGTAGCCTAGCCCGAAACTGAAGCGCGAAGTCATTGAATCGCATCCTCGAGGATGTACAGCTGCTAAACGAGACGATGGGCACTTGCCAGCCAGAGAACATTCCAGGTGGCGCCGCGCAGGTTTGGGAAGATTTCACGGGATTCACAGCCAAATTATCGAGAATCAGGCCCGACAAACCCAGGCCGAGGACCGCAACGATGCACCGCCCGAAGCCTGAAGTCTCCGCAAGCGCAAAAATATCGCGTACACTTGACCCAGCTTTCATTCCTACTCAGATACTCAGTTGATGGTGTCTCAGGGTTGACCTGGGTAGCTGGAGCCAAATGGTATCTTGTTGCACGATCCCCAGTTAGCTCGATAAGGAAAGAGGACGCACAGCCCGTCCCCCACGAATTTCAGACTGTGTCCTTGTGTTTCGGGCAGATTTAGTTTCAGAGGCCGTGTGTTTTTAGATCTGGGATACCTGCTCTGTGACGGCTTCACGCGGGAGGGGGAGGCAGTGCAGAGCCAACTGTCACCTTTTCGTTCTGATCACCGGAGACCACTGCCAATCTGAATCACTCTTCCAACCATTTGGAGGACGAGCTTGAAAACCTAAATCCTACAAACACCCTAACCCACTAAAACCTATGAAACCCTAAACACCCAAACTCTCAATCCCGAAGCCCCAAACTCCCAAGTCTCCCAAACCCCAAACCCTCCTGAGCTTCTTGGCCTCCAAGTACCGAAAGGACTCAGTCCCTGAGTCCCTAAGAACTGGGCTTTGGAGTACCATACTTTAATACTTTTTTTCTTAAAGGATCCCTTATGAAATAAAAGTCTATACTTTTTCTCCCTGGTTACTGTCTTGAAGGAACCCTTATGAAATAAAAGTTATACTTTTACACTTTTTTCTCCCTGGTTACTTAAAAGACCAGTATAAGAAGTCCTCAGATGGAGGTGCGAAACGCATGGCTTGCCGACTCAGAGACGGCGCTGTCGGCGAAGTGCCTGCGGCTTCAGAATTTTGGTGGGTGGCGTTTAAAAGTTTTTGGAATCAGGGTAGGGAGTTTTGAGCTTCTGAGTTTACGGGGCTTCGGGTTCAGGGGTTTCAGCCTCGTGCTGTGCATGACCCAAGGTCAGGAGGAAGAGCTGCCCTGTCAGTGCCATAATGCTTGAGGATGCTACGTATACTCTATATACTTCTCCATACAGAGTTACATGTGTACATACAGAGTCATACATACATATATGAGAGAGATCCCTCTAGGGTCTATTTGACGCCCTATTTCTTCTACTCTAAAGGAAAGATAATTGAAATAATTGAAATCAGCAAGGCCGATTTCAATTATTTCAATTATTTGGGGGCCCGAAATAATTGAAATAATTGAAATCGGTGGGTTTGTGGCCTTCCCCTCAGAAACCCCCG
>BGNK01000148.1:0-94452 GCA_003297005.1 Symbiodinium sp. clade A Y106
ATTTCAATTCGCGGGGCCACGAAATAATTAAAATAATTAAAATAATCAAATAAACAGACCAAACAGAGCGTCAAATATACCCCAAAGGAGCGTCTCTCATATATATATATATATATATAGATAGATAGATGTGTGCATGTATGTGCGCCAAAAAACGGAAGGAACCCCGGTCATGGTTTCAAACTCAGTACGGATTTGTGAGGTTTCTTCGCTTGTTTTCGGCCGGTGATCTTCCCATCCTACTTCTGCACCCGCACCCGTGCTAAGTTTTACGTTTTGGCGTTTTAGGTTTATTTTCTAGGGTTTATAGGGTTAACGATTGGTTTATAAGGAACCTTAGGGGGGTAAGGGGGAGGGGGTTAAAGGGACTATACTTCCTGAAATAGGCCTTGTTAGACCAGGCCCATAAGGGGTATTCAGGCCTCCTTGCCCCCTCTCCCGGCTACCCAACTAAAGCTAACCCTAAAGGAGCCGTTAACGGCAACAGGAAACCCCGAGGGGTCCTGATGATTGCTGATGTCCGAGATTTCGAAAGCATCCGACAGCTCAGGACGCATGTCTCCAAGAAGCTCGGCTGCCCTTCAGCGCTGCGGGGTTGACCTAAACCGTTCCTGAAAACAGTCTTATGTGTAATATGTACCTTCTATGCCTATTGGGCACATGGTGTTTATTCACAAGTACATGTGTGTGTACATATATATATATGTCTAGTTAGTCTAGTTGTTGCCTTTTAATTTCTGGCAGACTATGTACGAAAGAGCCAGCACTGCTAAGCACGACATCAATCAGTAGCTTAGAGGTTAAGAGTTCAGATACGATGCTTTTATTCAGTATGCTGCGCGGCTCGGTACATTCGGCGGTCTCCATTTGCTGATGCGATCAGCGGTGTGACTTCGTACTCATTCCCCCGATGAAGGTACGTATATGTAACTTTTGGTCTCAGTTGCTAGGTCCCTTGATCCTACGAGTAGTACCCTCCCGCTTGAGCCACCCCTCTGTGAGGATCCTCCAACTCGAGCCTCCTGCAGCGTTCTTCGCCATTATGGGTTTACGGCGAACCCCAGAAAGCTGGAACATGGGTTAAGGATGATAGGTGCTACGATTCCTTATACTTCAACTTCAGGGCATGAGGATCCGGATGTTTCAACTTTCTGGCTCCTACTTTAGGGCTTCGGGGGTTGGCGGTGAGGATTTGGAGTTTCAGTTGAATACAGGGCCTGAAGATTAGTAATCGTATTGCCTAGGGTTCCCTAGTTCATTTCAACCCTTCAAACCCATAGTCGCAGTCTACCTAGAGTCTCCATTGTAGTTCCTTTTTTTGGTTGACCAGTTTTATGGTTAGGATCCTATAATAGAGATTTGGTTAACCAGAAAAAGGAACTACAATGGAGACTATAGGTAACTGTTTAGGCCCGATGTCAGGTTTCGGGAATCGGGTTTAGGGGTTATGCAGGGTTTATCTTCAGATTTATGTCTCGGGCCCTTGCAGAGAGTCATGGCATAAGGACACAACACGCTAAATCAGGTCCCCTCCGCCCTCCCTCGCCCCCGAAGATGAGGCGATCAGGTGCATAGTCTGACCTTCACACAATCAGTTCTGCCACAGTAGGGAGACACCCCAAACCTAGAACTAGTAATGGAACCAAAACAAGCAACCCGAGCCCGACCAAACCTTAGCCCGACCAAACCTTACACCAGAAACCCCAAGACCCTGAACCCCAAACCCCGATCTTTAAAGGAGCCCCAACAGGAGTTTAAAGCACCTTGTAAACTTTATAAACCTTAGCAAGAACCATGAATACCCGGAGCCCGAAACCAGCTAGATTGCCGGAATGAAGGACCTTTGTAGTCTCTCTATCGCAACCTCCCTAAGCCCTTAAGGCTAAACCTTTAAACCCTATCCCGATACCAGCCAAGGAGATCGGTCTTGAGGCTTTTGAGGAAAAGCTCCGAAGCTGCTCGTGATCGCGGAGCTGAGAAAGATCCGAATTTTTGTTTTGGGATCCAGTGGTTAGGGTTTGGGGGTTGATTCAGGGGTTTTGGGGTTTACACGGAAATTATAATGCCCCAAACCCTAAACCCTTACACTCTGGACCCAGAACTCCTAAAACCCGACCCTTAAACTTTAGAGCCTACCCCCTAAACTCTGATCTGCCTAAACCCTAAAAACCGAAATCCTAACCCCCCAGCTACCCTTTATTGTAATCCCGAATTACCTCGTAATGAGAAATATCAGAGCCCTTTAAAGGGTTGGGGGGTCCTGGAACCCCTTAAACTTTAGACCCTTAACCCCTACACTGCCCTACACCCTAAAAACCCGATAGTGAAGCTCAGAAAGTTGGAACATGGATTTCGGATGATCAGAGCTTAGATCCCCTACCAGGACCCCCCAAGGGCCCTTTAATAGAGTCCTTATGGGCCTTAATAGTGTTTAGGGTTTAGGGTAAGGGCCCTTTAACTGAGTCCTTATGGGCCTTAATAGTGGGTATTTGGGGTATATTAGAGGGTATTTGGGGGGTCTAGGTATACTTTACCTTAAGGGCACGAGGATACTGACGTTCCAACTTCCTGGCTACTACTTTAAAACCTCAAAACCCCAGGGCTCCAGTTAACGAAATAGTAGGTTACTAACCATATATCATATGCCCCGGTAACCTACTATCTGTTGTTCCAACTTTCTGGCTACTACTTTAAAACCTCAAAACCCTAGGGCTTGCGCCACCCAGACCTTCCAAAATCCCTTAATTAAGGAATATACCTTAAATTATAATAGGATCCCTAATTCGATTTAAGGTATATTCGTTAATTAAGGGATTTTGGAAGGTCTGGGCAGCAGCTGAATGCGTTATCAGGCCCAGGGTCCGTAAAGGCTCTGCTTGGAGCTTCCTTGGGTTCTAAGCCTTTAAGTATGGGCCCCTAATTTTACCTTTGGTTAGTAGGGAATGGAGGAATGGGGTACAATTATAACTACTATTACTACCATTCTTCCATTCCCTACTAACCAAAGGTAGGTAATATGGACCCTTAGACCTTTTTGAAGGAGTTCTAGGGACCCTTAAGAGTCTATATAGGTTTTTGTAGCAGGTATATAAGGATCCCAGGGTTAAGGGCCCATACTAGGGGCCCATGGTTTCAACCGTTGATGGGGTAGTTAGAAGTATAGTGAACCCCGGGAAGTTGGAACATGGATTTAGGATGATTAATGCTGGGATCCCCTATACTTTACCTTAAGAGCATGAGGGCAATTATGTTCCAACTTTCTGGCTTCTACTATACTTCAAGGGCATGGGAGTAATGACGTTCCACTTTTCTGGCTTCCACTTTAAGGTTTATGAGGTTCCTGCAAGGGCTTAGGGTTTTAGGTTAAGTTTAGGGTTTATAGGGCTCCTTTAAGGGATCTATATGGGCTCTACAGTATTGAGTGTTCTATAGGGGCCCTACAAAATCTCTGCTTGGAGGCTCATGGTTAGTCATAAGTGGGGTTTAGGGTTTTGGGCTTTAGGGTTCAGGGTGTATAATAAGCTTCCTTTAAGGTATCTAGAAGGGGGCTCTATAAAAGCTCTAGTCGTAGGTTCATGGGTAGTATAAGGCATAAGGGGGGTTTAAGGGTTCAGGGGTACAGGGTTTAGGGGCTTAGGGGTTTAGGGCTTTGGAGGTTTAACAGCTGAGGGTTTATGTGTTTAGGGTCTAGGGGTTTAGTGTAGTCGTAGGCAGGGTTTATAAGCCCCCTTATATGGGCCATAACTCTAGTTATCCTATTTACAAGCCCTTCTTACAACTACCCATGAACTTTCCAGTGGGGATCCAGAGACCTACAGCTATTGAGGCTACACCTTGTAATCAAGGGGTCAGAACGGGTTGTACCTTACAATAAAGGGGTCATAACCTACTTTTTGTGTAGGGTTTGTGGCTGCAGCTTAAATAAGGCCTTGAAAAGAACCACAAATCGTCTGTACTGTCAGGCCGTTCTCTTGCCGGGTTCTGATGCCACTGGCCCAGCATTTGCCACCTGTGTCTAGCCAGAGGGTGTCTTAATGATTCAGGGATTCGGGCCCAGGATTTAGGGGTTGTGGAATGCTTGTGAGCTCTGCGTATGAAGATTCGGCTTTGTGACCCACCGTGTATGAAAAGCCGAGGGCCCCTTTATGAGCTCTTTAAGTGGCAAGCCGTTCGTAGACCGCGCGCCCAAATCTTCAACCCTAAACCCTAAACCCTAAACCCACAACTTGTTCAAGCCCATATCCGAGCCGAAGCCCAGAACCACAAACTCCTAACCACATTGGGGAGAGCAAGAACCTCAAGGGTTGCCGTGCAGTGAAGGGAAGGGGCCGTGCAGTGACGCCTTCCACAAATGGGGGATTCCGCCGACCTTAACCCTAAGGGTCCAAGTACCCAATTATCAGACACTCTCAAAAATAGTAACCTACATAACTACTATCTCAAACCCGAGTACCTAATTATTGGGTCCTTTGGACCCTTAGGGTAACTGCTAGGGGGAAAAAGGTGTTCAAAACAAAAACTAAAAAACCCCAAGACTCCCGAAATCTAGTGCACTCTAGGGTTTAGGGTTTAGGGTTGTCCACGGTTTAGGGTTTAGGGTTTAGGGTTGTCCAGGGTTTAGGGTTTAGGGTTTGTATCGTGCTACTTACTTTCCAGCTTCTCTGCCCCCAGCCCCTCCTCCGCGAAGGCCATGGTGCCAAACGCGTATGGGCACATACCAGGGCCCTTTAATAGAGTCCTTATGACCCTTAATAGTGGGTATTTGGGGCATATTAGAGGGTACTTGGGGGGTCTAGGCAGCGTCTTGGGTTCAGGGTTTTAGGGTTTGGGTATTGGCGCAAGCAGCCACCCCAGCATATTTGGGAGGCTTTTTTGGGGGTCTTGGTGAGTGTATAGGCTCATAGCCCAATTGAGCCCTACACTCTAAAATCTAAGCCATAGCCCTAAATTCTGGAACTAAACCCTGACACCTGAAACTGCACCCTAAAGCCTAACGCCCCAGGATAATCCTGAAGCTGTCTTGTACAGCTTCTGTGTCCCGGGGAGCTGGGCACTCAAGTGTGGGGGATTTATGGAATCAGGGTTTAGGGTTGCAGGGTTTAGGGTTGTAGGGTTTGGGGTTTAGGGTCTACGGCCTAGGTGTCGGGTGTCAAGCATCTGGTCGTCTTCGGTGTTTTTAGAGTTTGGGTCTTTGGGGTTTAGGGTTTAGAGTTTAGAGGGTGTAGGGTGTGCTCGAGTCACAGCGACAGACAAACTAAGATCTAAGCAAGAGGCCTCGAATCATACCTATTAAGGGTCCAAGTACCTTACAATCATAACTCTCCCAAATAGTAACCTACATAAACTACTATCCGAAACCCTGAAAGCCTAAACCCTACACACTTCAAGCCTAAACCTTAAGCCCTTAAGCACAAAAACGCCTAAATCCGCAAACCCTAAACCCTACGTGCCTAATTGTTGGGTCCCTTAGGTATACACGTGTTCTGGGGATCTCCGGGAATCAGGTCGCGAGGGTGGTCGGCATTCCACGGTTCACGGGGGTTTAGGATTTAGGGCGGTTTAGGGTTCAGGGTTCGGGTGTGGGCGGGAGAAGTCAGTTTAGAGTAAAGGGGTTAGAAAGTTTACCATTTAGGATCTTGGGTTACGTACTATTAGGGCTGGGTTCCTGCAACCTGACTACTCCCAGATTGGAAATATCCATGTAATTCAGGTCCCAACAATCGGTATTTGTATTCGAATTGCCAATGCTTCTGCAGCCGTATTCTAATTGTCAAGGCCCCCCAATATTGAATTGAGCCTTGTTCGAATCTTCATTGCAAGTAAGGGAAATTCCTTGATTAATATACGCCCCTGACTAATACACCCTCGGCTTTACAAGGGGTCTCATTTATAGGGATCCGAATAGGTAGATGAATCGGGGCCCTACCTAATTTAGCTTAGACCCCACCTGTTCAAACCCTAAACCTCAAACGGTAAACCCTAACACCCCTAAACCCTAAACCCTAAACCCTAAACCCTAAGCCCTAAACCCTAAACCCTAAACCCCTAAACCCTACACCCTAAACCCCTAAACCCTACACCCTAAACCCCTAAACCCTACCTACACCAGCCAGAACCCAATATAAAGTAGGGCGGTAGAACTAAACCTGGGTTTCAGCGGAAGTTATCCGAGAACCGCGTTCCTTTATTAAGAACCTGGTTCTTCTTGAGAACCTACATTTGTGTTCGCATATCCAGGTTCATGTCTCCTTGGGTGTGGTTTCGGTAGGTAAGCTTGAGGGTTCGGAAAGCTTTAAGGGACTTCGGAGATATTTATGTTGGGTTTCGGATGATAAATTTAGAGGATTCGGAAAGGTTTCTGGGGATTCGAAGACCGATCTGTCGCAGAGCGTGGCTCTCTTTTCCGTCGTGAGCCGCCCTTATCCTGATCGAAGGGATGCCGACGCCGGAGCCCAAGGCACCTGCTGAAACTCATCTGTTTGCGGTTGATTTTGATTCATATATCCTTCAGCTCTTTGGGCTTTGCAGGATTTGCTTAGCTTTCGCGAGCATGGCTGAGCGCTTTTCGGTGGAAGGCCTAGATACCGAATGGGAGGCCTTGGAGAACGTTCGGTTGAGATTGCGGCAGGAGGGTGGCCGACTCGTGATTTCGAACGAGGATGGTAGTTTCGATACAAACAACCGCCTCGCTATCCAAAACCTTGAGATCCTTGCCCCAATGCTGGTTCGAATGACTTTGTGCAGCCTCAAGATCCCAGACATCGATCCCCTGCGCAGCGTTCTGCTAAAGGTTTACCAATTGTTCGGCAAGGAACCTTCCGAGAGCCAAATCGACGATGAAGCTTGGGCTCTTCGGCACCTCGTGGGTCATGTGAAGCGCAAGACGCAGAAACAACTGGTTTCTCTAGCCGCTGGGTATCAATTAATTTGATTACAGTAAAGTTGTATCGATACCTAGAGTTTGATGCTCCCAGACTCCAAACACCTTCAATCGTAGCTTGTTTCAAAGTACCTTGAACTGATCCCTACAGGAGCCTGATTTCCAAGATATGTGCCTCATTTTGAACCCTGAGCTTGAGGACTGCTCGCATCCTGAATACTTTTGTGCACATTCCCAATCGTCTTTGTCACATTATGTTACAAGCCCCAACCTCGTATCGTTCAACCTTCTTGCAGGATTTGGTGCAAGAAATCCGAGCACGTGCAGCTCCCTCCCTTGACCCTGAGGCAGACGGTCAGATGGAGGCGCTACATGTAGCAAGAACTGTAGTGATACCATCCCTCCCTCTCCCTCTCTATTTATGTCTACCCTTGTATATATATATATATATACATATACATACATGTATATAGATTTTCATGAACAATAGTATATTTATATACCCACACATGAACATATGTACACACACATGTATCGCTCATATTCATTCTTCTTTCTCGTATTTCTCTTTTGTCTTTCTGCTTTCCCGATAAGACAGACTGACGAGCGCCTTCGAATGTTTGTGGGTCGTCATATGTTTAGCATTCAGCCCAACATCTGTTGCAGGTCATTCTTGACGACAGCCAGCCGCCGGAACTGGTGGCTGCAGCAGACCTGGCAGCCGAGCCCGAACGTGTTCCTGTTCCTGAACATCCCCAAGCAGCTCCCGCCGAGCCAACTCCTGTTGCGGAAGCTGCCATGCCCGAGCCCAGACGTGCTCCCGAAGCAGCTCCCACGCCTCGTGTTTCGGAAGCAGCTCCCAGATCTGAGCCAACTCGTGTTCCCAGGCCTGAGCCAACTGGTGTTCCGAAAGCAGCTCCCGCCGAGCCACCACGTGTTCCGCAAGCAGCTCCCAGGTCTGAGCCAACACGTGTTCCGGAAGCAGCTCCCCCGTCTGAGCCAACTCGTGTTCCGGAAGCAGCTCCCCCGTCTCAGCCAACACGAGTTCCGGAAGCAGCTCCCAGGTCTGAGCCAACACGTGTTCCGGAAGCAGCTCCCAGGTCTGAGCCAACATGTGTTCCGGAAGCAGCTCCCAGGTCTGAGCCAACATGTGTTCCGGAAGCAGCTCCCAATCCCAGGACTAGTGTTCCCGAAGTTGCTGTGTGCCCGCCAGCTCGTGTCACCTCATCTGGTTCTCTCTGCGAGCTGCCATCACCCGCCGAGTCTGAGTCTTCCTCGGGCTCGAGTAACCTCTCGATCCAAACCTACAGCAACTTTTCATAGTGTTGGTCTAGCAAGTGAGATAGTATCTGAGCGCAATCGGTAGACGTTGTCACGAGTGCATGCTTAACCAAGGCGGCCCTAAAAGGCTGCAGCTGAAGATGTTGCAGGATGAGCTGGCAAGGATTTTCGATTGCACAGCTCATTACGTGGTATTCATGTCTTTGTCTGTGTTTGTGTGCGTGCTAAAGAGCCAGATATATTTGTCTCCTCTCTCGCTCTCTCTCTCAGCCTCTCTTTCTCTCTCATTCTCTCCTTTCATACTCTTGTATCTTTTGTAATTCAGTTCATGGCATTAACTACTCTCCTCGCTCTCTCCCCCGCTCTCTCTCTCTCTCTCCCTCCCTCCCTCCCTCCCTNCTCTCTCTCTCTCTCTCTCTTTATATTAGACTGACCGTTCTGAGGATTCGTGAGAAGCGTGCGAAGATGGAGCGGCTGGCCGACTCCAGAGCCCTTGCAGGCAGTGTTTGTATCCCTTTGCATTCAGAATTATCCATTCATACAATTACTCCATCATCAAAGAGAGTTGAATTATATGTTTATAGTCGACATTATTTACTGCCTGAAAAGCCAAGCCTCTGTTCGGAGGCCATCCGGGTACCAGCGCCGCCGAGAAGGACGAGTTGGTGACACCACCATCGAAGGCAAGCCTCCTGCAGCCGGATGATGCAGACACACAGTGCTATGACATCATGCGCGTGCCTCTGGCTCCCCTGACCCCAGACTTCAACAAACCCTCAAGAACGCTGAGCACTGCATCCGTGGACACGAAACGCTGGCAGTATCAGCATCCGGGTGAGCCGAAACCGAGTCCAGCTACGCCCCGGGCACTGCTTCAGGAACCGCTCCCTGAACAAGAAGAGCCCGAGGGTGCGGTGCCGACACATGATCAGGAGGAAGTGCAACAAGCAGAGCCGATGGAGGAGGAGGCAGAAAAGTGCGAAGCGGTTGAGGTTGCTCCCTCCGAGGCTGCTCTCGCCCATGCCGTTGGTTCTGTTTTTCCATCCTACTACAGTCACTACTGTGGTCATGCTGGTATGGCACATAGACAAATGTCAAATGTCTGCAAATGTCAACATCCCCCGAAAAACCCGCTACATTCATTTTAATTCCTTTGGACTTTAGATTGCACTAGTAGCTGCCCATCATCTAGACCGAACAGGTTTTCGGCAGACGACAGCAGCTTGGACTCAGATCGAGGATCAAGGCCCAGAACAAGGACAAGAAGAGCGCCGACAAGGAGGCTGCCGATCCGGATGGGTTTTCTGGGCAGCAGGGAGGCAAGAAGCTTAAACGCAAGGCCTCCAAGAGCCGCCTTGCTCGTCTGAAGAAGATGCGCAAGTCCCGCAGCTTCTCGGCAAGCGGCAAGGATCCCGACGAGCAGGAGTACGAGGCCGTGTGGGAGAACGAGGCCGAGTGGGAGCAGGAGGCCGAGGAGAAGGACGATGGCGAGTGGGAGCACGAGGCCGACGACGCCGAGGAACCCCAGGTGGCCAAGCGCAAGCCGAAGGCCAAAGCCTCGCCGAAAGCCAAATCCGGACCGAAAGCGAAGGCGAAAGCCACGGCGAAAGCCAAGTCCGCACCGAAAGCCAAAGCGAAGGCCGCAGCCAAGTCTTCGTCCTCGAAGCCGGCCGAGGGTGACGACGATGCAGTGGACTCCAGGAAGTCAAGGGGCGGTCGACCCAAGGGATCCAAGAATAAACCTAAGGAGGTTGTTGAGGAGAAGCAGAAGAAGCGAGCTCCCAGGGTTGCGCCGAGCATCCGCCTCAACAGCAAGACCGCCGACAGCACGCCCCACGACCCGCTTGACCTTAAGTACATGTTGGAGTTTTGGAGCGACTTCGAGAACCCCCGCGCCGACATGGACATCTTGAAGAAAGAGGTCAAGGCATGGAAGCCAGTCTTCACCTATTTGGTGCCGGATATCTATTGGACCCGCAAAGAGAGTGCGCTGACGTTCCACTACGAGGACGACAGCGGAAATGCTTGCAAAACCAACTTGGGCCACTTCCACTTCAACGACGAAAGCTCCGGGCTTTTGGTTGCCATTGCCTGCAGCTACTTGCTGGCTACCTGTCGTTAACAAGAATGCCTGCATGTAATCTACACTACGAAATTTTCACGGCCCAGCCGTCTATCTATCTATCTGTCTATCTACCTATTTATCTATGTATAGATAGAGCCCTATATTGCTATTATATATGTACACACCAACAGAAACCTCGGAACCCCAAACCCCATATAAACCCTAAAGAAACCTCTTACTGTATATCTCGACGAACCCTCCCGGACTCCTTGCTCCTCCGTTCTCCGACGCTTCGCCCAGGCTTGGTTCATCGAGGAGCACACCATCCTGGATCCTCGGCATCCCGACATTGCACCCAAGGTGCTGTCGCTCAAGGCTGCAGGGTTCAAGGCCGTCAAGGAGTTGGAATCTTCCGGCCACAACGATTGAAAGCAATCCATACAGGGGTTGCAAATGTTTTGGAGCTGTCGATGCATAGCTCAGTTAGGAGGCTTAGAGCGCTGGAGTTTGATTGTTTCAGTGCTGTGCCCAATCTGATAGCATTCTAGCTCATGGGGAAGTTCTCAGCCTGCTGCTTGCAAGGGCTGCAAGTAAGATGCACGATGTCATGGTATGAACAATTAATGTCCTACAACGGTATTGGGAACTTGGTGTCTCTGGAGAACCACTCAAGCATGTGAGTCAACATACTCTGTGTTTCCTGACATTGGGGAAGCATCCGAAGGCAGCCTTGCTCAGCTACCGAAGAGAAGCAGGACTCAGCTGAAAAAAGTGAGTGGTGGGCGATCAGAGCATATCACAGCTACATTGCACATGTTTGCTGCCGTGCACTCGATGTAACTATCACACTCCTGTGTACCGTCAGCGGCTGTGTCCACATATGCACAGTATTCCTAACCTGCTGAGGTCGTGTCATGGGCCGCCTCAAGTTCAAGGCTCACGCCCGCCGGGCGCGCAGCAAGAAAGATCAGCGATGTAGTCGACCTGGCGTGTTTGCTGTTCCTACCTGCCTGCACCATTGTGCTGTGTGCTCGTAATCCAATCCGTGTGTTTATGGGTACCATGTCGGCCCTCAGCCTTCTGTTTTGTTTGCCCCTGGCGGAGTGTTCCTGCAAAGATGGTGCCGGTAGATGAGTTGGTGTTGAAGCTTCTGGCCTTGGGGGCTCCAAAAGCCGCCCGGTGCATGTGGGAGCTTCCGTCTAGACTTCGAAGATCATACAGTAACACGTGCAAAGCTAAACCAGCAGCCCTGCACCTTGGCACCCCGGACTTCTGTCTGTCTGCGCAACTCAGGACTTCATTGGTGTGGTGCTTCTTACGATGTGGACCTCAGGCCTCTACGATCTGACGCAGGCGGGATGGACACAGACGTATGCAAAGACTATAATGAATAATCTAGGCTCACATATGGTGTTAGTGTGCGCACCCCCATGTGTATGCAGTGCTTCGAATGGATCGAGTACTTTGCTGGGTCATCTCGGTGCACTTCAAAGGTGCGGTTGAGAGGGTACACGGGTGCCCGCTTCGACAAAGCCTATTATGCCCCTTCCTCGGACCGCCCTCACTCATCCAACTTTATGGATATCAACAGTTGCTCTGGCTTTGTGAGACCCGGCTGCAACCGAAATCGATACCCCTTGAACTGATGTCATATGTATGTTCGGGAGTAGTATAGTTGTGAATGAACCCCGTTCTGACTTATGCAAATGCGATACTCTAGCTAAGGCTAGCCATAGTGGCTTTGCTGAAATGCAAACCACACTCTTTCGCGATATGGCTGGGCATTAAGTGCTCGTCCTGGACAAGCATCAACAAAGGGACCTCCATGCGATCTGCTTGTGACCCGTGGGGAGATGCACAGAAGCCTTCGGTCCGAGAGGCCAATAAGATGTTGGAAAGGACGGGTTTAGGGTTCAGGGTTCTTGTTGGAAGGGCTAGCTATGGTTGTTCGGTTTGGAGAGCTTAGTAGGGGTACTATAGCCACTATACCGCTTCAGGAGCTCGTGCCTGCTACTCTTAGCCGTCGCCTTGGGTGGCTGTTTCGTCTTGGAGCAGCCGGGAGGATCGCTGCTGGAGTTTTACCCCTCATTCCGCTTTGTTTTGTCCGCACTGGTCAGCCAAGCTGGTGTGGGGGCCGCGGGGAACTTAGTGCGAGTGTAAGGTTCGTAGGAGGTCCTGAAGTTGTTCTGTCCGGTCGGGGTATTTGAGAATTTTAGTGAGTGTTCCGGAGTCACATGCGAGTCTTGTTAATATAGGTGGGTAGGTAGTTAGGTCGGGAGCCATGATGGATACACAGATAGGTAGGTAGGGGGGTAAGTAGCGGTTGGGTTGGTAGCTCGGTACGTATAGGTTTAGGTATAGGTGTATAATGGTAAAATATATATCATTTATAGGGCCCAGAGTCGCTGCAACCGTTCCCTACCATCTGTAACTTAATATTATCCTACGTATATATCCTCTAGCTTTAGCTGGGCTTACTAGGGGAATGGCGCACTCCTTGAAACCCTGGCTCCTGGTGCTAGCTTACCCAATCGTTGCCAACTTTCCGATCAAGGCCCGACACCCAAGACTGTGTAAGACTAATAGCCTATTTGTTGGCCACATTAACTTCTCACCCTTTTCGACCAGGTCTCGAGAGTCGGATGGTGGATGGGGCTCTACGGAGGCCCGTGTCCGAAGCGCCAGTACGCTTACTCGAACTCGCACCACATCAGGCGGCTAGATTTGGGAGTGCTCAAAAAAACCAACCGAAAGCATCTCAAGGCAAAGGGGAAACTCTCCACAGTATCAAGAAGGACCCGGAAGGATGGCACTGTTGCTTATACCGGCACGAAAGCCTTGAAGTCTACAGAGACGCTGCACTGGAAATAGCATCCTTGTCTGTAGCCAAACAGAAGAGCAGCCGGTTCCTGAAATGGCACAATCTGCTCGCTTCATGTGTGTTTTTGTATACACTATATATGCATCGCATCTCTTTATTATCTATGTATGTGTAGTGCTTCTCACACATGCTGCGAGCAGATTGAACCGTTTCCCTTTATCAAGCTTCTGCTGCATTCAAGATTTGAGGTGGGGTTTTAGCTTAGGGCCGCGGGCCGCGGGCTTGGGCTGTGTATGTATGTATGTATGTATGTGTATGATATCTACTTACACTTTTAGGTTTATTTGGCTGTGCTGTTTTGTTTTGTGAGCTCGAATGGATTTCGTTACGGTAAGGACACTTATTATGTTCTGTTCGGGTGGATACTATCCAGTTTCTAGTGGGGTCTTATGATATGCGCAGCTTAAACAGGGAAAGGCTAGCTTAAGTTAGGGGCTTATAGGGGTAACTAACTATAGTCATCGTGCTCAGGATCTATCCGCTACCCTTTGCTGATGCGGTGGCAGGCATGTTCCAGGACTTGAAGTGCTCTGGTAAGGGTTGCCCGACAGTCCCACAAACCGTTCCCGGGTCTGGCCTCCAGGCCTTCAGTGCAGCAGAGACACCAATACGTGTAAAGCAGCTGTTTCGGGCCGCAGACCTTCAGTCTGTGTACGATTACTTGCGAGGGGGAACCCATCTGGAGTTGCCTCCGGAATGGAGGCCCCAGTTCCCTGCTAGGGCCGGAAGGAATTCCCGAAAGAGGCGTTTCAATTAGAGGCCAGATCCAGTGCTTCTAGTGTAGAGTCGAAGGAACGGAGGAAATCCCGAGTATGCTCCTAGGCGGCCATACATAAGTACGATCATAGAAACTTTCTTTAGGGTTTTTTCTTTCTTAAGTGGTTTTATTAGGTTTAAGTAAGTTTTCATCACGCAGAATGTAGGTTTTTATGTTGAAAACCCATAAAAACCGTCGGAAACCCATAAAAAACCCATCGGAACCCATAAACCATATAGGCAGAACCCGGTTCTTATGCAGAACCCTCTTTTTCAGAACCCATCTTTAAGCGTCGGAAACCCATAAAAACCCGTAGGGCAAAAGTAGGTTCTTATAACAGCGCAAAGTGTGCGTTCTCGGCTGCTTTGGGACGTCGTGTACGGTTTCCTTCGACACCTTCTGAAATTTGTGCAGGCCTGGCTTGTCGATTGTGTCACCAGACATTGTCGCCGAAAGCCGAAAAGACCCACAACTCCGAACGGAACCAGCCGATGTTGCTTCAACGAAACACATAGTGTCATATCTGCACACCCGATGTCCTCAAGTGTGCTCAAGACACTGTAGCAGAAGGCAGCCAGCGCGGCTGCAGCGCAGTAATGTCGAAGGCATGGAGTTGCCAGAGCCTGGCAGCAGGGTACGATCAGGTTATGCGGGACGCTGCTGAGGAGCAGCTTCTTGCAAAGGAGCAGGAGCTGCTGAAGCGGATTCGAGCACTCAGCTTTCAACACAGTATGAGTGTTCCTTCTACCGTCTGAACGAACATTGTAGGTATGAGCTTGACAAGCTAGCTGTTTCAACCTTGATTAGATATTATGGTACATCCTCCCTTGCACGCTGCACTGAGTTGCTAGAGTCGGCAGAAGGGAAGAGCCCGGGACCCCGGGGCCTGCCCCGCCTTCTGTGGCGAGCCAGGCGCGCGCCATGTATTTCCTCGGTACAACGCACACATGCATTGCCACAGGCTGGTGGTGTCGGGTCCATCATGGGATCCGTGGATGAACAGACCATCCCTGCGACGGTCCTGCTGCCACGGTAATATGTGCATGCTTCTTATATGCTTTGGGAAGCACGGAAGCTAGGGGGTCGTGTCATGCCAGGAAGAAGAGCTTTTCCACATGGGTGTTGATGTCAAGAATGATGAGCAGGACATTTGATTTCTAAGCAGCATGCCTGTCCTACATGTTTATAGTCCAGTGACTTTTGTGTTGCGTGTTTCGGCTAGGAGCTGGAGGGCGAACCCGAGTCCACGGATGCACCAGAATCCATGCTGTTGGAGGAAGGTGATGAGCCTTCTTCCTCACGTCCGCAGAAGCGCAAGCGGGTCAAGACCAGACGTGTGCCCTGTCGAATCGTTTTGTGCGATGTGGATATCATTTTGATTTATCGTTCCGATAAGCTTGTTCTGGGAAAGCCTAAGCCAGGAGCTCCTGCAGGACGCGGCGAAAGCCAGAATCTCAAGGATGACAAAGGCAAAAAAGAAAAGGACAGACCTGAATGTGCCACAATTTGTTATCGAGAAATGGAACTCTGGCACAACCGCCAAAGACGAGATGGCTGACTTGTTGTTGCGAGTCAACAACGACAAGGAGACCTATCAGTGCCTGAGCCATGCGACTAGAACCGTGATCTGTTTAGTTTGTGCTTTCAACAGGAGAAGTTCATCACTGAGCTTGAGCTCATCGTTCGCAAAATCAAGAAATTCATTCTTCATATCGACGAAGGGTGGTACAGCGAAGCAGAGATGAAGAGCGAGCTCAAATGGTCCCAGTCGGGGGCTTATCTGGAGCAGTTCGTTCTGGGAGTCTCTTATGCAATGTTGATTTCACGGCCCTCCCTCTAGGTTCCCGAACAGAAGCATGCCCCGTAGCCCACCAAACCCGAAATCAAAGCCCGTCTACTCTGTGCCGTTAAATAAAACCTGTGGGGCTCGCCCCCGCCTCTTTGTGCAGGACGAGGATCAATGGCGCCAAGAAGCTTTGCGAGGCGAACCCGGAGCTGAACAGGACCTCGTCTGCACTGTTTTGGCGATGTTTGTTGCGCAGCAGTACATTTGAGTAGGACCGGATCTAGCTCATATGTGGGCAGGAGCAACCAATATGATGGCATCAAGGAATATTACGTGACAGTCAGAGAGAAAGCAGAACATGTTCATGCTCATGAGAAAGAGCAAACCGAGAAGACGAAGCAGAAGGCCTGCCCTCGAATCGCTCGAACATCCCAGGCCTCATATAACCCGGACAAGCCATCTGTAAATCTGTAAACAGGCAACCGACCCCGTCGACGTGAAGAATGATGACTTCGGCATGCTGGAGAAAGCCCAGGCTCGATCCGGCAACTCGAGCCGCTCCGAAGCTGCCGCCGCAGCCGGCCAATCTGTTCACGAGGCCCGCTCGAGTCGTGATGCGGAGTATAGAGCAGTTGGGGCCTTTAAAGGTTTTCGAGTAGATAATTACATATATATATATATATATATATGAATATGTATATATATATATATACATACATAATTCTGTGTGTATGTATATACAAATATATGGAGATATGTAGACACATACATATACGTTCCTGTGTGTATGTATAAAATATCGCAAATAATCAGCAGGAGAGAGCGAAAGAAGCAAAGGGAGCGAGAGAGCGAAAGAAATAATGACACAGAGGGAGGGTGAGGGCTTCACCAAGGATAGACGCAGTGTGTCTGCTGCATATGTAATATGTATGCATGTGGCTTCTACATGTGTGCTCGCGAGTCTCTAACCATAGAAAGACAAAACAGAAAGAGTATATACATGTATAGATATGCCTATTTATTTGTAATTATATAAACTTGTTATACGCACACACATGTGGTGCTGTCTGGGGGGGCCGGGTACGGGGTGCATGGTAATAGGAGAGAGAGAGAGAGGTCACTCAAGTGTGTGTATTTCGGCATTGTTCCTTTTGTTGTTTTTGCTTGTTTTATCGATGTTGTTTGCTGTTGCAGTTGTGGCGGTGGTGGTGGTTGTTGTGGCTGTCATTGTCCTTCTCGTTGTCCTTGTGGTTGCGGTCCTGGTGCGGTTGTTGCTGTTGCTGTTGCTGTTGTTGTTGATGTTGTTGTGATTGTCGTTGTCGCTGCTGCTGCTGCTGCTGGGGTGCCGTGGTGCTGCTGCTGCTGCTGCTTCCGCTGCAGTGCTGGCGGTGGTGTTTGTGGCGCTGCTGGTGCTGGCGGTGGTGTGTGGGTGTGGCTTTCTAGCTTAGTGTGTTCGTAATTGATCTGTCCTACGATTGCGAGTGCGTGATGCTTGGACTTCCCTGTTGCCCTGCCAGCAAAAAGCCAGCGCCGACCGCTTCCTCGAATCCCTCCTCAACAAGTCCAGCAAGCTCAGACAGCTGCTCAAGGACCTCCGTTCCAATTATGGTGCGGATGCTGCACCGTACATTCCTCAGATTGGCAATAATATCGTATGCCATGATTGATCTCTGGTAAGCGCCCCCAAACCGTGTCATTCATTCAGGTCGATCAAGACCCTCGAGGATCACATCACCAAACTGGACTCAGAATATGTGAAGATCAACGAGGCCAAGGCTAACGGGGAGGTGACCGGCCACACCTCGAGGCCAGCCTAGCTTCTTAATGAATTGCTTTCGTGACTTTCGTGAGGTTTTGGTACCGTGATACTTTCTGCCATGTACATTGCAGGGTTTCCCTTTTCCCTCGATCTTCTTCAATTACTAATTACGATTATACGGCATCCTCCCAAGCCTACTTGGGATTTCTTGATGCCGACATAACCACCCTGACCTCGGCCTTCATGCTCTGAAACCAGCTTCCCTCCCTACGTGCCCCCCCACACTGCCGCAGTTGGTGGTCGAATCTGGAGAAGAAGATGAAAGATGCAACAATGATGCCGGATCCTTATCCATGTGTCCCTACAACACTCTTTGACATATATACTTCCCTGTTCAGGGCCAGCCGTGCCACAGCCTCCGAGTTGCAAGTGAGGCACCTCAGCAGAGCAAGACGGTGGTTCGGATGTTGGTGTTCGTGGTCACATTCATGCCATCTACAGTTCACACTTCATAATTACCGGCACTGAGGAATGCTAAGAAGTTCTTTGGCAAGAGCACCGGTGACACTGAAGCGGGTGCACCACCAGCGGCTTCGAGACAGAGAGCCCCTAAGGCCAAGGCTAAAGCCAAGGCGGCAAGGGCTCCCGCCAAATCGAAGTAGGCGGCTGCCTCGCATGGCTTGCATCCCTATATAAGCCCTATAGGAACCCTATGGCCCTAAACCTATACAAACCCTGGTAGTCCTATAGTTCGTATACACTTTATCCTTTGTCCCCCAACACTATAAATCCTAGCCCTGAGAGTCTTCGGAGCCTCACATATTGATAGGTTGTGCAATTGTACTTCAGGAGCCAGGTCTGCCGTGCAAGTCATGTCAGAAGCCGGAAGCACGGCCTCCCCAGCTTGATGTGATTTTGGATGCCAGCTCTCGCGGTCCTTGCCGCGAGCACATGTTTGAAGGGTGACTGCAGGTGACCGTTCAGTTCTTAAAGTGTTGCTGTTTCGAAAACATATAAGTGCAAGTGTCGCACAAACTTACGGCTTCTGTGGTCATGGTCTGTTATCTCGAAGACTCGTCCTGAGTCCTGTTGTGGTAACCCCGGGATATGGTGCGGTCCTGGCGGGGAAGTACAGGATCTCGCTCCATGAAACCTGGGGCCAGCTATGATTGGCTGAATTGCGCGATCTCCGGTGCCAGAAACACAACTTCGCAAGTGTTTGCAAGTGTGCACACGTCGGTGTGAGCAGTGCCTATACAGACCCCCTCACCCCGAAATAACTTAAGCCCAACGTCGTCCCTCACACGCCAGAACCCGGACCGGTGGCCAAGCACTGCTTTCGCCTGATCGGAGATGGCGCCGGGAGCTCATCATATGCCAGCCGCTTCCGAGCCTTCAGGACATGTACTGCGAATCAAACTAGTCTGAAAGTTGAGGGTCATGTTCGGCTGCGAGGTGAAAGTCTGGCTTGGCTCAAAACAGGCGGTTGTTTAGGAGTTTAGGGTGTTTAGGAGTGACATACAAATGTTATGGAGACTCCGGAGCTCGAGCTATGGGATCTTCTGACCTGTCATCGCTCTGTGTTCCGGTCGCAAGCTAGTCTGTAGTAAACAAGAACAAGGTCATGTAGTTGGCAACCCCAGAACCACGATTGCACTTAGGCCGATGATGCTCCCTATCCATGGCCAGACCCGTCCGACGTTGCTAGCCGCACAAAGCCCTGTGCAAGCTTGGCCACTGCAGAGGCCTTGCCGTCAAAGACAATGCTAGCGGCAGCTTCGAAGCCAGCCTGGAAACCGCATGTTTCGGATTCTGTTTTGGCCGACAGCAACATAATGTCTATGTTTCGGGAAGTGGATGAGCATTCTGATATAGAATGGTGTTTGGCTGCCCGGGCTACTACTGCAGGGGGTGTCCTCAGCCACGCAATCCATATTGTCAATCGGCTGTCCCATCGTTATGCTCCTATGATCTTCAAAATAGGTTTCACTCACGATGCTTCCTGGCGCTGGGAAAATACCATTTACGGTTACAAGTGGCAGCGGGACAAATGGGAGAAGATGTGTTTATTGCACATCGCCGAAGAACCTTTCAGCCCGGCAATGCTGGAAGCCGCCCTCATCAATAAATTTCAAAGAGCCTAAGCCGGTGATTATGGTCAATATTTTTTGGACCCTCTTGTATCTATTTATACAGGCCCTAGAAACATAATCATACAGGCACCTCTAGGTTCCTTCGGATAATATCCCTGAGGCACGCCTGGCTGCCGAAATACTCGATCCGGCGGAGATAATGTGAGGACGGATGGGGCCGCCTCGGTGAGTGTGTACATGACATACATTGTGTACAGGTCTTTCAAACACAAGCCTGTTTGATGGTTGTTCGCTTGGGCAAGGATTGCTCTACAAGGGTGTGTGTCACTTCCAGACACAGCTCGCGGATGGGAAACAATTTTCAGAACTGCATGTTCATGTGTGAGCGAGCGACCACTATATTGCTGGACAGGTAGATAGACAAATAGTCTGCATCATGAGCATTGCCCTGCAACTGAAGTTGCGTGCTTCCCCATGTATGTAACGACACAACATAAACCTCTTCCCCCCGCTTTGCCGAGGCCGCATGCAGCTCGGCAGTGCTGTCGGCCCGGGCTGTGGTGGAAGAAATGCCAGCTGCAGCGACTGCTTCAGTGCGAAGGGTTGCCAAGTGCTCTCTTGGGGATGCTGAGAGGGACATGCATAGATTGGGGAAGGAGTTTCGATTGAGACTTGGGGTGCGCCTGAGTCGAGTTCCACTACTGAACACTGTGCAGACCGCCGTACTGTTCATGTCATCCTGGGTCAAGTTTTTTCTTGAGAAGAACCTATGGTATTTTTTGTGTGGCTTGCAAGAGCCGGACGAGCAACGATGTGAGCGACAACTGGGACTGTACTGGGAACGTTTTCGCGGGATTTCACCGAATCATCCAGTATTTCAACGATCGTCGGCGGACCTTTGCAGGACTTGTCCCATCCTCGTCCACGGGGACGAAGGAAGGAGTGCCAAGAAAACAGCAGTGATGATACTTTCTTTTCATGCTGTCCTTGGCCGTGGAAGCCAGCCATCGACAACTCCGGGGCCTTCTTCTGAGCAGTACACGCCACAGGAACTTAACTTTCTTGGCCACACCTTCGCCACACGATATTTACTATCCGTTTTGCCACGGGCCATGTACGACGATGAGGTTTCAGGTAACTTCCAGCGACTTTTGGGCCATCTTGTTTCGGATATGCGAAGCCTTTTCGAGCACGGGTTGGTATCCCCTATCTATAACAAGAAGTTTTATGTATGCATCGTCAACATTATCGGGGATTGGCCGTTCTTGGCCAAGGCTTTTAATTACAATCGGACCTTCGGCAACTCTGCCAAGCGCGAGACATCCAAGCAAGTGCCAAGGGGCATTTGTCATGCTTGCCTGGCCGACAGGCCAGGCTTCCCTTTCGAGGACTTTGAGTCCCAGGAACCGCGGTGGAAGCAAACGGTGAACTCTATCCCTGCCTATACTACGACGCCTGTTCTGATGACGTTGCCACATGACCCGGACGACCCGTCCGGCTTCGCAGGCCAGGATTATTTTCATGGGTTTCATCTTGGCGCTGGAAAGATCTTTGTCGCTTCCGTTCTTGCACTTCTCAGCTACAGTTTCCCTGGTCACAGCTTCCAGGTTCGCTTCAAAGCAATGGAAGAACAATTTTTCAACTGGTGCGAGCATCAGCGCCAGCATCCCTACATCCGCAAGCTGAACCAGGACACGCTGGGTTGGCCTCATGCAACGGAGCCAGCAATGGGCGGGTGGAGCAAAGGTTCCACCACACTGTGTTTGCTACGTTGGTTCGTTTGCTACTGCCACGAGATTCGAGACACAATCCCGCAGGATTCGTTGCTGTTTATGTCCTGGCAAGCAGCATGGGAAATCAACAAGTTTTTTTCGCTGCTGTACCGCGAGAAACTGTGGAGTATCGCTTCGAAAGCAAAGGAGATAGCTGCACATGGGCGGGCGTTTCTCAGGCTCAACGGCCGCTGTGCAAAGCG
Source organism: Symbiodinium sp. clade A Y106 (assembly GCA_003297005.1). NCBI lineage: Eukaryota > Dinophyceae > Suessiales > Symbiodiniaceae > Symbiodinium > Symbiodinium sp. clade A. The sequence continues at coordinate 21,478 of BGNK01000148.1, forward strand.
TGCTTTCGACGAACACCGGCCGCTCTTCACATTTATGCCTAATTTGCATCGACTACACCATTTGATTGTCAGGATGGAGGATCAGGCTCGGGTTTCGCCCTGGGTGCAGAACGGCTTGATGTGGAGCTGTCAAGTCGAGGAGGATTTCATCGGCCGACCCTCACGATTAAGCAGGCGGGTTCACCCTCGGCGAGTTATCGAGCGCACACTGCTCCGGTCTCTCACGGCGGCTCATAGGCAGTTTAGAAAGGCCGGGCTTCTCCGTGACGTGTGACTGTACTTGTACATCTACCTCGCATCATAAGCATCAGGATATAATTCAATTCTCCTCATAAGCATCATGCATGATTCTAGAAACTCTTTCTGTGGGTGTTTGATCACTTCACACATGTCGGGGACAGCACATGCCGTCTCAGTGCCCGGCCACTCCGCGAGCCAGGCCAGCCAGGCTTTGTCGAGCCCAAAAGAATCGTGGAGAGAGCTTCTCATTAAGTGCAATGCAAGGAAACCCAACTTCAATTACCGAATCATGCCAGTGATGTCAAACAGAACAACCCCTAACAATTTCCGAAAAACGCAGAACCGCGTTCTTTACCTTAAAACCTGGTTTTCCCAAGCAGCCTACCTTTTCTAAGGTTTTGGAGGGTGTAGGTACACCCTAAACCCCTAAACCCTACACCCTAAACCCTAACTCAAATCCCAAACTCTGAGACTCCAAAGCCTGAAATAAAAAAAATAATCCTGAAACCCCGAAACCCTGAGCCCTACCTTTATAGTAGATACTTAGGCCTTAAAGGGGTCCCCATATAGGTACTTTAAGGCCTAAGTATCTACTATATGGGTACATGGAGCCTTAGGGTTCTCCTAAACTCGAACTCTCAACTTCTGCCTTAACCCTGAAGAACCTACCTTTTTAAGGACTTATATAAGGAAATCATAATAAGGAACCCTAAAAAGGTAGGTTCTTCAGGGTTAAGGTAGAGCCTGAAACTCAACAAAGCCAAACCGAAACCCGAAAGCTCTTCACATGAGCTGCAAATAGCAGCTAACTACTTTGGGCTCTACATTCTATAAATAGTACTTTGCGTTCTTCTGGTTGGCTCTTAGGACTTTAACTTTTTGGGTTTCTATATGAACCATCATAAGGAGGCGAAAAGTTTAACTTTTTGGAGGGGTTCAGAAGTCAGCCAAGAGTATCTGCTTTGGGCTATTTGGAGCCCCAGGGAAAGGTTTCTTTACCCTAAAACCCTAAACCCGTGAAGCCCTAAACCCTAAACCTTAAAACCTTAAAACCCAAAACCCTGAAGCCTTAAAACCCAAAAACCCTAAAACCCTAACCCCCTAAATCCCTAAAACTCAAAACCGCGAAGCCTTAAAACCCAAAAGCCCTAAAACCCTAAACCCCAAAGCCCCAAAAACCCAAAACCCTGAAGCCTTAAAACCCTAAAACCCCTAAATGCGCTAAATCCCCACAGCCCTAAAACCATTCAAAGGGCTTCTGCCTCAGGTCTGGAATGGGATGGCAAGTCTGCGCCTCAGTAGCTTCGGATCTCTGCGTTTCAGGTCCCTTGTGCGGGCTAGGGCTCTTTTTCAAAGCTACTTGGAGGTTCATGGGTAGATAGATATGAAGGTGCATAAGTCCCCGGGGTCCCCGAATATAGGTTATAGCTATAGTTCTCTTACTTAGAACCCCAGCTATAGCTACCCATGAACCCCCCAAGTAAGGGTTTAGGGCCTGACGTTTAGGGTTGTGACCCAGTTCTAAGTTACAAAAGCCGCGACGCGGGAGTTTCTTGACACATCTTGAGGTTTCGGGGGGCGGGAGTGCAAACAAGGTTTAAGGTTTAGGGTTTAGGGGGAGCGTGGTGTCCTCAGACAAAGGACCAAGATTATCAAGCTTAAGCCCCTTACACTAGCACAAGTAGATCCCCTGAATTGGCGACCTTACACTACTAAAGGGTGCATTACGCTGACCCCGAAAGGGATCTACTATAGGGGCCTAAATAATTACCAATACTATTTTGGGGGTTCCTTATGAATTAGAAGTATAGTATAATATACCACCAAAACCCTATTCTAATGATTAGAGGGCCCCTATACTAAACCCTTCTAATCCCTTTTAGTAACCCGCAAGGGGTTAAAGGTACCCTGTTCTAATCAGTAAGGCCCCTATATTACTTCTGCCTCCTCCCAGGGTTCTGGTTGCGGCCCAGGTGTTTCCTGAAGCTATGTCGCGACACAGATATTCTGGACGACAGCTTCACCGCCGTGGACGCGGACCTCACTTTTACGAAGGTGCTGGGAGATGCTGGGTTAGTCAAGAGTTAGATACAAAGCCTGAAGCAAACTAAATCACTATATCCAATCTGCGAAAAAGGAGATGGCCCCGATTGTAGGCCCTAAGCCCGCAAGACAAAGGGTAATTGAAGCCACTGGGTTGTTGAATAGCTCAGTCCTCAGGCGTCTCGCAGTCCATCTCAGGTAGCCCCACAATGCTGCTAGGACTCTGAACACCCACCCTCTAGGTTTAGGTCTAGGGTCTTCCTGTCGGTCCGTCAACTCTGCAGAATGGTAGGTTATGAGTTAATTACTGTTGATGGACAAAATCCTGCATGACCCTCGGGACCCTAAACTATGGGAATTATGGTATATTCCTTATAATGGGTAATGCAGGATTTTATCCATCAACAGTAGGATGGACCCTTGGCCCTTGAAGCTTGCAGAAGGCTGCAGCGTGCAGCCCAAGGTAAGGCGGATGCGCAGCACCAGCAAGTGATGGCCGCCCTGCAGGCTTTGCGCAGTGAGGTCCACTCCCTTCGCATCGCAGTCGCTGCCCTCCGCCAGCACTAGGTTCCTGAGTAGTACCCTTTTGCCCTTTTTGTTTTAGGGTCCCCTTACTAACACTGAATATTAGGAAAAAGGGTGCCCTTATTATGAAGGGGCTACTCAGGAACCTAGAGCAGCAGGCCGTGGCAGCGACACGAGTCGTGCAAGGCTGCATGGTGTCAATCCCAGCAGGTGCAGATGTTGGCACCCGAGAAGGCGTACACACCCCTACTATGGGGGCCTAAATAATTACCTATACTATTTTGGAGGTTCCTTATTATAATTATAGTATAATGGACCCCAAAACCCTATTCTCACAAGACATCTGAAGCCTTCTTCGAATCAGACTCATGTCCGCTCCACCCCAAAACCCTATTCTAATTATTAGGGTTCCCATATATTATAGTACCCTTGTGATAGTATCCCCTATTGTAAACCCTTTAAAGGTACCCTATTCTAATTATTACCTAAACCCTAAACCCTAAACCGATTAGGGTTCCCATATTTGTGCAGCAGAGCAAGCGGGGCCTGCCGAAAGCGAGGTATCGCAGTACGAGTCGCCGGCGGCTTTGGGAGGCCAACCCTAAACCCTAAACCCTAAAACCCTAAAACCCCTAAACCCCTAAACCCCTAAGCCCTAAACCCTAAGCCCTAAACCCCTAGGCCCTAAACCCCTAAACCCCTAAAACCCATAAAACCCTAAACCCTGGTGATTTGCTGCCGCCGCCCAAGTCAGAGCCACAGGACAACTTGAAACCTGCACCATCAACTTAAACCTTGAGCCCTTTTTCCCAAAGGGTCCATATACCCACATAGTATATACTTTGGGCCCAATGTACCTATATAGGGAGTACTTTCAGGCCAAAGTACTTACTATTTGTGTACATGGACCCTCAGGGTTTGTTTGAGGTCGACGCCCAAGCCCCCCCCCTCCCCTCCCCCGCAAAAAAAGAAGCCATCCTAAAACCATGAAGTCCCACACACAGCCGTAGGCCCTGTTAAGGGACAAGAACTAATTAGGATCTGCGTCTATCGGTCTATGTATGTCCATGCAAGTGTGTATGGATATGCTAGTATCTTCCTGCATCTACAGTTAAGTTTATACCTACATCTTCACCTCTACCTATGTCTTACATCTCCAACAAAATCTATAACTGCATCTGGCACCATAACTCTAACTACATCAATATCTATATCTATGTGTATGTCTATGTCTGCATCTGTGTGCATATCCATTCCTTACCTACATCTTTTATCTGTATCTACCCTCTGTGTAACACTGCATCTGTATCTGTATCTACACGTTTTTATCTGACGTGTATATATAGACACTCTCTCTATCTATATACATATACACATGCGTGCACATGCACATATATATATATAGATGCATCTCTCTCTATATATATACATATACATATGTGTGTATATATATATATATATATATCTGTCTGCATCTTATCTATGTATGTATCTATGTGTATCTCTGTCTTTGTGTAGATCTATACCTCCCTAAGGGTCCATGTAAATGTACTGGGGTATACTATATACCCTAAACCCTCAACATACAGCTACATGAACCCCTAGGTTTATAGGACCCTTAAATCCCGTGCAAAATTATGGTCCGTTTGGACCCTAAACCCTAAACCCTACATGGACCTGAACCCTACCTATAGTCTCCATTGTAGTTCCTTTTTTGGGTTTAACCAAATATATAATTAGGATCCTATAAGGTAACCCCAAAAAAGGAACTACAATGGAGACTATAGGTAAACGCTACATGGACCTAAATGCCTTCAGAGAGGCGCTCCGAAAGGGCCAGCGCCGTCTCTCCTTGCCGCAGCTGCGGGAGGCAGACGCCGGCAGAAAGGTTTCGGGGTTTATTCAGGGTTTAGGGGTTTAGGGTTCAGGTCCTTGCATTTTAGGGTTTACGGTTTAGGTGGCTACGGCTACTCATTGAGGGCTTTGGGGTTTGGACAGGTAAGTCTTTTGGAGAGGAATGATTCCATGGATGTTGATGGCGCAGAGAGTGCAGCCTCCTCAGGGCGACGACCCAAAGCCAAGGCTAGACCCCATCGAGGTGGAAAAACAATCGTGGGTGAAGGGATCCTCATCAGATACGACACTCAGCGCAACTGTGGACGCGAAGTCACAAATCGCAGAGGAGCTTTCCTTGCATGCGGCGTTGACATCGCGGACATTGGTCCGAATTGGTCCAGCCACCAACGACGAAGTGGCGGAGTTGATCGAGAGCATGTCTGATCACAGGGATCGATGCCTTCCACGACGCGGTGATCCACCATCCTTTGCTACAGACACTCGTTCCGGACGTCGCAGTCTATATGTGAACGAAGGGTACCGGTGCATTGGTGACAATGTTCGTGGAGGAATCCTGGATCTCATGCCCTTGAAGGGCACTCAATTCCTTCATCGCGAATGGGAACATGTCGAGACCTGCATGCCTTACCATATGCGACAAGGTGCAGCGAGAATGGCATCATGGGCATTATCATGTATCCAAGCTGACCTTCGGCATCGCCTTGTGCGGGCCGCAGGATCGACGTACCTCGACAAGCACAACGGGGCGAAGCTCCACACAGTCATCAAGTGTGACGAAGGAGGGTGGGTGCTCGTGGATGATCTGATCAAGATGGAGGTTCTTTGGACACACCATACTCGTCGTCTTACGGAGGACGGATCGGTCAGAGACCTTGATCAGCAGAAGAGAATCTACAATCAGAAGCTTCAGCTTCTCCTCAACGGCAAGTACCTCATCGCAAAGCAACCCAGAGGCGCGAAAATCCGATTGCAATTTCTTGGTATCAAGGTGAAGGATCCGCCTGCCGGGCCTCACCAACTTGGACCATTCAACTCCAACATGCTTGTGTCCAAGGTCACGCAAATCAAAAAGTCAAAAAGTTGCAACAGGATCGCAGTACCAGAAACGCACGAGACTGGATCGACCACTATGAAGGATGGGTTCGACCCTGGGCAATCAGAGCTGCCGGCGGTCATTCCACGAATCCAGATCCGGCTACGAATTTGTTGGGCATCGATCCGGACAAGTTCGCGAATTCTCCGTCGATGAGCCTGGTCAACCAACTTGGCGGTGCTTTCCATGCCACGGCATGCCGGAATCTTCTCTCGATTATGGGAAGAGGTATCCTTCCCGCAGCCAACATGGAAGACGACTACAACAGGAGGTACGAGTCTGGGAGGGTACACAGTCACTACGGTCTTTATGCCCCATGGGATCCAAGGAAGGTGACCACAAAGAGCGGAGTATCCGGGTATCACGACAAGGCACATGCCATTGGTGGTATTCTATATTCCCACAGTGGACCTCATCCGCCAAGGAGGAAGAATGACGGACAGCGGCACAATTTTGGTGAGTAAACTTTACCCTTATAAACCTCTCAATCCTAAACCCTTAAGCCTTAAAACCAACCTCCAGGCCCCAACTTTGGATCGTCGAGGAATGCGATCACTCCCAAGTTCTGAAGCAAACGTCAACAAGCTCTTGGACATCTCCGCGAAGCCCCAAAGCATTCTACCCGAGAGCTGAACAAGCAATGGGTTAAGCACTGTTCATTCCGTTGGAATTTCAACGGACACGTGGGTATTCCTGAGTTAAGGAGCTTATGAGATACTGAAATCTGCAAGTGCCAAAAAAACCCGATCACCTCCTTCTGTGTCTGTTTAGGGTTTACTCAAATCCGACACACTGGAACTGGAGACCTTGGTTTAGGGTTCAGGGTGTAGGGTTTAGGGCATTGCTAAACCTCAACATCCCCAAACTATATGCCGCACTTTGTCAGCATACTTCGTGTGTTCATGATTCTTGTGATCGTCACGCTTTGTTGTTCTGGCAGTTCAGGATTCTTGGGTTTGCGGTCTAGGGTCTAGCATTAGGGACCAGTGGTTCTGTTCATTCTTCTGCTTGGTATTGTTAAGATCCTCTCCCTCTCCCTGTCTTCCCCTGATTGACCTCCCGTTAACTCTCGCTCTCCCTCCCAAGCGGGACTCAGGCCACACAAGATCCCCCGACCGGGAGACGATCTTCTATGATGTCGTTCAGATGGAGCAGGGAGTGCCGGTGGCCAGCGAGTCGGTTCCTACAGACGCAGCTGCACGCCAAATGGTACATCAGTTGACCAGGTTGGGGTGCGATCGGCGGCAGCTGATGCAGCCGTCCATTGCCGTGCATGTCGTCGTCGCAGGGATTCCACCGGAGCACACGCCGGACACTGAGGCTGACAAGGAGACAGGCCAGGAGCAAGATGGCGAAGCCGAATATACTGAGGACGACAGGGACAACACCGACACATCGTCGAGTCACTGGCGTGCTGATTATTGGCCGACCGGCACTTAGTCAGGAACATGAGAGGCATCGAAACCTGCGGCCCTTAAAGGAAATCGGGGTTAAGTCGAACCATGTGACTCCCTGCGGCAGCCCCATGAAACGATGTCAAACCCTATGCAATTCTTATTTTATTATTATATGATCATTCTTACTATGCGTACCGTTATGTCCGTAGTATTGATAGCAGTATTACTAGTACCATGATAGTATTGTGAGCATAAGAACTATTATTTGGATACTGCCCCGCTCCGTGACAGTTGAGTATTGATTAAAATATTTCATAAGGCATATATGAGGCCCCTAATAGGAGCCCTCTGAAAGACTGTTACTGTGTGTGAGCAGCACCCGCACTAATATTATTGCTTCCCAAGAGGCTCCGTACAAAGTGCTACTACTATGAAATTAAGTCCCCAAAACCCTGCCTAATTCTATCATGATGCTGTAGTATGTTTGGAGCCTCTGGGCCCTAAAACCCTAAGCCCGAAGCCTTAAAACCAAGGCCCTAAAACGTAAGCCCCCAACCATACTGAGTGATTCTGGCTCGCATCGAAACCCAAGTACCGCGAGCAGGCGCTGTGCGCAGTTGCCGAGAAGAAGTCGGTGGCCTCCTTGGAGTGATGTTGTTTTACAATAAATAGCATCTGTTATGATATAATACAATTGCTTAATCTAGTATAACAATAACGTTCTAAAAGAGTGTAATATAGTATACTGCAATACTGCTTGCTGTTTCTTGGAAGACGGGGGGGGGGTGTGGGTCAGGCTCTAGGATTGTCGGGTTCAGTGTTTAGGATGTAGGTTTCAGGGGCTTTTTTATGGAGAAAGCGGTGGTTGTGGTGGTCGTCGTGGTGGCTGTTGTGATTTTGGTGATTGTGGTGGTTGTGGTGATNGGGGGTTGACCAGGATCTTAGGTCGATGTAAGAGCGACTATAAGGGTTGCCTCAAGGCTTTCAGAGTTCCAGGGTTTGGGGGTTGCAGGGTCTCAACCCTAAACCCTAAAGTGTAAAGCCTAAACCCCAAAACCCCAAACCTGATAGTTCAGAGGTTTAGGTTTAGGGTTTAGGGTTCAGAGGTTTAAGTGAAGGTTTAAGTGAAGAGGGTGACTCTTTGTGGTTTGTTTAAGAGGTTTCTTTGTCTTTTTGAGGGTTTCATAGGGTTGTACAAGGTTTCTATAGGGCTTTATGCGGTGTTGCTGTCTTTTAATGTTTCCTCGTAACTGTTGTTTGAAATGTGAGTCCGGCGTTTCGAAGGCTTGTTTGTTGGCTTGTTTTCGAAAATCTGGGTTTGTAGAGATTAGCCAAAGCACAGAATACAAACCAAAGCCCGCTATGCCATACCCAAGAGCATAAACCCCCAATACACAATAGGCATTATGAAGTAGAGGGCTGAGTTTGGGCTGAGGGTTCAAGTAGAGGCTTAGGGTTTGAGGTTTGAGCCTCTGTTTAGGGTCTAGGGTTTAGGGTTTAGGTGTTTAGGGGTTAGGGTTTAGGGTTTAGGGTTGTGAAAATCTGCTGCCTGCTAACTCTGGAAATGCTATATTTCCCAAATATGCGTTTCAGATCCGTTTGGGGATCCGTTTTGAATCCGTTTTGGATCCGTTTGGCGATCCGTTTTCGATCCGTTTTGGATCCGTTTTGGGATGCGTTTGTAATGGCCAGCCGGCCCCAGCCCCGCCGGCATCCAAACGGATTCCCCCATGCATGTAAAACGGATAATTAGGCTTCTGCACAACAACCCAGTGTTAGCAGAACCTGATTTTCACAAGTTTAGGGGTTTAGGGTTTAGGGTGGTTTTGAGGCTTGTTACCTAATTCGACTCTGGAAGTCTCCAACCCGAAATGAACCTGATATAGCGGCCTTACCAATATTGGACCAACAAGGGGTTCCTTATTGTATTTATGGATTGTCGTATATCCCCAAACCCTATTCGCTTTATCAAGGCCCCCCCATTAACCAATTTAGCTGACATCACAGAGCCACACGAAGCTTGTTAAGGATCCCTAAAGGCGTCCGTTCGGCATCACCCTCTGAGCGTTCCTTAGCCCTGGTTTGGGGTTCAGTTTCCAGGGCCCTATCAAGATATGCGATATTCCGCACATCCACTACGTACGCTGAACCCCACACCACAAAGCTTCGGTCCTCATTCTTAAACTGCTCGAGAGTACAACCCTCAACCCTCAAACATAAACCTCTTAATCCCAGGCTGCAGCGCGAATGCGGAAGCCGCAAATCAACTTGCAAACCCTTACAGCCAAAGCAAACCAGACAAGTATTAAGTATTGTCTTAAACGTATTACGCACCCCTGAAGCTTAGACCTTAAACCTCAAGGAACCCTAAGCCACAATCACTAAACCGTAGCCACAAAAGAAAGAAAAGCAGCATAATTATTCAACACCAAACAACCAGAAGGACAAAGCAAACCAACCGCCTCCTCAGATCACTGCCTTCAAGGTCCCACCCTCGGAGCTGTTTGAACAGATCGCGGCCTGTTCCGGACCGCGTCTTCAGGGCACCAAGGCCGTCAGGGGGGCGTGATCGTTATACAGCACTGTAAATAGGTTCATGAAATCCATAGGATTTACAGAAGAAAAAATAGGTTTTACATCCTTATAAACCCTAAAACCCCTCCTAAATACTATTTGGTGCTGGGTTGATAGGTTATTTAGGTTTACCCCTGAAGAAGCTCTAAATCTAAACCACAAATGTCAAGCAACCCTAAACTCTACACCCCAACCCCTACACCCTATACCCGAAGCTCTCTACGGTTTAGGGATTACGGTCGCGAGCGGAGGGTTGCTGGTGTTTGATTAGGAGATTTGGGCCTGCGAGTATAACGTTCATGAGGTTTTGTAGGGTTTTATAGATTCTAGGGTTTAAGGTTTTATGGGGTTAAGGGTCTAGAATCATATGGAGTTTACGGTTTAGGTTGTTTTAGGGTTGAAGCATATTTCGGGTAAGGGTTTCGAGCCTCTCTTCCAATTTTTGTTTATCATTGTTTTGTAAAGCTTCCACAAGATGTTGTTAGAGTGTTGGCGGTGCTTAAAGGGTCATGGGACTTAGAAAGTAGGGTTGTGAGCACACTAAAATGGGGTTTCATAAGCGCTTACAGCGGTCAACTGTACTAACCGCTTATCAAGACCTGCAAAAGACTCGAGAAACCCATAATAACAATGAGCCCGCCCAACCATAGGCCAAGCCGGTTTGAAACCTATACTCTAAGACTCTAAGACAAGCACCACTAAGCCATGAACCGTAACATCCTGAACCCCAAACCCTAAAGTAAGCGTAGCATCCACCATTATGGAACTTGTAGTATGGAAACTCAAAACCCAAACTTATAGTAGCTGTGCAGAACCCAATCAACAGCCCTCAGGCCAAGCCTGTACGGCTCCACGCCGCTTCGGCGAGCGTGCCGATGGCCAACTTGGATTCGTCGTCGAGCAGGGTACTCAGGGTCAGGGTCACTTTGTTTGAAAGGCTCTCTTAAAGGGATTCCTTTACAGGGTTCCTTAAGGGTTCCCTTCCGGGGTCCTAGGTCCCAGGTACTGTTATGGGGAATACTTCCCCAAATCATAATAGTAATTCCTAATATAGAAACCCTACATTCCACTATACAGTTACTTTGGACCCTTGGGGCTTTAGTGTTCCGTCAAGGGTTCCACGAGGGGTTTAAGACTGTAGGACTTGTGGGCTTCCCTGCTTTTGTTCAGCGTCATTTTGTCTGTATTCGGGGGGTTTAGGGTTTAGGGTTTAGGGTGTGTCTGGCGAGGTCGCGCGCTCGGGTGTAAAGCACCCCCGGGCCGCGCGCTCGCGTTGCTTGTAAACCCACCACCCAAACTATACTCTTTTAGGGTTTAGGGTGTCTTTGTGTATTTTCTTTTGCATTATTTCTCTTGTGCCGCCGGGCAGAGCTGCGGCGAGTTGTCCGGGGTGTCCGGGGGCGTGCGAGGGTGTCCGGGGGCGTCCAGGGGTGTCCGGGGGCATCCAGGGGATCCAAAATCCTAAATCCCGAAAGCCTGAATCCTGAGAGGGCCCAAAATCTGGTAAATGAAGATGTCATTTCTGCTATATAAAATCTATATAAAATTTGGGTGGAATCGACCACTTTTTCCCGACTCCTGGGGGATAGGACTTAAGATTTAGGATTTAGGATTGGATTTAGGATTTAAGATCTAGGTTTTAGGATTCAGGATTTAGGATTTAAGATTCAAGATTTAGAATTAGGATTTAGAATTGAGGCTGTAGTATTCAGTATGCAGGATTTAGGATTTAGGATGCAGGAGCCAGGATTTAGGATTTAGGATTTAGACTTTAGGGTCCAGGATTTTGGGTTTAGGATTTTTGGATCCAGGGAGAGGAAATGGCCCAGGATTTTGGATTTAGTCCGGGGGTGTCCAGGGGATCCTAAATCCTGAAATCCTAATCCTAAATCCTAAAACCTAAATCCTAAATCCTAAAATCCTAAATCTTAAGGGACTTCTGCTATATAAACTCCATTTAAAATTTGGCTGCAATCGGCCACTTTTTCCCGAATCCTGGGGTACCCCCACTAGAGTTAGGGTTTAGAGGATTTAGGATTTATGATCCAGGATTAGGGTTTCGGATTTAGGACTCTTAAGATTTAGGATTTACGAATGAGGATTTAGGATTTAGGAGTCAGGATTCAGGATTCAGGATTTAGACTTTAGGATCCAGGATTTAGGATCCAGGATTTAGGATTTGGAATTTGGGATTTAGGATTTAGGATGCAGGAGGGCGCCCCCCCAGAAGAACTGACCCAGGATTTAGGATGTAGTCCGGGGGTGTCCGGGCGTTCGAGGCGTCCGAGGGCGTCCAGGGGGCGTCCGGGGATTCCGGGGGTGTCCAGGGCATCCTAAATCCTGAAATCCTAATCCTAAATCCCAAAATCCTAAATCCTGAGAGGGCCCAAATTCTGCAAAATGAAGATGTCATTTCTGCTATATAAAATCTTTTTAAAATTTGGCTGGAATCGGCTGCTTTTTCCCGAATTCTGGGGTTTTTTAAGATTTAGGACTTAAGATTTAGGATTTAGGATTTAGGGTCTAGGACTCAGGATTTAGGATCTAGGATTTAGGATTCAGGATTCAGGATTTAGGATTTAGGATCCGGGGGCCCGAAATCTGGAAAATGAAGAGGCCATTTCTGCCATATAAAATCTATTTAAAATTTGGCTGGAATCGGCAATGTTTTCGCTAATCCTGGTGTACCCCCCACTAGAGTTAGGATTTAGAGGATTTAGGATTTATGGTCCAGGATTAGGGTTTAGGATTTAGGACTGAAGATTTAGGATTCAGGATTTAGGATTTAGGATTTAGGATGTAGGATATAGGATGTAGGATTTAGGATTTTAGGATTTAGGATTTAGGATTTTAGGATTTAGGATTTAGGATCCAGGGGGGGGGGGGGCCCANGGCCCACGCTTTGGGGTTATAACTTAGCTACGCTAAGGTGGTCTGGGTACGGCCAGCCCTATTCGAGTACGGACGTTGTCGTAAACAAGGCCAATATCCGTTGGCCTGTCCAAGACAGACGGTGAGGCTTTACCCTCACCTCCCCATCTCTCTTTTCGAATGGGTGCTCGGCTGTAAGGCCCTCGACCAAGCGTTCGGGGTCTGTCGCTCGACGGATGCGACCCCTCACTTGGTTTAGGGTTTAGGGTTTTGGAGGTGGAGCATCATGTTTATTGGACCACATGGTTTATGTAAATAGCAGCCCTAGGCCCTTCGTTAGGGTTTCGTGGTTATGGTAAAGGGGCTTAGGAGTGAGAGGTTTAGGATTCTTTGTAGTTTAGAGTTTTGGGGCTTAGGGTTTAGGGTTTAAAGTCAATGCAACACACTGATTTGTTCATAAGACGGGCTTTTCGAGTTTCGTTGTTAGCTATCATTTAAGTAATGGCCCTAGTAATGAGTACATGGCCTACTAGCGCCTCATTTTGGGTTCTGAGCAAGTATAACAGTATGACGACTAGTTACCTCAATTGCAAAGCCACCTACTAATTCCTATGATCCCTAAACCCTGAACCCTGAACCCTAAGCTCTGAAAGAGCAGAATGAAAGGACATCGGGATTCAGAATGGTTTTGTCAGGCGTGGCCTGTGTGCCCTTGAAACTGAGACCTGGCTCTGGAAACATGTGCCAAAATCGGAGGGTTATTTGTTTAATTTAGGGTTTAGTTTAGAGTTTATTGTTTAGGGTCGGTATAACCATAAACCCTAAACCTCATCCTTTCAGTTGTTGTTTTGCTCGTCTTCCAAACCAAAAGCAAATGGCAAGGGCCCTAGGTAAACCCCCAAACAAAGAAAAAGAAACAACATACCTAATATATTTATAAACATGCTATCAGGTATCACCAAAGCCCATTCTGGTTGGTGAGGCCCCTAGAAATAGTATGGCCCCGGATCCTTGCGCACGTCCGAGCTCCAGGAGCGCTTCCGACGCTGATGTCGCGAAAGCCTTCAGATGGCTCCTGTGCTCAGTTTCTCTGTTTTTTTTTTGGGTTTCTGGGCTTTGGAGTACCATACTTTCATACTTTTTCTGAGACCTGTCACTTAAAGGGAACCATTATGAAATAAAAGTCTATACTTTTTTCTCCCTGGTTACTTCAAAGCCCAGGTTTTCGCGCAGCTTCAGGGTTTCGGGTTTCAGAGGGACTGGGGGCTTCAATTGGGTTTATCAGGCTTGTGGGGGGTAGGGTTTGGTGCAGCCAAAAGACCTACCTTTCGAGAAGGTTCCTTGTTCTGGAAACCACTTGCATCCCTTGAAAAGAAGTTTGTCTGTTGGGGGGGGGGGGTTACAGGATTTGTAATTCTGTGGTGTGGGGTACCAGGATCCCGGTACTCCTTGAGTTAGGAGTCCTCTGTGGGAGTACACGGTTTAGGGTTTAATTAGGGTTTTATGGGGCTAGCACAGAGTGGGGTCTACTTGAAGGCGCAGGGGACTTAGTAAGTAGGTTCTAAGCAGAGTTATAAGTGCCTAAATGGAGTTACTCAAATTATAACCCTACTTATAACCAACTTACTAAGTCCTCTGCCCCTTCAAGTAGGGTTGCACGATGGGGGTCTAAGACCCACATGTAGATACTAGAGTCTTACCAGAGCCCAAAGTGTTTAGATCCATTAAAGAGCACCCCAAACCCTAAGCCCTAAACGCCTGAACGGTACACCCCTACACCCCTAAACCCTAAAGCTTGAATACCCTCCTAGACCCCCCAAGTACCCTCTAATATACCCCAAATACCCACTATTAAGGTCCATAAGGCCTCTATTAAAGGGCCCTTGGGGGGTCCTGGCTGGAGGAATTGTTAAGTTAGTTTGAGTTGCGGGCAGACCTTCAGCCGGCACAGACCCCCGAAACCCAAGCTCTGAATGTCATCCAGACGCCCTTTCGGACCATGTAACCGGGCTCTTTTAAGGGTTCTTCTAAGGGTTCCTTTAAGGGTGCCTTCAAGGGTTCTTGTAAGGGTTCCTTTAAGGGTTTTTTAAAGGGTTCCGTTGAAGGTCCGTGCACTTCACCTTTAGGCCGTAAGCCCTAAACCCTGCAAACCCTAAAGCCTGAAGCCAATTGCAAGATGCCTTGTGACCCAAACCCTAAACCGCAAGCCCTCAAGCCGAAAGCCTGAAGCCAAGACGCTTGTGACCCAAGCCAAGATGCCTTGGTACTCCAATATCCTTAAAATAAGGAATATACCTTAAATCATATTAGGGATCTTACTATAATTTAAGGCATATTCCAAAAAATAAGGGCAATATTGGAGTCTCTGGGTTCATCTTGGCTGAAACCGTGGCCACGGAAGTACTGCACACCCCAAGCCCGGACAGCTAAACTACTAAACCACAAATATCGAAGACCACCCACCCTCGGAAGGAAGGAATACCACTGAACTTTTCTTGGTATCTTATTGTGTGCTGTAAGGTTACCTATAGACCCCTGGGTTTTTAGACGCAGACTGCTGCCAAGAATCAACCAAGCATTCACAATTCTCCCGGGTGTTCTTTGAGTTCAGGGACTGACAATCACAACAATTCAAGGTCGTGGCATTTTTCAAAGAAGCTTATAACAGAGGAAACATCTGCTAAAGGCGAGTAGCGCTAATCTCGGTCACAGAGGCCTGTTGCCCTTTAAAAAACAAAGGAATCCTTGAGCTAAAATTCACCTCAACCTTAAGCCTGAAGCCTACAAAGCCTTCGAAAGAATCCTTAAGGCACCCTATTTTCAACTAAAAAGCTCGCGGAGTTTGCTCTTGTCAGGGCCTTCCTCGGCTCGCAGCAGTGGCCCTGGATCAACGAAGCCGCCGCCCCATAGAGAACTCCTTGGACCCTCTGGTCGTGGCTACACCATCAATAGGATTCCTTTAAGGCTACCGTCAAGGGATCTATGGTTGTTTTAGGGTTTGCAGTTCAGAATCACTAACTCAACTCCTCAGACCCTACGAGCCCCAGGAGCAGAAGATCCCCTTGACTACAGGGTTTAAATTTAGGGATTTAAGGTTTAGGGCTTTGGCGGTTTAGGGTTTAGGATTTAGGGACCTCTAACATTATGGAGTAGTAGTAGAGTGAGTACTTTTAACCTTCACCCCAAGGGTCCAAGGGCCCCAAAAATCAGGTACTTGGGGGTTGGATACTAGGTAGTTAAGTCAGTATCTGGGCCAGGAAATGACTAAGGAATATTATAAGGTTCTTTGGGCCCTCAGGGGGGAAGCCTGAAAGAAAACTTGCCCATCCTATCCAATTCTGGTCCGAGTTGGTACGGCTCTAGTATAGGAGCCTTAAAAGTTACAGTAGGGTTGCTGAGGGTTCCTTGCTAATACACCCTCCAAACCTTGTTCTAATCGTCAAGGCCCGTAAATACTAAATCCTATGTACATTTATATATATATATATATACATAGATATGTAGATATATATATATATATGTATGCATATATTTATATATATGTATATATCTTTATCTCATGTGAGTCTCATACTTAGAGTAGGGTTCAATTACAGGTTCCTTTTAGGGTTCTATAAGGGATTGTTTAGGGTTTTTTGAGTGTAGATTAAAACTAGGGGTTTAGGGTTTTAGTGTTCCGGGTTCGTTGGTTTTAGGATCTTTGACACCAGCATTTTCCATGGGCCTGCATTTTGAGGTTCCCAGCATAGGTTCCCAGCAGAGCTGTCCCACCCAGACCCTGCATTTCAGTGCCTGCCCCTACGTTGTAGTACCTTTTCTGTATGATGTCTTGCTGAGGTCGTATGACAAGACAATAAGAAGAGTGCTAGCATGTAGACTCTAAGTAGAGAACTAGTTTCTTTGGCTAGTTTAGTTTAACCGAGTCTGTTGGCATCTGGGTTTAGGGAAGTTTAGGGTGTGGGTATATTCTTTGAGGTTTAGGGTGTCAGTCTTTGCTGTATGTCTTGGAGGGTGGCGTGGTTGGGATTGCATGTCTTCATTTTTGCGTCATGCAGGTTGTTGTAAACGGGTTTTGGGCTAGGTTCAGGATTGGGGAGGCCGTGTAGGATGGCTCGTTTTACGGAACTGCAGGGCTTTTGGGTTTAAGGTTTGAGGTGTGTTGTAGGTGTTGTTGGTGATGTGTTGGGGCCCAGGTCTTTGATGGAGGGTTCAGATTGTATTCAGGGTTTTGGGCTCTTGCGCTATAAATATTGGAGTTGTTGGTTCAGGGTTTGGGGTCGAGCTGTTAAGGCTTGCAGAGCAAGGCAAATTAACATCTATTAGGGTCAGATAAGCTTCATTCCTAAGCACCAAAGCCTAAGGCCTAAGGCTAAACCCAAGTTCAGAGAATGCATTCAGGTCTTTGGTGAATGAGGTTTTTGCTTCAGAGTTAAATGCTTCCAGAGGCTGCTTTGGCAACTTTAGGCGAGCCAACAGTTTGAACTTCCAGGTGCTTCGTTTAGGGTTTGGGGTTTCGGGTTTAGACTCGCCGAAGCCATAGGAGATCCGATACAGAAGGAAACCGCAGTTGTGAATTTAGGGTTTAGGGGTGTAGCTGCGTGCAGTCTTGCAGTAGCGAGCCCTGGTTTTGGAATTTAGTCGAAGCGCTGGATTTGGAGTCCTTGTGCTCGACGGAAAAATACCCCGTTACAAGATCTCACAGCGTAGAGCGCTTGAGAAACCAACGAACGCCCCCCCATGTAAATGAAAAGGATGTCTTTTGGATGTTCTAGCTTTAGACCCTTTGGACTTTATACTGTAAGGGGTCCAGCTCTGAATATTGGGCCACTCCACATGCCTCACGTCAGAGCTCGCCATGACTGGCCCACCTTCGGCCGTCGAGATATGATGACATCACGTGCTTCAGCCAATCAAGACAGTCCCTGTACAAGGTGCAGCGCGACACACGTCGGGCACTATGTGGGAGTTTCCGAAAATTCGGGGTACCTTATTTTGGGGTCCTTATGATAAGGAGCCTACTATTTAGGGTACTACATTCGGTAGGGTCCCCCATTTTCGGAAAATCCTATGCTTTGAGAAATTTGAAAGGTTTGTCCGCGGCGACATCGGTAAATTTGGACTATGATCGTCTTCAGACTTTGCCACCAATTAGGAGCTGTCCCCCTAAACCCTACCGGCTTTACAAAGGGGACCTTGGACCTAGCCGGGGCACCGCTACACCTAAGTAACTAGTTACGGCCTCAAGCCTCAAGAACCCACGAGAGAACGGACCCTCCCCGAAGAACCCTGAAGNGGGGCACCGCTACACCTAAGTAACTAGTTACGGCCTCAAGCCTCAAGAACCCACGAGAGAACGGACCCTCCCCGAAGAACCCTGAAGAGAAACCAAACCCAACACCTCGGCCTTTTTTCCTTGAGCCAAATGCCGAATCCCAAGTTGCGTGTCATCCTTGCGCAGGGGCCAAGGCCCGGACCTGTGGCTGTTCACAGGAGCTTTCTCCACTTCAGCCTACGTCCTGTTCACNTGTCATCCTTGCGCAGGGGCCAAGGCCCGGACCTGTGGCTGTTCACAGGAGCTTTCTCCACTTCAGCCTACGTCCTGTTCACATGGAGTCCTTCTCCACTTCAGTCTACATCTGCGTAGAGTTTAGGGGTTTAGGGGTTTAGGATTTAGGGGTTTAGGAGTTTAGGGTTTAGGGTGTAGGGCTTCTGAACACTCAACATGCCAGCCATGCAACTGTTTCGAAACCCACACCAACTTCGGTGCAAGACCTTGAACCATATAACCCACCAAGCCCAACACAACCAGAAGCTGGAACAACAAGCGGGATAAGATGAGTACTAACAGCAATATTCGCGAGACGGCTGACAAGCAATAGCAGCGTTTTACATAATAAGTTGTTTGTATCATTGTTATTAATGTGTTATTGTAGTGATTCTTACTACTATTTCTGCTATTACTACTACTATTTGTATTTTCTTACTTTTCTTTTTGCTACTGTTATTATTGTGAGTATTTTATTATTGTTGTTATTCTTATTATTATGGTTTACTGTTGGTATTTCTCTCTTCTTATACTTCTTATCGTTATCACTGTCAGTCAGTCTTCATGTTTTCTTATCTTCTTATTACTGCTACTATGATCTCAAGATATACAGCTGCCTATTCGACCGGGGGTCTCTCAAAGCTTAGTCAAGGAGAGCCTAGCGTCTAGTAGATATTCTGAAGATAAGAATGATAAACCTGGTAGACTCATCTTCCAATGGTTCGGAGCCTTGGCTGGTAATTTTGAAGCCTGAGGAATGATTGCCAATATTCTTGCCTAGGACCCCTTACTATGACAATTGCGGTTTAGGGTTTAGGGTTTTAGGGTTTTAGGGTTTAGGGTTTAGGGTTACCACAGTAATTGCCCTGTTCTAGTTCTTCAGGCCCCTACAGTATGCTCAAGGGTCGGGGGCAGAGGGGGAGGGGCCCGCCGTTTCGCATGGCCCCCACCCAACGACCGGAGCTTTGTCTGGCTGCGCTCTGTTCGAAGCAGCCAGCGGAGCAATAGGGCTCGTAGGATTTATTGGGGGTTTGCAAGGTCTCAGCAGGCCTTCCTGGGTTTAGGGGTTAAAAATTTGAAATTTAAGGTTTGCAGGGTTTCCGGGTTTGGGTTACAGGGACTCCTGAGGTCTGTGCATCAGTTAGGGTTCAGGGCTTGGCGCCTTGGGATCTGGGCGTCAGGGGCTTCTAATACATGACCTCCGTCGCCACAAGACCGACCAGCAGTCTGACAACTACCCTGAACCCCTAAAGCCTAAACCCTATTATAAGTTCATGGTTTTATTATACCTAAACCCTAAACCCTAGGGTTCAGAAGAGTAGTTCAGCTTCACCCTAAACCCTAAACCCAAAACCCCTGAACTCCTAAACCGTATCGAAGGTTCTACTCGTGCCGATGGGGACTCGGAATTCTTGGCTCTAGGGCTGAAGGGTTAAGGTCTGTAGGGTTTAAGTTTAGGGTTTATAGAAATTGTGTAGGGTTTGGGTCCGGGGTTTCGAGCGAAAGTTCGGAGCAGTTTCTTTTTTTGCTTTTGCTTTCGCATTTGGGCTGGGCTGGGCCGAGCCGGCCTAGCGGAGAAATTGTACTGGGTTTGGATCCCCTGTAAAATTAGCCCTTCTATCAAACCTTTGTGGCAACCCTAAGCCCTATACCCTACACCCTTACCCAGACCTCCGGGAGGATCTAGAAAGTAGATCCCCTAATTTGGGGCCCTATACTACTAAGGGTACTTTATAGGAACCCCCATTACGGGATCTACTTTTTGGATCCTCCCGGGGGTCTGGGTAAGGGATCCTTTTTTTTGCTTTTGGTTTCGCATTTGGGCCGGACTGGTTTTCAGCGAATCCGGCTGTGGGCAGTGACCGGCCTGGCAGGTCCGGGCTCGGGCTGGGCCGGGGCTTGCTGGCTGCCTGGAGAGGGGGACGACCTAGACCCCCCAAAGTAGGTAAAATAATGGCCCAAAACCTATAAAAAGCAAATTTTCTACATACTTTTGGGGTCCAGGTAGTGTGGCTTGGAATTGGGCTGCGATCTCCTCACGCACGTTTTCTGAAACTCGAGTTCTTGAGGGTTCAGGGTTTTCCCTAAACCCCAACCAATACTCTTTGGCGCAGCACCGGCGACTTTGCGCAGCCTTAAACCCCAGGCAGCAACTCAACTCCCAAACTTATCAACCCTAAACTCTCAAAGCTACCAGTAAACCCTGGCCCTAAACCCTAAACTCTCAAGAGCTCCTCGGAGACGTATTCCGATGCTGGCTGCTCAGAGAAAAGCGCTTTGAACATATGTTGGTGGGTTTACCCCGTAACACCTGCTGTTCGGTTTTGGGTCTAGGGTACTAGTGTTGGGTCGACGGTTTGGGGTACTGGCTTCCCTAAGCCCCAAACTGTTTGGGGTACTAGTTTGTCGAGGAAGGTTAAGGGAGTCGAGGGTTGAGGGTTTAAGGTTTCATGAAGTAAGTGTAGAGGTATAGAAGTATAGGGTAGGCCAGTCTTGGGCCTGTTCTTTTGGAGCGCTGTGGCTGTAGCTCCCCCTAGAAAGGACCAAAACCTTCAGGAGAACTACAATTGAGGGTTTAGGGTTTGGGTCTTCGGGTGCAAGGGTTTACTAGAAGCCGCGCGGCAGCTCACACAGCATCGCAACTCCGGCTCGTTCCTGAGCCAGGGTTTAATGGTTTCGGGTAGTGACGTGCTCTAGTTACCAGGGATCCCCAGAAAGAAAGCACCTTTAGGGTTCATGGCTTTGACGTCGTAGGATTCTGGGTGCTGCAGGGTATCCAGAGAAAAAAGACCTCAAGCTATGGCATTCTTTGAAGAATTTACTCAGTGTTGTCAAAGCTCCTTCCTTGCGATATACCCTGCCCTAAGCCCATCCCAAGCACATGTCCGAAGCCACGGTTTAGGTTTAGGGTTCAGGGTTTCAATCTCCGGCCCCGAAAGTGCAGAATTCTAGCGCCAAAGCCGGTGTCGTGTTTGGCTTTCAGCTATTTCGGTGGGGCGCAAGGTGCTGAACTAAACTGACTAAACCCTGTTTAGACCCCAAATCCTAGACCGTGAACCCTGCCCATACCGTAAACTCTGAACCCTAAACCCGCGTGATGCGAGAAAGCCACCCAGCGTGCTGCATCTTCGGAGCTCGGCACTTCGAGCTCCAGCAACGGACGCTCCTGAAGTTAGTGGTCTAAAGGGTTGATTAAACTCTGCTTGTCCCGATGTAAGAGGTTCAGATAATACAGGGGCCTCAATAGTGAACTAGCAAGAGTGATATTCATAACGCTGATAATAAGTAAAATAATGATAACAATGACCCTAGTAATAGCAGTAGGCATAGGGTTCGTTGTAGTACAGCCATGGAGGGACTACGAGGGACAAGTGATTCGGCGATGTGGGGCTGAAGGGCTTCATCGGGCCTATGTCGGGGTCATAGTGTAGGGGGTGTTGCGCTGGGTGGTTTTCGGTTGCATTTGTTTGGTGGCTTTGGAGTTGTTGTGAGATTTGGAATGTCAGGAATTAAGAGCTTTGAGCATGACATAGCTAGAGCTTGCCTGTTTCTGTTCTTGCTGTACGGCTTTCTGCTTGGTGTTGTTCTGAAGCTCCTAAACCCCAAACCCTCAAGCTTAAATCCACTAACCTTCAGACGAAAACCCTTCCCTCAAGGTTTCTTTCGGGCTCGAGGGGTTCATGGACGCTTCGGGTTTGGGGCTTCAGGGCTTCGACTCCAGAACTCTGGGGCTGAAAAAAAGGCGTCTCCTACAAGTTGACCAGGTAAACTTAAACCCCGGATACTATTAACAAGAACACGGGTAAACAAAGGGTTGCAGACAGACAGATAGATAGACAGTAAGGATAGGATAGGACAGGATAGCATAGATACGATACATAGGGTGTATGGTGTATGGATGGATGGATGGATGGACGGATGGATGGATGGAGGGAGGGAGGGAGGGATGGATAGACACGAGTAGGTAGGTAGAGAAACAAGTGGGTAGTTGTCAAAATTAGGGTCCCTATTTGGGTACCCTAAATAATAGGTGCCGTATTATATTAGGGATCCAAAAAGGGACCCTAATTTTGACAGCCACTCAAGTAGCTGATTGGTAGGTAGTCGGGCCGATGGAACGAAGGATTGACGGATAGATGGTTTCGGGGTTTAGATCCTTCGAGCTTAGCGTTTAGACTTTTAAACGTACCTTAGGTTTAGGGTTTAGGCTTTAGGGTAAGCATCGTCAAGCGTTAACTGCTCCATTGATCTGGACTCAGCAACCAGGGGATTGATACGTAGCTCAAGCTTTGGGGAGCAAGGTGCAAGTAGAATCCCGTAATATAGGGGCCTTAATAATTATAATAGGGTTTTAGGGCCCATTATACTATAATGGAACCCTCAAAAGAGAATGTGTAATCATTAACCCTAGGGCTCTAAGGACTCCTATATTAAGGCTTTTGGGGCCCAAAGACCATCATATATACTGGGATTTTAAGCAACCAGGGAGAAAAAAGTATAAACTTTTATTTCATATTGGTTCCCTTTAAGGAAAAAGTATTAAAGTACGGTACTCCAAAGCCCAGTATATAGGGCTTTCGGGCTATTTTGAGCCCGTGTGTGGGTGAGGCCCCTGTAGTACACAAGGAACCAAGCCTCGACTCCCAACCCGAAACGGGAAGGGGCCTTATAGTCTTCTAACCCTAAACCCTAAACCCCTAAACCCAAAGGCTCTAAACCCTAAACCCCTAAACCCTAAACCGGGTTTAGGGTTTAGGGTTTAATCCCAAACTCGTAAACTCGTCGTAAACCCTACATCCAAAATGACTAAGAAGGCCAGGACCCAAACAAGTAAACTGATCCCCAAACCCCAACCAACCCTCAAACTCATACAAACCACAACCCGCAAAGGCCCAAACCGCAAACTCCCATATTCACGAAAACCCCAAAAAGCCCCAACCGTACACTCCCACATCCGCAAAATTACAACGTCCGCTCTAGCCCACCAAGGCCCTGGCACCGCGTCGGCGATGCCGGTAGATGGGGCCTGGGCATGTGTAGGGGCATGCTCTTACTATTGCTTGTAGATTGGCAGAGTCCTACACCTAAACCCCAGAATCCTAAACCTTCAAGCCCAAAACCCTCATGGACCCTACACCCCAAACGGCCCTAAACCCCAACAGATTATCCTCAGACTCAGAGAGTTAAATGGTCTTGAAGACTGTAAACCGCACATGACAAGCCCTTAGCAGACAGCCTTCGATCCTAAACTGATGGTATGTGTATATGCATATACATATATATATATATATGTGTACATACATACATACATATACATACATATACATACATATACATATACATATACATATACATATACATATACATATACATATACATATACATATATATATATATGTATATACATACGTATACATATATATATATATATATACACATACAGAAATACATACATGCAACAATATATACACACACATCTAATTTTCAGCTTGTAAAGCTTAGGGCTTTAAGGCTTAGTCTACTTTTCAGCAAGTCACGAAAAAGGCTTCCGATGGTCACGACACATTTTGACAGAAACCCCGAATCCAATAAACGAGAACTGTGGCACGGTCGCTTGAACCCTCAAGGCAAGAAAACTCTGCGCTGCCAGAGCTCCATTTAGACTTGGCGAGGACTTCCGGCCTGTTTTGGCTTTCTGGTTTGCAAGGCAGTAATTTAGGAGCCTAAATATTTACCTATACTATTTTGGTGGTTCCTTAGTATAATTATGGTTTAAAACCCTAATCTAATTATTTTTAAGGCCCCTATAGTATCTGACGCAGAGCCCTAGACCTGACGCCCCCCAAACAGAGTTCAACAAGAAGCAGCAAATCTCCGGTTCCGTGCGAACTCTGTCACACAAGCGGACGGTTCCGAGGGCATCGCAGCTGAAGTACTTCTGCCTCAGCACGATCACAGTAGACGGCTTCTGCAACACGCGGACCGAAATCGGACCCCAATAAGCGGAACGGTACACCCAAGGCCTTGGTGAATCCTCAGCTGGATCGAAGCCTTGAACCTCAATAACCTTAACCTGGACCCCAAAAGTATGTAGAATAATAGCCTTTTACAGGTTTTGGGCCATTATTTTACCTACTTTGGGGGATGTTGAGGGTTCCGTGTTATGATTTCCTGACAGATTTCCCTCGAGGCGTTGGTTTTGAAGGGGGCAAAATTTTGGGCATCTGAACAGGCCTCAGCCGTTTTTGTCGAAACCCTGTACCGAAACCCTACCTATACTTTCTTCTTCAACAACCAGGCCCCAGAAAGTTCAAGCTTTCTAAAATAGAGCTAATATAGATGGCCAGAAAGTTTAAAGTTCCCCCGTTCACTATCTAAGTATACCCTAAACCCTGCAAATCTTAAGCCCAGGTAGGAGGGGCCCCGGCGTTCGTTAGGGGCCCAGCTTGAACTCAAGCAGCGGCCGGCGGCCGAAAGGTAATTCGGTCAGGGTCGGAAAAGAAAAAAACCGAAGAATGAACTAACCCGGGCTCTGAAGGTTTAAGGTTCCGGGTTTAGGGTTGAGGGCCCTGAAGCCTACTTCAATGACTCTCAAAGGCCCTGTGAGCCAACACAAGCAACCTCATCAACGAAACCCTACACCCTAAACCCCTAAACTCTAAACCCCCAAACCCCCAAAACCCTAAGCCCCTAAACCCTAAAAACCCTAGAACCCTAAACCCTCAAACCCTGAACATCTAAACCCAAAAGCCCTAAAAGCGCCTAAACCCTAGACGCCGCCTCCCAGTCGTTGCACCGGACTTATCCTGGAGATTGGCTTACGGATGGATCGGGTGTGTTAAATGCGCGTTGCACTTAAGACTAGTTAATTTGATTCCCTTATTGTAGTAACTGTAGAAGTTACATAAGGCTAATATGATTCCCTTCTTAGTCCCTTGTTGCAATAATTTCACTTGCCGCATTGCCCCCAAGACTAGTATGATTGTTAGGGTTTACGGCTTAGGGTTGAGGGGTTGTGAGGCGGATGTGTTTTGGGCCTGGTTGGGCTGTGGCTGGGGCTGGCGGGGCTGGAAGTTGAGGTTGAAGTTGGGGGAGTTTTGCGACTGGAAATTGATTTGAATTTGGTTGGGTTGGGTTGGGCTTGAAATTGACGGTTTAGGGGGCTGGGCTGGGCTGGGAAGGGGGCAGGAGTTTTGCGACTGGAACCTGATTTTCTGAAGTTGAGTTTTGCGATTGGAAACTGATTTGAATTTGTTTTTGTGACTGGAACCTGGTTCTGGGTTGGGTTGGGCTTGAAAATGACGGTTTAGGGTGCTCAACGGCAGCAATGACAAGCAATTTCTATTTATTTCTTTCTTGAGGGTTTAGGGTTTAGGATTTTGGGTTTAGGGTTTGTTTCTCTTGCAGGAGCTACATACTTGTAGTAACAATGGCTCAGACTTTACCTCTTGACCTTTCCGCGAACATTGGCCTCGCTAACACAAAACCGTACGCCCAGAAACCTAAGACTGTTACACCCGAAGCCGTGAACCGGAACCTAAGCCTCCACCCCCAAACGCCGATCTTCTCAAACTGGAACATGAACCAACAACGTGAATCCTGTACCCCAAGCTCCAAGCCCCACAGCAGAAATAAGAAAGCAACGAAGCATACATGCACAGCATGGAAATTCGTGGGTTGTAACATGTGTGAGACATCTGGGAACGGCACGAGGTCAATCCGATGCAAAGAGCATGAGAACTTGAGCTCACCATCGTTCTGCATCGTGTTGACGTATGCATCCTTGCTGAACGCTTGCATGCCTGCATAAGGCTTGGGCTGCACATCCTCGTCTCTCGTCTTTTTGAGGAACTTCTCCACGGGGGCAATGACGTTGTCCATCAGAAGGCCGCAACCGAGGGTTTAGGGTTTAGGGCTTCCGGAGAGTTTAGGTTTTAGGGTTCATAAGGCAGATCCAGCCTCTGCATGGAAGGCTCCCCCGTTCAGCTGGTTGCCTCAAGTCCTTGAACTTCGGTCTAAACCTTCCACCCGAATCCGCGGACCTTGACTCTACAACTTAGCTCCCTGTAAATTTGAAGCCTAGATGCAAAGACCCCTCAACCTAACCCTAAACCAAAAAACCTAAACGTAGACGTAGACCATGAGGCGGCATAGTTTCATACTCTGAGCCTTGTCAGCCCGCAGTGGGCCTGAATAGTATCAGCATCATCACGTTAGAATAGCGCTTCGGAGTATATTATGCCCCACCGGAATAATTTTGGTGATTGTTAAGGCTTCCACACTGCCTCGAAGCTCTGTGCCCTGAACATGAACAAATCACAAGGAAGTCCTTGATGAATGGAACCCTACGACAAGGACTAACTTAAACCCTTGATCCCGAACTCTTAACCCTGAACCCCTGGCGAACCCAACAAAGTGAGTGTTATCGCAAAATCGCCAACCACCCAAACCCCAAACTCCGAAAATCCATGTAAACTGTATAAGCCCCTACACTGGAAACCCCAAACCGCTAAACCTCCCAAGCCAGTCCTCAAGCCGCCTGTGGCGACCAAACTCCTCTGGGCAAGTTCATCATGAGCACCGTAACATTCTGTACTAAATCGCGAAACCCTTAAACCCTACACCCTGAAACCCCAAACCCTCTCTTTACAGGCTCAATACGGCTGATGGACAAAATCCTGCATGACCCTAAGGATTCTAAACTATGGGAATTATGGTATATTCCTTATAATGGGTCATGCAGGATTTTGTCCATCAGCCGTATCAAATAATTTGACTCCTAATTATTAGGAGTTGCGCACCCTCATGCCTAGGATGGTCTAGGGGCTGGGGTTTCGACACTGAGCCCGAAACTCAAAACCTCTGGTGTACGAGCTTTGGGTTCAGGGTTTAGATGGGTTTAGGGGATTATAGGGGTTTAGGGTTTGGGGGTTTATAGGGGTTTAGGGCTTTGGGTTTAGGGTTTAGATGGGTTTAGGGTTTCTATTGCCAACTGCATCTCACTGCTGCCTTGCACACAAGATCTGATGATGACCGGTATCATCTCTGACGATGAGAACATATGGACTTAACTGGCAGAAAGTCAGGTATATAAGGTCTCCACGCACTAACAGAGACCTCAAGGGATAATTGGGCTTTTAAGTAACCTTGGAGAAAAAAGTATAAACTTTTATTTCATAATGGTTCCTTTAAGGGAAAAAGTATTAAAGTATGGT
The DNA here is from genome assembly GCA_003297005.1 of Symbiodinium sp. clade A Y106. Classification (NCBI taxonomy): domain Eukaryota; class Dinophyceae; order Suessiales; family Symbiodiniaceae; genus Symbiodinium; species Symbiodinium sp. clade A. Next base: position 48,838 of record BGNK01000148.1, read on the forward strand.
ACTCCCAAGCCCAGATAGCGGTAAGTACGTCCAACCGCCCTGCTGCTCCGATATATCTCACTGGCCCAAAACCCAAGGAAATAAAAGTTGAAACTTTCAGAATCGACTACCTTATAAGAACCCCAAAAGTTGAAAAGTTGAGTCTACAGCCAATAAGATATAGGGTTTAGGGTCTAGGGTTTAGTGTTTAGGGGTTGAGGGTTTAGGCCTTGTAATTCTACCACTATTGCTGTGTGCGACCCAGCCGAAGCTACAACGTTCTACTTACTAAGACCGCTTATGCCTTTGAGCCTCCCCGAAACACCAAAGTTCTAGGTGTTCTAGCAAATCATCGAACCCCAATAGAAGAGCAACCCGGTTTAGGGCCTAGTTTAGGGTTTAGGGTGCAACCACCAGAGCCTGTCATTCTCATTGCATGCAAGGACCCCAAACTCTCCAAAGACCTGGAACCACAAACCAAAACCCGGCGAACTCCAAACTCCAAACCGCCAAACCCTCCAATCCTTCCCCCATCAAAAACACCGAAAACCCTGAAGCTCAAAAGATCGTCAGAAGAAGAAGAAGATTGTTAACACCATGACGATCACGATACTTACCGTTACTATAATGACAGTAACGATCATAAAAACAATACGACAAGAATACTCATAATACCAATGTTACTATTACCCAAAGGCTCCTGAATATCTAGATCAGGAATTACTATCATGATTTGGGGAAGTATTCCCCATAACAGCACCTAGGACCCTTTGGGTTACTTGGAGACCCGGAGCCTCCGCCGTGAGCGTGAGCAGCCGCAGCGGTGGCAGCCACTCGTTGGATTCCGGCCCGGGGGCTGCCTCCAAGTCGTTCTTCGTCTTATGCTTATGTTGCGATTATGAATATGATTCTGGTGGTACAGTAGCTATGACTATGGTTATGATAAGACTATGATTTTGATCATGGCTGTTGTTTCGACAGTGATTCTATTTCTGCCAATTCCCGCGCCATGTTTATGAGTACTTGATTCAAACTAACGCGGCGGTGTATTGTACCAGGAATAATGCTATGACTGCAACCTGAATAGAGTACTGCTGTTCTTGGTAAGACTAACAAACTGCAAATCTTATTCTTGTATAAAATCAATATTACTACTATTACTATGTTGTTGATGTTGCTGTTTGACTTCCTACTTGTGGCTATGTATCTTCGTCATTATCTAGCTTAAACTATGTGTCTGTTTGCACTGGTGTGGTACTATGTTCTCCAATAGCCAAGTTATAACCTACATTGCGTCTTATTCCGGATGTCCCACTTTTGAGTGTCCACGGCTAAGGCTTTAGGGGTTTCCGGGTATAGGCATTTAGGGTGCTGAAATTCCAGACTTTCCTGGGGATTGGCAGTTTGAGGCTGCGGAGCTTCATGGATCAGGGTTAAAGAGTCTAGGCCTAGGGCCTAGGCATGACTTGCTTGCTTCTGCATCGCCGCGAGATATGTTTCTAGAGGTTGCTGTGCTGACATGTGCCTAACATGTGTTTCAGGTTATCCGAATCCCTATAAACCCTAAACTAAAACCGGTAAATCTGATCCGAAAACACCGACGCATCCGAGCACCAATGTATTCATGTCCGCTTTATGTATGCCTCATATCAAACCGCAAGGGCAAGGAAAAGCTGATCCGGTGAACATGGTTCGTGTGTGCCCACATGACCGTCCTGATGGCTGTGGGTCGAGGGATTCCGGAACGAACCACTGTCGGGGTGTCAATGAGCTTCTGATCGTTCGGCTGGGGCTTTGGGGGAAGATTTGTGGGGTTTGCGTGCAGGGCTCGGCTGCTACTGTATATGGCGAAGACGAAAGGGGCGACGACGAGTATATGCCATGAATGCTCACTATCTAGACCACTCTACAACCTGAACATCAAACTCGAAGTCCATCCCTTGTCTGGGGCCCCGGCGACGAGTTGCTGTGACCAGTGGCTGCCGGTGAGGTAAAGCCCTTGGCAAGGGGTTTACGATTTAGTCTTTGAGGGTTTCGGGTTTACAAATGAAGGTTTAGGGTTTAGGGTCTAAGGTCGTTGGGCCAGATTTTGATTCGGTCAAGGCGTCTCGTGGTGTAGGATTCGCTTGCTGCAAGGGCTGGGGGCTTAGGGCTCACAGTGTACTTTATAGAGTGCATGGCCACCCGGCAGCAAGGCACACCTGGTTTACCCAATTTCTGTGGCCCGCAAGTCCATCACCAACCGCACAATGCTCGCGACTGGTTAAGCCTGAAGTCGAATTAGTACCTCTCCGCGACATCCAGAATCAGATGCGGTCAACAGCCGCCGGAAATTTTGGACTTTTTGGACACCCATAGCTGCCCAAATTGCAAGTGCAAGCTATGACAGCCTCCTGGTGTTCTAGTCAAAGCTTGCCTTTGGCTCAGGGCCTCAGGGTCACAAGGTTTTGGCTTAGGGTTTAGGGTTTAGGGTTTATAGAAATTGTTAAGGGTTTGGGTGCCAAAAACGTTTTGAGCGAAAGTTTTGACCGAAACGTTTTGACCGAAATGAGCAGGTTTTCTGACTGAAACCTGATTTTGGAAAATTTGGTGCTGGGCTGGGCCGGGCTGGGGCTGGGGCTGCCGGGCCAGGGCCGGGGCGGGTCTGGAGTCGGGGGGTGGGGTTGGGCCTGGAGCTGGGGCTGGGGTGGGGCTTGGGCTGGCGCTGGGAAGGGGCTGGGGGATGGGGTGGGGCGGGGGCAGGAGTTTTGTGAAAAGCGGGAAGTTGGGGGAGTTTTGCGATTGGAAACTGATTTGAATTTAGGTTTTGTGACCGGAACCTGGTTCTGGGCTGGGCTGGGCTTGAAATTGCCGGCTTAGGGGGCTCAACGCCAGCAACGACAAGCAATTTCTAAAAAAACTTTCAAGAGGGTTTTGGGTGAAGGGGTGGGTCACAAGGTTTTGGTGGAAGATGCTGGATGCCGCGGCAGGTTCTCTCACCATGCAAGCAAACGCGACAAGTGGGAGTTCTGGGCTTGGGGTTCCACTGCTTGTCCTTCTAGATGCCCATCGAAGTCTAATCACCCTCCTCCCAGAACTCAAACCACAATTCTCAACTCCAGCTCGATTCTGAGATACCGAAGGTCCCAAAGTAAAACCTAAACCGAATTAATACCAAGTCATTAGGCCCTGGGTGCGAACTCTCAGGACGCTGCCATGCAGCAAAGGACATGCGCCGACAGGAAATGCTCCTTCGACCCCGTCGACCAGTCTTTCCATGTCCTGCTTCAGGACATCACGTATGGTCCACATACCCGAAAGTCCCACACCCCAGGCCTCATCACTCGAATGTGCTACAGCCCCCAAAACCGACAGCCGAAACTCGAAAACCCTAAACTCAAAACTTGAAGTGATACAGCCAATACTCATGCCCGAAAATCATACTCATCTACACCACAGTACAACATGCCCCCCCCCCCCGCCCTACCCGGTGCGAAGTATTCAGGCCATTCCTTAAACCCTACACCCAATGCGCAGGGGGAGGGCCGGCCTTCGGAAAATGAAGATGGCATCCTTATGACTTCCCCCACTTCTCCGGAACAAATCCCTGATGGATTGAAGAACTAAGTACACATACGTAAGTACATCAACACATAAACAAGTAGTAATCACACGAAGAACCAAATAAGGTAGTACATGAATACTCTACACACAGACATGTATAAATATATGAACACGCCTGTTTTAACGAGCTGTATTGGCAATAAAGATCAATACAGACTGGCAGTGGTAGACAAGACCAGTTCGCAGAATCACTGAAAGAACAAACGCGTAGTCGTATGCGTTTCGTGGGTTGTGGAGGGCTTTGAGGAAGGGCAGTTCGACCCCTAACCCTTTTGTAAACTCTAAACCCTGAACACTGAACCTAGCTTGGCTTCAAGTCTTGGGCTGCACCTCCATGAAGTTAGCCTGCCCAAAGATGGCCTGATGCAGAAAACAGCGGGATAGAACGACGGTCGAGGGCTGTCGGTTTAGGATGAAGGGTATAGGGTTGGTTGTAGCCCCGAAACGGTTTCGGGGTTAGGGTTTAGGGTTTAGGAGTGTACCTAGACCCCCAAAGTAGGTAAAAGATACTGGCCCAAAACCTATAAACGACTATTTTGCTACATACTTTCGAGGTCCAGGTAAGGGTTTAGGGGTTAGGGTTTTGCAGCTTCGGCTCGTCTGTTTATGTCGGGGTTCAGGGTTGGTTGTAGCCCCAAAGACTTACGTGTGCAGGAGGGTCTAATCTAGGGGCCTCAATAAGTAGAATGAGTTTTTGCGGGTATATTCTACTATGACTATAATAAGGAAGCCCCACAATAGTATTGGTAATTATTTAGGCCCCTACATTAGGTTCCAAGGTACCTACTTAGAGGATCAGGGGATTTAGCGGAGCTGAAGAGGGAGATAGCTCCGTAAAGGATCCTTAATGGGTTTCTATGCGTGTTCCTTAGAGCGCTCCTAATCAGGGCTTTATGCTATAGGCTATAAGGTTGGACGGATCTGCAAAAATGAGCCTGAGTAACTGCAGGGGTTTTCCGATTCAGAGTTTTATGGGGTTTAGGGGTTTGGGGGATCTGAGAAAGAGACAACTACTGCAGCATGTATAGTTAGTGATGCCATGCCTGGGCTCCTAAATCACTATCCCCATCCGAAAAAGTGCTCGCAAAGGAATACCCTGAGGCTAAACCCCAAACCCTATAAAACCTAAGTCCTGTGAGTCCTATAAAACCCTACATCCTAAACCGAATACCTCATGGGTAGTTGTCAAAATTACGGTCCCTTTTTGGGTCCCTAGTATAATACGGCACCTATTATTTAGGGTACCCAAAATGGGACCATCATTTTGACAACCACTCACATAATACAAGGGGCGCGTATATTCGCAAGCATCCTTCTGGTTTGTCCAAGAGTCCGGGTTGTAGGTGTTTACGCTTTGGGCTTCGGGCCTTGTGCTTGAAGGATTCGGGCTTAAGCTTCGGGTTTAGGGTTCAGGGTTTAGGCGCACTCCTTAAACGTGGAGTAGGTTTAAGGTTAAGGGGACTTGGGGGGTGAGGGTTGAGGGGTCTATAGGGGTGGAGGCTTCTGGCTGTCAGGGCTGGGTTTATTAAGACTAGTCGGGATTCAGGCTTAGGGGTCGAGTCTAGAAGAGTAGCCGCAGGCCCCAGGACCCAAAAAAACGATATATAGATGTACATACAATATACATACATATTAATATATATATATAATATACATAATATATATATATATATATGTATATATATATATATATATATATATACACATGTATGTATGTATGTATGTATGTATGTATGTATGTGTATATGTATGTACATCTATTTGTAAACCCTGACAGTAACCCTTCTCATGTAACCCTTATAAGCCCCTTATACTAGCGCTTATAGTAACCCTTAAAGGAACCCAGGCGTCCTGTAGATTCCAGGGCTCCCTGGGCGAGGTCACCGAGGGGCCGCCGTACTTGGAAACGACCAAAGTGACAGAGTCGAGCCTGGGGGTCTTTAGGGTTTAGGGTTGAGGGGTTAAGGGGTTTCAGGTTTAGGGTTTTGGGGTCTTTATGGTTTAGGGGTTTCAGGTTTAGGGTTTTGGGGTCTTTAGGGTATTAGGGTTTAGGGGTTTCAGTTTAGGGTTTTGGGGTCTTTATGGTTTAGGGTTGAGGGGTTTCAGGTTTAGGGTTTTGGGGTCTTTAGGGTCTATAGGGGTTTAGGGTTTTCAGGTTTAGGGTTTTGGGGTCTATAGGGGTTTAGGTGTTTCAGGTTTAGGGTTTTGGGGTCTTTAGGGTTTAGGGTTTAGGGGTTTCAGGTTTAGGGTTTTGGGGTACTGTTTTAACTGTTATACCCTTTACTGAAGGGGACATGACCTACTCTTTTGTGTGGGGGGAATGCTTGGGGTTTAGGGTTGAGAGTTTAGGGTTCAGGCTGCCAGAAACCGGGTTTTCGGATATCATTAGCCCGAAACCCATCAAAAGCCCAACTAAAGACCCCGCCATATTGCCAAACTCCAGTTGGGTGGTTGTGGGCCGAATTTGCATGCCTTAGACAGGGTTCGAGGTATATGATACTGCTATATTGTTATAAGGATTCTTACAGGGATACTAATACTCAGAGGTATCGAAGTTGTTTGCAGATTTCAAAGGGCTCAAAGCAGTCGAAGATTCGGCTGCATACCTCTGCACATACAAACCTACTGCCTCCAGGTGCAGCAAATTGAAAGTGCTTCGGCGGGTCTTCAAAGCAAGCTCTATAGAGCCACACCGTTTGTAGTGGCCAGGTCAAAAGCTTCTGGCTCGTGTCAGTCCAGCACGCCCACGGAAGAAGGGTCCTGGACCTGGTGATTCGGTCTTTGGGCGAGTCTCAGAGGTTCATGGCCACCTCAATCTCTGTCACTCGGGCTGCGATGTGGGAGTTTCAGAAAATTAGGGGTACCTTATTTTGGGGTTCTTATAATCAGGATCCTACTATTTAGGGTACTATATTCGGGTCCCCTATTTTCGGAAACTCCCATGTGGTGGCTCGCATTCATGGAGCCCTGGAAGACGTCGCAGAACCACGGCAGGGCTTCCTCAACCCTCTAAACCCTGCGATCCGACAATTCGCGTTCCAAAGCCCCAGCCCCAAACCTTCCCAAACTCCGAATCCCAAGGCTTCAACCCAAAACCCCCCATCCACCACGCTAAAGTAGAACTTTTAGTTGTTGATCTGCCCTGCCTTAGAATGCATGCTGTGTGCCAGGGATCGAGGGGTCTACATTAAACACCATATAAGCCCTATTAAGGACGAAAGCATTCCGAGGCCACGGGCGGTAGAGCCCGTTGTTCAGCTGCGTTTCGCCGGAAGGCGGTAAGAAGGTCACCTTTGATTAGCGTTCAGGGCTCGAGGATTTCATGGGGATGTACCAGGGGATGCATAAGATGTTACACGGGATTGGGGGTTCTGCGGTCCTTGAGTTTGATAGCTTCCACAGTTTAGGGTTCTTCGCTTCAGGCTTTCAGGTTTAGGATTTCAAGACACGGGTTTTGGGTTCCGGTGGTTTAAGGTGTAGCTTTGATGTGCTGAAGTGCGCAACATGTGGTTCTAAGACACAAAGAACCCCAAATGCCCGCAGCATTCAATTCCCCGACTTGCAGTCACAAACCTTATTCAATAAGAGAACAGTAGGTCACTACTGGATCCATAGCTTTGGGGCTTAAAGGGCTTTCCGGCTCGCAGGAGCTACTTCTTGAGCTGGCCACTGACCCACAAGACTGTGGAGATGTGCATGCTCGTCTACCCTTAAAAGCGTCAAGAACCAAAACGTGCTGCGAATATCTATCCCACGAAGCTTCATCCTGCCGACCCTGAACCAGAAGTCACATGCTGCTTACGGTAGAAAGTCATGGATTCGGATTTAAGGATTTCTTAAGGACCCCATGCCCAACACGCACGGCCGGGGCTTTGGTCGGCAGCGCCAATGCGGGGCGATGTGCGGCGGAGAACGACGTGGGGTCATAAATACGGCTGGTCCTCGTTGCCATCTTCCTGCGAGGGGAACTCTTCTTTTTTTGGTGTCTCTGTCCAACTGCCGCTGACTTTCCATGCCAATTTCCACGGGGAGAGACATGTTGTAGGCTGTAGAAGATCTATGTAAAGCCGAAATCTTTGCATGCGAAAAACTTCGCTGCACGCGTCTGTCTGCCATAACAGAGTCTTGTGCAGGTCAAGAGTGCACGATGCTGAGCTGCTTTGCACCAACTCAGCCATCATGATGGTGTACACATCGTCCCTCAATGCTGAGTACTGGAGTCATCAAAATCGCGCATGCAGCCGGGAGTTGCGCTCCCACCCCTCCCACACACAGTTACCGCAAATACCTATGACTCACTTACTAAGTTATATCTAAGTGCCGTTCAAGTAAGACCTCGGCCCTCTTGACTAAATTCATAAAGCCCAATCAAACTCGCACCCAACCCCAACACCTAGAACCTAAATCCTAGGCCCTGCTTCCCTGAACCCTCAACCCTGCACATTCATAGCTACCCGAGGCCCTACGCCTACACCCTCAACCTGAAGCCTATGGCCCTCTCACCCGAGGCTCGAGGTTGCCCAACAACCCTTCAGAGTTAAACTTTAAACCTTGCATCCTAATGGGTTTAGGGTGTGTGCTAGATTCGGCACAAAATGAGAGTCCTTGAGGAGTCCTTGAAAAACCTCGGATAGGAACCTAAGCTTGGCTACCCTACCTGAGTGAGGCTATGCATCTTGGGGATTCTCGTTTGGCCTCTAATATAGGGACGTTAGTCAGAAGAGCCTTTTTATGGGAGAGTCACGTTATATCATGACTAGACTTGAAGCCTTTTGAAGAATAGTATGGGGCAAGTGTTCAGACTTCTAAATTCGGAGATTGTCGTCCACCCCAAGCTCTAATCCTGCAGGGTTCTGGTTGAGGGTCGTGGGCTGGGCTTGGCGTATTCCAGGGCCGAGAAAACCACAACCCTTCCAGAAAACAAAACGTACGGCACCTCCTATCGCGCCACGCGCAGTGTTTCGGTACTTTTTGGACCTCTAGAGTGAGTAGTAGGTCCACTTGAAACTGAAGCCTTGAACCCCCAAACCAGAACGACCACAGATCTCAAACAGATGACGTGGAATCCTAGGCCCCAAGAGCCCTAAATCCCGATCCCTGCACCCCAAATCCTGAACCCTGGCCCGATACCCCTAACTAAACACTATGATCCCAAACCCCCCGAAACCCTAAACCCTAATCCCTAAACCCTTAACCCACATTTCCTACTCGAGCGGCTTAGATCGTACAGGGCTTTACTGCTTCACTCCCGCGAACTTTTGAGCTGCATCTCAGCGGCTCGGGCAGAATAGCCCACTGAGCCTGATGCTGGGCTTCAGGCTTTAGGCCTTATAAGGGGTTTTCGGTGCGAAGACCGGGGATTTTATTTGGGATGCAATGGCATGGTGCAAAACCGTTTCCCCCTAAACCCCAAACCCCCAAACCCCTAAACCCCAAAACCCCTAAACCCTAACCCCAAGCCCCTAAACCCCTAAACCCCCTAAACCCCTAAACCCCCTAAACCCCTAAAGCCCTAAACCCCCTAACCCCTAAAGCCCTAAACCCTGAGGCTTCCGCCCAAGCCTGGAGCTCTCTCTGGGTCTCGCTCTGCTCTTTCCATACTTGGGAGATTCCGAAACCTAGGGGTAACTTAGGGTTCCTTTAAAGGGCTCCTTTAAGGGATCTATGAGGGTTCTATAAAGGGTTTAGGGTTTAGAGTTTCCAGAAAGTAGGGGTACCTTATTTTGGGGTCCTTATAATAAGGATCCTGCTGTTTAGGGTGCTATACTAGGGTCCCCTATTTTCGGAAACTCCCACTTGTTGCTACGATCGAGGTTGCATGGAGTTTCCGCGAGGCTTCGTGAAGGATTCTTAGGGTTTAGGCTTTAGGGTTTAGGGTTTTAGGGTTTAGGGTTTTAGGGTTTAGGGGGTTAGGGTTTAGGGGTTTAGGGTTTAGGGTGTTAGGGTTTAAGGGTTTCTTTTGTCTTCTTCTGAGATTCTGAAGATCTGTTGGAACGGCTTGGGAGTTAGACTTCGGTGATCCAAGGTCTGGGGTCCACACACGGAAAAGACAGAGGTGCAAACAGAACAAGAGAATGAGAGAGAGAGAGAGAGACAGAGAGAGATGGAGAGAGAGCGAGAGAGAGAGAGAGCCATTTGAGAAATTATTTCAAGAAAGAGGAACAAGCACAATCAAACCAATTGACAGAAAGGACTACGGCAGGGGTCTAAGATGGTCTGATTACAGACGTAGGTATGCACTCAGCAACTGGAAAGCAAGCATCACAAATAGACACAACACATGCACACACACTATTCACAGAAACAAGCGCACATATGTAGTAGATGTATGCGCGTGTCCAAATACACAATGTGTGTGTGTGTGTCCATGTCTATATATATATATATAAAGTGCCCGAAACGAGCGATAAAAACTATATATATATATATATTCTTTATCTATGTTTGAATCTATAGCTACAGTTAAGGGCCTTAGTCACATCAGTTTGTGCTGGAAGATGCCAACAGTACTATTGGGCAGATGCGATGGGGTCGCATCATGGTCACATCACCCACGTGTTTACTAGCAGGAAAGGACATGGAGTGTCAAAAGTATCGAGACAAGTATTGCGGGAATTGTGTAACACACCACACACTTACAAGGAAACAGCCGTAGAATTACAGCACTTCAAAACCAACCATTCCCCAACTACACGCTCGATTTCCGAAGCACCTGCTCAAGACACACATCATCGGCATCACAGCGCACGNGCCGTAGAATTACAGCACTTCAAAACCAACCATTCCCCAACTACACGCTCGATTTCCGAAGCACCTGCTCAAGACACACATCATCGGCATCACAGCGCACGACAACCAGCCATTCCCCAAGCACTTTCACAAGCACCCACCCACGATAGAAATGAAATGTATTTGTCTCACGAAGACTTGAGGAAAACCAGCCGTAGGGGTACATCTGCGCCGTTTTCAGAAGCACCCGCTCAACACAAACAGCCGTAGAATCACAGTATTTCAAAACCAGCCATTTCCCAACTACACGCTCGATTTCCGAAGCGCCCGCTCAAAACACGCAGCATTGGCATCGCAATGCACGACGACCAGCCATTCCTCATGTACACGCTCGATTACATCCAGAAATGGTTAACTTTCCGGTTCAACTGTGGAAGCTCTTGCGTTGCTGAAGAACAGGTGGGAGTAGCTGTTTTCTAGGTTTAGGGTCTGGCGGGTATCGGGATCTACAACAGGTACAGCGCAACGTTCTAGTCGCGCCCATTTGGCTTGCATGCTTACGTCAAAATCGCCAAACATGCAACACAAACTCGTCAAACACCAACTAAACGCACTGAAATGCTGCATCCAGCACATCTTACATACTACTACTACTACTACTACTACTACTACTACTACTACTACTACTACTACTACTANGCAACACAAACTCGTCAAACACCAACTAAACGCACTGAAATGCTGCATCCAGCACATCTTACATACTACTACTACTACTACTACTACTACTACTACTACTACTACTACTACTACTACTACTACTACTAGTACTACTACTACTACTACTAGTACTACTAGTACTACTAGTACTACTACTACTACTACTACTACTACTACTACTACTACTACTACTACTCTCTGTTGCATCAAACATGTCTGAACTACCAAGTAGACGTCTCGATTGCGCCAACCACAACGCACAGTGGNCTGCTGATGGTCCCAAGAACTGATCCTGAGATGCATGCACTTAGTCTTGATGTTGTATGGGTCTCAGGGCCTCCCGTGCACCCCCAAACCCATGTGCGCGAGGGATGCGCCACCCACCCTCTCTCCGGTTTCAAGTTTTACATCAGGTTGAACGATACCCGGCCTGCGGTGTGATTTCATGGCCCTCCCAAAACAAAACCACCCCACCACCCTCCCCATGTAGATTCCAGAGGCAGCCGTTGGAGTCACACATCATTGGCATCACAACACACAAAGAGCAGCCTTTCCCCATGCAGACGCTCGCTTTCGAAAGCATTCGCTCAGGACACACATTGGTCACATGGGCAACACCTCACAGGGAGCGGTTCCACATGCAGACGCTCGCTTTCGCAAGCACCCGCTCATCAGCAGAACAGTGACAGCACATCACAGTCAGCCATTCCCCATGTAGGCGCTCGAACAGCCAGACAACCAGTGTTTCGAATGCCAACCTGTTCCGCAACTACTTCTAGACGCCTCGATTGTAACGAAAACGACAAGATCCCATACCTGTGAGGATACCGTATTCCCCAAGCTGACGCCCCTGTGACGCGCCTTTCNCGCAGATCATCATCTTGGAAGCCTTTCCCCCATGTGCACACCGAAACGCAACGACCTCACAACAAAGCTTCCCTCCAAGGTCTGGCGCTACCACGAACAAAACGCGACGACTTTAGCAATTGGGAGTACTACTAGTACTACTACTACTACTACTACTACTACTACTTCTAGTACAACCTACTACGACTACCACCACCACCACCACCTACTACTACGACGACGACGACTACTACTACAACTGCTACAACTCCGCTNTACTACTACTACTACTACTACTACTACTACTTCTAGTACAACCTACTACGACTACCACCACCACCACCACCTACTACTACGACGACGACGACTACTACTACAACTGCTACAACTCCGCTCCATTTCGCAAGCATCCGCTCAGGACACGCATCAATGGCATCACAACGCGTCAAAACCAGCCATTCCCCATGTAGATGCTCAATTCGCCTGGACCCTGTAGTGTATCATGACATGTNCATGTTGTCTGGCCGATACGACTTCCTAAGCTGCTTCCCTGCTGTTGTTTCCGACACAAATCAAGAATCCACCGCTGCATACATGACCATGCTTACATCCAACATCATTTCCCGCAACTGTGGGCACGACTTCTCTGGAATCGTTCCCCCATCTACTACAAGGATCCGAACAGAGCGGGCACGACTACAACATACGGGAGTAAGGTTCAAAGACGAAGTTTAAGGAAACAAATGGCGTTTAGGCTTGGATTTGGGGTTGAGGGTTCCGGCTCATGTTCCAATCATCCAGCGATTGGAACCAAAGTATCTTGGCAGGATGACTTCTGCCTAGCTCAAGGAATCATGGCAAACACCAAGTACTTGCCTGGATTCAGGAAGAGTTGATGCGACCCTCCCCGGACCTTTTCCCCCAACTACTTGCATGGATCACATGAAATCGATGCGACTAAGGACGCTGACTGTAGTCCGTTCCACGACATGCAGTTCGGTAATGAGATTGTTAACTTCATCGGACAATGATTCTCTCCAATTCTCCAGCACCTGCATGGCTGTAGCGGTAGGAATTGTGCGGGTTTGAAGAAACTCCTCATTGTCCCCAGCCTCCTGTGCAATAGCTTCTTGTTGTAGCCTTAACAACGAACCTGCATGCTGCAAAGACNCCAATCATCCAGCGATTGGAACCAAAGTGTCTTGGCAGGATGACTTCTGCCTAGCTCAACGAATCATGGCAAACACCAAGTACTTGCCTGGATTCAGGAAGAGTTGATGCGACCCTCCCGGGACCCTTTCCCCCAACTACTTGCATGGATCACATGAAATCGATGCGACTAAGGACGCTGACTGTATGTCTTTATAGACACGTAAACATGGATGTATATAGGTTGGTAGACGCACATGCAGCCTTGGCGGGCGCCGGTGACTCTCCGGGGACTCTGCAGATCTCTCGATCTCCCTTTCTCTGCTCTCTCGTTTGTTTTGCAGTTATCCCTTGTTTTAGGGGGTTTTGGGTTTAGGGTAACTCATGTGTCTTGGGTTGAGGAGGATCGCGGTTTGCAATTGTCTAGTTAACTTCTCCTCTGGCAGCCTCTAAGGCTGCACCCTGCTGGCAGCTAAACTGTCACAAAACTCAGAGATACTGCTTAGGGTTTAGGGTTTAGGGTTTAGGGAATACAGAGTTCTTAATAAGGCTGTAGTTGAGCGAAGTCAAGGGTTCAGATACGGATTTGCGCCGGGGCATTTAGGCAATGCGGCTTGGGGATTCCTCTTGGGACCTGCCGCAAGCCCCGAAACCCTTATCCCGGAACCCAAACCCTAAACCCGGAATCCCAAACCCCTACATAAAAGCACTTGTAGAGTCCCATTAAACTGTATAAATGCCCATGTCTGCCAAGACCCCATATCAACCATAACCCTCAACCTCTCGGTGGCTTGAGCCCAACTCTCGGCTCGCTAGCCTCATTCTAGTAAACCCTAAACCCTAAACCCTGAAGGTCATGTGAAGTAGGGTTGTGTCACGGCGTAGGGTTTTTAGAGCGTCGGGCTTGTGGTCTGTTGGGTTTTCGGGCTTTTAGGTTTCAGGCTCCGCACCTAGGATTGGCGGCCGACCGGAGTAATATACAGGGGCCTTAAGAATTTGAATAGGGTTTGGGGGTATATTATACTGTAATTATCTCGGGTGATATACATGAAGCCTCTTGTGTTGAGGTCGATTCCTCAGTTAACCGCAGGATGCCGCAGGGAACCCAAAGCCGAAAAGCCCTGTGGAGAACGAGCCCCAGGCCAGTATGAGACCCGTGGGACGCACTCCGTGCACCAGGCATCGAGGTAGTTGTGCCTTCCAAAAGCCTGCTGAGAGAATCTGAGTCAGGCTAAATCTAGGGGCCGGAATACCGTAATAATTAGAATATGGTTTTCTGGGGTATACTATACTTTAAGCATAAGCAGGAACCCTTAGGAATAAAGTTGGATATTACTTAGGCCCCTCTGAACTACTTAGTAGGTTAGGTTATATGTCGGGTCATAATGACGGTAGCCGTATATGGCCTTAAGGGTCCAAGTACCTAATTTAATAACCATATACTCTCCTGAATATTGAGCTACAGAACTACTATCCTAAACCCGAGTACCTAACTATTGGGTCCTTTGGACCCTTAGGGTGGGGTACTTGCAACTCTACTTTTGACCTAGACCCGTGCCTTTAGGTGCATGTGGTCAGCTGATATGGGAGTTTCCGAAAATAGGGGACCCTAATATAGTACCCTAAATAGTAGGATCTTTATTATAAGGACCCCCAAATAAGGTACCCCTACCCCTAATTTTCGGAAACTCCCATATTATAGGCATTGGTCGCAGGGTGTTTGGGTTTTGGGAACTTGAGACGTTTGGTGGTGCGGGGGGTTTACATTGTTCTTGGGGCCGCAGGATCGAACCCCCTAAAGGGCCTATTGTCTGGTATGCTTAATATAGGGGCCTAAATAATTACAATACTATTTTAGGGGTTCCTTATTTTTTATATGTAGTATAATGGGCCCCAAAACCCTATTCTAATTATGAAGGCTCCTATATTACAGGTTCAGGGAACGTTAAAGCCCGTTGCAAGTAGAGTGCTGGAGGCCATCCTGACCACTCAACCTTACTTAATCCTACTTGTAACCTTCATAATAAGTGTCCCCGGACCCTTAGCACCCTCACATACCCTCACCCTGCAGATCCCTTAGAGATGTCTTTAAGGAACCCTTTAAGTCACTAAGCCCCCCAATCCTCACAAGGCCTTAACCTGTCTAGATCCTGTGGACATCCCTTGCAGGAACCCTTTACGCCTTACGGAACCCTTTGGCGAAGCCTTTAAGGACGCCTTTGAGTAATAGGTTAGGGTTTAGGGGTTAGGGTTTACGGTTTAAGGGTTTGGGGTTGGGGTTTAGGGTTTAGCGTTTAGGGTTTAAGGGTTGGGGTTAGGCGTGAAGAATTAGAATAGGGTTTTGGGGCCGATTATACCATAATTATAGTAAGGAACCACCAACATGGTCTAGGTAAGTATTAAGGCCCCTACATTTACTAAGTCTTCTGATCCCTAAACCCTGAACCCTGAACCCTAAACCCTAAACCCTTTCTGTTCATCTCCGGGGGCCCGACACAAGAATTAGGGAACCCCCCAAAAGCACATAAGCCATAAGCATTTTATAGGGATATCCCTACCTTATTGGGCTTCATTATAAGGGGGTTTATATGGGATATCCCTATCCTTGTTTTTGCTTATGTGCTTTTTTGGGGCCCTAAGAATAGGCTTAAGGGCATAGGGTTAAGGCACGCAAAATCCGCGTGGAGGGACACGATGTCATGTACCAGTTGAGGAATGTAAGCCTAAACCGCCTAAACCCTCCGTATACAACCTAAACCACTAAACCCTACACCCTATAAACCCTAAGCCCTAAATCCCTGAACCCTACAACCTACACCCTATAAAGCCTAAACCGCTAAACCCCTAAGCTCTCAGCCCTAAATTGTTCCACAATTCGGGCCCCTTGACAGCGCGCCTCCCGCAGCCACGACGCCAGAGGCAAGCCTTCGGAGAGAACTTTTAGGGACTTGGGGTTTAAGATTTTAGGGTTTGGGGCTTTAGGGTTTAGGGTTCATAGGGTTTAGGGGTTAGGAGTTTAGGGTTCTGGAGCAAGGTGGTTTGCTTTTTTTTCGAGCTTTAAGGGCCGTGGATTTCGAGCAGTAGGGCCTGGGTTTCTGAGATTACGGTTCTTCGGGGTGTAGCGTTTGGGGGCTGGCGGGGCTTATTGCTATTTGTGCTTTGTTTTGCAGTGCTCCCTCTTTCTTGCCGCCAACCAGGCAGAGCCCAATACCGCCAATACCTTTGTACTAAGGAGTGCATGTAAACTGAATAGGTCAAGCTTTCTATGGCTTTGGATAGTTCCTGCAGTCACACCCACCGTCCATGAAGTGAAGCAGGGAGGTTGCTCAAGCGCAACTGCTGCAATCCAAACCCTAAAGCTACTTCGACATAAACCCCTAAACTCTAAACCGCGTATCACTCAACTTCTGTCCCGCAGTGTGTCCCAAATCAAAGACCCCTGCAGGCCTTCAACCTTCAGCGCCTAAAACACCAAGCAATTGACCTTCAAATGCAAGCACCTGAACCCGCAGCATGACCTCAACAAGCAATTGTGCAGTCCTGATCCGATTCAGAAAGGCCGCTTCCCAGAATCCAAATGGCGCATCCAAAACCCCAAAGCGAACACATACAAGAAGGCCCGCAGCCCGCAACGGAGGAGCCGGCCCGAACAATCCAGCATCCCGCCAGCTGCTCGGCACCAAAGCTCGGGCACCTGGCGCAATTCAAATATCTAAGGTTTAAGATACTTTGATACTCTCTACAAGATGCTATTATATACTATAGCGAACTACAATGTACTATAGGCTTTCGGGTTGAAGATGCTATGATACACGACAAGAGGCTACTATATACTATAACGGACTACAATTTAGTATAGGGTTCAGGGTTTCTAGTCTGCTTGGGGTGCTTAGGTGTTGAGGGTCTCGGAAGGCCAACGAGGGATAAGCTTAGGGGGGGGGGTGGGGGGGTGGGGGCCCGGGACCCGAGAGCATATATACACCTACGCATATATTCGTAGAGCACATTCGACAGAAGTTGTTGTATGCCCAGCCGTTGGTGCAGCTGGAGCCGAGCATGTAGAGCGAGCTTCCGGCAAGAAACACATTCTCTGAAAAGCCACCGATAAACCCTAACAGGGTTCTCCTTTTCAGAGGTCCTCTTTGGGGTAATATCTTATTTTGAAGGGTTCCTGTTGCACGACCAGGCTATGTTTAGTTTCCCTGTATGGACGGCCCTGAACCTCAAACCGTAAACTTAAACCCACCCGCCTGAAACCGCGTAGTGCAGAATTCGCTGCAGCCTCCAGACGAGTGTGGCCAGCAGTGCAAGCAAAGCCGCAATGATGCTGATGCCGTTGTTGTTTGGGCTTGTCAGGGTTCTTTAAGGGCTTTTCAGTGTTTTGCAAGAAGTTTACAATGCTGTCTAGGTTTGTACAAGGCGTTTTCAATAGTCTGAGGCGGGCTTATACCATTCTTTTTAGCGTGCTAAGATTATCCGCGTTTACGTTGGTCGTCATGCAGGTTGTCTTGTTGTCCACAGGAGGGTCGCTTTTCGGAGTACTCCTTATGAGAGTGCCATGTTCATATTCTTGTGGGATCCAGAAAGGGCTTGAGTTCAGGACCGCCCGCATCTGCATCCTGTTTGTTTCATTGCTGGTTTATCACAAGGTTTTCGAATTCGACTGTTATTTAATAGAATTCTATGCTATAGCCAAAACAGCCGCTATCAGGGTCTTCATAACACCGTATAAATGTGTGTGCATCCTTGTTGCAGCATTTTGGCATTCCGGTTATTCGTTCCATTCCAAATTTATATGTCGTATTGTGCTTACACACGACCTATGTGTTTTCTCATTGTGATGGCTCTTAGCATCCTCGGCGACTTGTCTTTGATTCTCTGCACGGCATCACATGTTTGTAGTGTCCCAAGGTCAAAACTGTTGCTATGTTGTGCGCATGAATGAATGCAATAGGGTTTCTGATGTGCTTCTGTGTTCCCGCATGTGCTTCGTTACGGTACGAGGTGCGCAGATGCTATGACAGGGTGTATGCATGTAGGTATGCATAACTGCATGCATGTGTGCAGGTGCGTGCGCGCGGGTTTGTGTGTGTGTGTGTTTGCATGTTTGCGTGTGAGTGCGTGCGCGCATGCACGCGCGCATGCGTGCATGTGTGCGTGTGTGTGTGTGTGCGTGTGTGTGTGTGTGTGCGTGTGTGTGTGTGCATGCTTTTGACAGATGTACATTTGCACATGCGTGCAGAAACATGTTGCCGTTCAACCACACACTCTAGCATAGTGCGTTCGCTAGTCTAGAAAGATTCAACTGTCGTCTGTTTGGCTTGCCATGCTGTGTTTTGTGACGGTGCAATGCTATTTCACGGCATACTGATACGTCTGCAGAAACTTCTGGGCCTGTCATTGCCTTGCCAAGCCTGCATTCGTAGCACTCCAGGGCTACGTGGTCGGGCTCTGTCCCCTTAGTTTGTTGGCTATTTCTTATGTTGTCGAGGTTCTCGCGCTATCGCTTCGATGTGGTCTTGCTTTTTCGGGATTTGGGTCTGCCATTGCGAAATCATGAGACTTTTTTGGCACATTGCGTGGTGATCCTAGATGGCCATACTAGCCTGTTCACAGCTCACTGTTTCGTATGCAAGTATCCGTGGACCCCAATATGACCTACTCCCGCATAACGGTCGTGCACGATCATATCTAGCAGTTCCTATTTGGATCCCGAGTCGCCAACACCCCTCAATCCTGAGCCCTAAGCTCTAAACCTCACCTGCAGCCCCAAAAAGCTTCAACCCTAATTAGCCTCAAGCCCCGAACCTTCACCCTAAACCCTGAACCCTAAACCCTAAACCCTGAAACCCCTAAACCCTATAAACCTTCACCGTTTAGGGTTGGGGAACGCCTTTCCCAGCATAGCCTTCAGCTCCGCCGGGCTGTGCCACAGCCGGGGCCCCCGGCTTTCCGAAGCTTAGGGGTTCCCTTAAGGGTTGGGGTTTAGGGTTTAGGGTGTAGGGTTTAGGATTTAGGGTTTGGAGTTTAGGGTTTAGGGTGTAGGGTGCAGCTAAACCCTAAACTCAAACAAAAACAACTCGCAGCCTGAAAGTAGCAGCCGCATTTATCATTCTGGCTGTAGGGCTACTTCTTCGTCGCCAGTGGGCCCCCCAAACTCAAGGGCCCTCCTTTTTGCCTAAACCCATGAGGGCAGGTTGATGCAGTCGCAAAAGCCACTAGACTCAGAAGGAAAAACCATGAGAAGGGTTTGCATGTCTTTGTGTTTGCAGGCTCGTGGGTTGCTATAGGTAGTCGTACAACGCCTCTACAGCCCTCGAAAAAAAGCTCCCAAATAGCGCCCTCAAGCATCATACAACACTGATACGGTTCTACAACTTTCATAGAAACCCCAACCCTACATATAATAGAACTCTACCAAAGCTCCCAGGCTCGACCCCAATACGTACCTGCAAGTGAGAGCCGCAGTGCTGCACCTGGGTTGGCAAGGGTTCTACGGTTAAGGTTTAGAGTTCATGGGTTTAGGGTTTAGCGTTGTGACTTTAGGAGTTGTTCGTTGTGGCAGGGGTGGACAGGGGGGTGGGGGAACAGCATTTGTGAGTTTGGGGCTTTCATGATTTATGCTTTGTTTTCTTTCTGATTCTGGCGTTGTGGGTGTTGTTTGTTGTTGTTTTGAGTTTGTGGTTTGGGTTTTGCGCTTAGGTAGAGGTTCGACGGACCTGGGGTAAGATCCTTTTCACAGGGCTCTTATGATATAGGATTTTCGTGGGGCTCTACAGATTACTTTTCGGGGTTTGTTAGGGCCCTGTTCGAGACCTAGGAGACTTAGCAAGTACCGTAACCCACCAGAACCTACCTCTTTGTAGGTTCTTATCACAAACCCGGATATGGAATTATAGGGACCTTTCAACAAAGTAGGTTTGGGTAAGTTAGATTGTACCTCAAGCCTTTAACCCTAACCTGCAAGTCTTAAATCCCAAACCCTAAACCCTGAACACATACGGGTTTAATGAGGACATCCCCAACTGGGCACTGGGAATTTCAATCTAAGCCGTCTCTCGCGAAGCCTAAGGATACTTCAAGCAAGCGTTGAAGGTTTTGATCGTTGAGCCTTTGAGCGTTGAGGGTTTCAGCGGTGGGGTTTAGGTATTTAACCTTAAGCCCTTCTAAATCCTAATCTCTACAGTTCGGGCTTTGAGGTCGCGGTTAGGCCTTAAACCCTCAACCCGAAAATCCTCAAAGCGATCTGCAACCTTGGCAAAATGAAATCATGAATCCTGAACCCTGTAAGCTGACCTTGCCTCGAGCTGCGATCGGAGTGCTAAACGGTCTCGGCGACTGCAACAGTCTCCAGAAACACAGCGTTGCTTCAGACTTGGATATTTCCTGGGTGTGCCCCAACTCACCAGACAAAAAAACCCCGACAGCCCAAAAAGGTTGGGGTTTGGGGCTTTACGGGTTTCAGATGTTGTTTACATGTGCCAGCCCCATGTTATTGTGCAGTGCAACCTGCAAGACTTGATGCCAACTCCTAGTAAATCATACAGTACCTCAAACTGCCCCAGGACATAGTTGTGCGTAGGATTTCTGCGAAGCCTTTGTTATGGTTTAGACTAAGTCCGCACAGGAAAGATTGCTCTTGTAACCGCCACCGCCCGGCTGGCCGTGGCTCGACAGATGACTTGGGGTTTGGGGTTCGGTGTCGGCCCTAAGCCGAAAACCCTAAGTCCTGAACCCTAAACCCCAAACCGTACCAGCCACGATGATGCAACGTGAACAGGCCACTCGCAGCTCGTCTCGGAACCATGAAACGTCCCCATGTTGCACATGATTCCCTACTGCTATCAGAAGTACAGCTAGCAGCTAGCAGCAGTGCGAGACATCACCCTGAACCCTAAAACCTCAACCCTAAAACCCTAAACCCCAAACCCCTAAAACCCTAAACCCCTAAACCCTAAACCCATAAGCCCTCACTCAGTGGACTCTTAAAGATACCACCCCCGTTCCCGCCGCACGCCGGGATGGTACTTCGGATGCTCGCGGATCCGACAGTGAGCAGGACACTTTCTAGGGTTCCTGGGCTTTGGAGTACCATACTTGAATACTTTTTTTCTTAAAGGAACCCTTATGAAAGAAAAGTTTATACTTTTTTCTCCCTGGTTACTTAAAAGCCCAGGTTCCGATAAAGGTTTTACGGTTTTGGGAAATACTTTAAATTGAAGGGTACCTTATACCCTAAACATTGCAGCCACTGGAGAAAAGGAGTTCAAAGCACAACCTACACCCTAAACCCCAAACCCCCTAAACCTTCCTTTAAGGATACTATCAGTTACTATCAGGGTTTTATAAGGGCTACAATAGTTAGGGATGAGGGTTTGAGCTTTCAGAGCGTCCCAGTCGTCCTTCAGGGGCGGAGATCTGGAGCGTGTTGAATAGAGGGGTTTGGGGGTTTGGGGGTTTAGGGCTTAGGGGGTTTAGGGTTTAGGAGATTTAGGGTTCAGGGGTTAGGGGATTTAAATTTAGGGTTTGGAATTTTTTGGGGGCCGATTCGCCGTACTGTCTTCAGAGATTCATGACTCCTGATGTTCTGGGGCTAATGCCTCTGCTGTCAGTAGTACGACATATCCTCATGCGAAACGCCTCTTCAGGATTTATCCCTAAGCCCTCTGAGCCAATCTCTCCCTGCAGCCCCGACAGCCCTGAAACCGCTGAGGGAAACCGAATTCCCTGTTAGATTCTGCTGGTCCTTTACAGAACTCGGAGGCCCTTTTAAGATGTTGGGTTTAGGTTTCTGAAGTATGCTTTGGGGAGAGTGGAGGAGGCTGAAGCCGGGAGACGAGTTTCAGGGTGCAAAGTAGGCTCTTACGATCTCAGGGATTTGAAAGGGGTCTGGGTTTTGGGTTTCGGGCTTTTGTTTTGCCGTATAGGTGTTTATAGGGCTTCATGCGGGCGTGATGTTTTGGGGCATGTGGTGTAGCATTGTGTATTTCTCGGGTTTTGCTGCTGACGTGAATGGCTTCTGGCTTTCGGCTTCGGTTTCCAGAACCCAAAACCCAAACTCAGGAAATTAATCCCTAATAAAAACATAGAAATCCTAAACCCTACATTATACGGTCTAAGCCCTAAACCTCATTTTCTAAAAGTTCTACAGCCGCAGCCGAAAGCCCTTCCAGCGAACCGAAGCTCAGTTACATTTGCGCTGCGCGAGGACCCGGCAATGAGGCTGTGGCTTTTGCTCCTGGGAGTTGCTAGGTGGCATTTAGGGAAACTGTAAAATTTCCCTTATGGTTCCTGTAGAGAAAGACTTTTAAGACATGTTAAGGGCCTTGAGACTACAAGCCAGGTTACTGGGAAAGCGGACTTCGCAAGGCCGTAATTTGTAATAGTGTCCCCTTATAGTTGCTGATGTAATTCTAGTAAAACATATTCCAAAACCCTATTCTAGTTGTCGTGGCTTTATATTGCAAGACCTGCCCTCCGTGCGTCTCCGGAGTTGGACTGAGGCTATACACACCTTACGCAACGCGAACCACCAAACGTATAAAGGCTGTATAAACCACTTGGAAGTGGGGTCTCTAACCTGCAAACTCTTAGACCATTGCATAGGGATGTCGGAACAACTAGTAACAGTATCCCCTTGTAGTCCCAACGCAATTAAGTTGTAGCATACCTCGAAACCCGACAGAACCCGTGAAGCTTTGCATACTACCTCCAAGGCCATATCCTTGGTTACATTCAGCACAAAGTCGAAAGCACCCAAGAAGTCACCAAGCCTCAACCCCAAAAAACAAAACCCAGAAACCAAATAAACCCTGAACTCCAAGCACTCGCAAACCCCTAAACCCGAAGCCCTACACGCCCAAAGCACCCAAGAAGCGCCCGAACCCTAAACCCCAAGCCCTCCACACCCTAAGCCCTGAACTCTACACACCTGAGCCCAAAACCCTTTAAACTTTAAACTCTCAAAGCCCTGAGCTCTACACCCAAAGCCCAAGACCCTATAAACTTGAAGCTCGACCCCCGACCCAGGTCTCCGTCTTCTGTTTCACCACGTTCGGGCAGGAGCTCGCTGTAGTTCGACCGCGGCTCGGCCGATGCTACTTAGAGGATCACGGGACTCAGCAAGTACTTAGTAGCTGAGTGGATACACTTTACACTTTTTGGGATAATATTACCCGCTATAAAACTGAAAGTGTACACTTGTTGGGGCTTATGAACTCAGCAACTAAGAGTATGATTATAAGTGCCCTCATTGAGATGATAAGTAAGTGTAACTATATAGTAGGATGTAGTCGGTATCTTATCTATATCCCTAATTACTAAGTCCCATGATCCTCTAAGTAAGTTTCGGGGCCCGCTTTTGTTTGTGATTCTTGGGGCTTAGGATTTAGGGTTTGGGATCTCGGAATTTGGGGCGGGCCGTTGGGGTTCGGACTGTGGGGCTTTCGGCTTTTGGGGTTCAGGGGTTTTTCTTCGTCGGTTTTTTCTTTCGACGGCTTAATAGTTTGAATGGAGTGTTGCTCAGAATGTGGGCTGCCCTTCAAGGGTTTAGGATGGTTTGGGGCTTTGGGTCTAGGGTTTACGAAGTGTTAAACGATCTTTGGAGTGTTCCTTGCTGCATATTGAAAACTAGGGCTTTGTGGAAGGGTATTCCTGAAGGAACACACTCCCTTTTAGGTATATAAGCATATAGTAAGCACGAACTAACTGGTGTGTGTGTGTGTGTGTGTTTTTGTGGGGGATCTTAGGGTTCGGATCCACTTCCCCTCATTGGTCATCTTAGTCACACTCTATTTCTTGGGAACTACCCATGAACTTCGAGCCCGTTACACAGTAAAATGCTGTACTACCAACCTGTAACGCACTGTCTTGGTGAAGCTTTGCTCAACATCCCAACATCGTGCCGCGTTATCCAACGCTAAATTTTGAATTCACTCTTCAGAAGCGGTCCATCATAGACTGCTGTCCTTGTCAAAGGGGTTTGATTGAGTTCCCTGTATTTAGCAGAAATGTAACCCTCATCAACGGTAGCATGCGTATTAAGCCTAAGCCTAAGCCCCCCTAAGCCCTACAAGCCTTTAACCCCTAAGCCTAAATCTGAACTCAAAACCTGGAAATTCCGAAACCATCAATCTTTAAACCCCGGAGCCTGTAAAGTTTAGCTCGAAGATGAGCCCAACCCTGAAGTCTTCACTCCACGTCAAGATCCTAAGCGAAGCAGCTGGTGGGGGTTTAGGGTTCAGGGTCAAATGTCAAAGGCTCAGACGGGTCTGGGGTTTAAGTTTAGGGCTCAAGGCCTTTTGAAAGTCCTTGAAGACCCTGAATACAGCTGTTGGTGAGGCTTACAAAACCCTTGTGGAACCTGAGTGATTGAAATAGTGGTCTGACTGATGAGGCGTCTCCTTGTGTAGTCGCTTGTAGCCTGGCCCTGAGCAGTCCCACTCTTCCGAACACCCTAAACCCTTGGGTTTGTGGGTTTAGGATTCAGGGTTTAGTTTGAATTCCGGAGGGCGTTCTCACTTGGGGGAGCGACGCAGGTGGTTCCCGAATTCTGTATCCGAATCCAGGTATGCAAGCAATACAGAAGTTGCTGCGCTGGCAAGCTCGTTTGCGCCTGGCCCTTAGTGGCCACAGGTTTGTGTGAAGGTCTAAGGATCGTCTGTCGCAGACAATAAACACTAGGGGCCCTAAACCCGAAGCTCTAAAGCCTATACCCCTGAACCATAAACCCCAGACACCTGAACTGCTTCAGCTCTTTTTCTATAGGCAGTGACAGCTACAATGAAGTTTTACAAATTTCGGACAGGGCCGCAACAGCACGAGAGAGTAATGTAGGGGCCTTAACTAGAATAGGGTTTGGGGGTATATAGTGCTACAGTTATAAGAAGGGACTCCCAAAACACTATTCTAATTATTAA
Source organism: Symbiodinium sp. clade A Y106 (assembly GCA_003297005.1). Taxonomy (NCBI): domain Eukaryota; class Dinophyceae; order Suessiales; family Symbiodiniaceae; genus Symbiodinium; species Symbiodinium sp. clade A. Next base: position 73,782 of record BGNK01000148.1, read on the forward strand.
GGCAGGGGCCGAGCACAAAAATCCGAGGCGTCGTTGCAAACTCATCGCAAGCCCAAGCCCTCAACTCCACACCTCTTGAGCATTGTTGAGCCCTGCATCCTGAAGTCGAAGCCCCTCAACGTCCTAAACCCAACAAGCTGTGATCCGACGCCTCCTCAGCCCCGCACCCCCGTATCCGAGCGCTATCACCTCCTGAGCCATGCACCGTGAAGCCCAAGCCCTGAAGACCCAAACTCGTAAGCCCAACAACCCTTCCTTTTCGACTTCGAGTGCCATTTATATCGCTATTCTACACCGGAAAATGACGGGCACCCAGGTCATGATTGCAATCCGTCTTCGGTACCCACGGGGAAATGATTGTATTGGGGTTCACCAGCGGGTAGTGATGATCTGCTGAGCGGGTGTAGCTTTCTTCGGGGTTTTCAAGTGTGGGGTGAGGGTTTGGGGTTTTCCAGGGTGATGATCGGGTTTGGGTCAAGGAATGTGTTTGGTTTTGAGAGCACAAGGTTTTTGTTTGACAATTACAAGCAAGGAACGGAATAGGGTAAACACCTAAACCCCAAAACCGAACGTCAGGCACGCTGATGAACAACCTCGTAAAGCCCTACCAAAAAAGCTCTGATAAACCCACAGACTCCACAGACCCAACACCCGTAAACACTACGAAAACCTACTTTTGCGCAAGGTCCCCATTAGTTCCATACGAGGGTTCATAGCAAGAGCTTACAAAAATGTAGGTTGTGGCATTTTTAGGCCATACAAACCCCAAAGACCCTAAACCCCTTGTAGCATCTCTCAAAGTTACCGCAACTCTCAAAGTTACCTTTCAAGGAACCCCTGCACTCCTAAGCCCTAAAACCACAAAGTCCAAAGACCCCCCCAAAACCTAGAACCCGGATCTCAAAACCTACAAGCCCAAACAAACCCTACAAAGTCCAAACCCTAAACCCTAAACCCAAACCCCTAGACCCCAAACCCTAAACTCCAAACCCCAAACCCTAAACCCTAAACCTTAAACTTTAAACTTTAAGCCCTAAACCCTAATCTCTAAACCCCAAACCCTAGAAAGTCCAAAGACCACCAGGTCCTGGGAGACTTTTCAGCCCTGCGACGCGACGCCAGACATTTCCATCGACCTCATTCTGGTTTACAGCCAGGACGGAGTCTGGGTAATATAGAGGCCTTAAGAATTTTTAATAGGGTTCCTTTCAAGGATATAGAGGCCTTAAGAATTCGAATAGGGTTCCTTTCAAGGATATAGAGGCCTTAAGAATTAGAATAGGGTTCCTTTCAAGGGTTCTATGAGGGATCTATAGGGTTTAGGGTTTAGGATTCTGGTTTTTTTAGCCAGGAGGGAGTCCAAGGGGCTGCTCTAGGGTTGAGGGATTAGGGTTTTGAGGTTTAGGGGGTTTAGGGTTTTGGGTTTTGGGGTTTGCGGTTAGGGGTTTAGGGTTTAGGGTTTTGGGGGTTGGGTTTAGGGTTAGGGGCTTAGGGGTTAGGGGCTTTAGGGTTTAAAGTTTAGGGTCTGGTTTACAGCCAGGATGGAGTCCGGTGAATAGTGGGGCCTCACAGGTTCCTGAAAGGGTTCTATAAGGGATCTGTAGTAGGGTTCTGTAATATAGGGTCTGAATCATTAGAGGGTTGGGGAGTATACTAAAATTTTCATAAGGAGCCCCCGACATCTTATTCTAATTATTCAGGCCCCTACATTAAAGGTTTAGGGTTTGGGGGCTTGGGGCTTAGAGTTTCAGGGGCTGTTTCTTGGGGGTTTCGGGGTCTTGAGTTGTATTTTCTTGTTGGTTCCGGGGGAGTTTTAGAGTCCTGGTTTCGAGATTCTGGGGTTTCGGGGGCTTGGGGTTTCTGGAGGGACTTGAAGCTATGGTATGATAAAATAAAACCCTAAACCCTAAACCCTTGTTTCAGACGTTCTGGACTCCTTAGAGCGGATAAAGGCGTTCAAAAAAAACCAAAACCCTTCTGATAGGGGCCTGCATGATTCGCAAATTTCGTCCTTGGAAGTTTTCCCCCCGACTAAGGGCCCCAAACCCCAGACCCCTGAACTGAACCCTAACCCTTATATGTAGATGTATGTAGCAGCTCATGTATATATATATATATATATACATACACAGACATACCTATGTATATATATATACACACATATCTACGCACTATCGGTTACATATACATACACGCACATATATAGGCTTTTGTACTACATACCTGTATACATGAATACAAGCATGAACGAACATACACACATGCACGTGTCTTAATGGGGTCATGCTACATCTTGCGACTCGAGACTCTTTCTACAATCTTACAAGAACCCATTACAGAGCCCCCTTAACACAAACTATTGAACCCTTGTCTGGCCGTGGAAAACCCTATAGAACCAACGTACAGAACCCATATAATTCCGGGCCCTACTACAGAACCCTATAGGGGAGTTTCCAAAAATAAGGGGCCCTCATTTCTTGTACCCTAAATATTGGGATCCTTATTATAAGGACCCCAAATGAGGTACCCCTAGTTTTCGGAAACTCCCAAACCCTAAACCCTGAATTTTAGGGGCCCTTAAAGGATCCCTTTTAAGGTACCCCTTATTGTGCCAGGCCTTCGAAAACAATTCGGCAGCAAGGCCTGGGGACGGAACCAACTTAAACTCTAGGCTCGGTACTATAGGGGCCTAGACAATTACTTATGCTATTTTGGGGGCTCCATTATAATTATAGTATAATATTCACCAAAACCCTGTTCGAATTATTAAGGCCTCTATAATACCCATTGAGCTTTTAGGGCCTAAAAGTGTAGGATTATCGATGCTTGAAGGGCTCACGAGGGCGCCTGAGGCGCTTCAGGCATTAGTAGCAGTCGCGGTGGTCGCACTGGTAATTAGTCACCCTAAACCCTAAACCCTAAACCGTCGTCGTCGTCACTGTCTCAGCAGCAGCAGACGCAGCAGGGGCAGGGGAAGGAGCCGGAGCAGGCAGAAAGAATCAAAACGGGTGATGATATAAATCCTGCATTACCTTAAGCGCCCTAAACTATGGGAATTATCGTATATTCCTTTTTTATGGGTAATGCAGGATTTATATCATCAGCCGTATGACAGATGTCATCGTCTTTAAGCAGCAAAGCAGTCAGTTGCAGAGACCAGAGATCAGGAAGAACAAGGGGCAGAACTAGTAGAATAGATTATTGTAAGCAGCAGCTGTCTGTACCCATCAGCGCTACAACGCTCGTGTAAGCACATTTACACGGGAAACTCAGCCGAATGCCTCTGGCCCCCATGGAGCCTATACATCTCTTGCGGCTTTGAAGACGGGGCAGAACCCCCCCCCCCCCCCCCCCCAAAACCCCCCAAACCCCCACCCCCAAACCTTGAACTTCTACCCAACACCCCCAACCCCAACCCACCCCCCCACCTNAACCCTAAGACTTGAACTTCTAGCCGAAGCCTCCAAGCCCTATCCCTGCACCCTACTTGGAGGATCATGGGATTTAGTACCGGGGTTATAAATAAGGTAAGTATAGTTGTAATTACTTGGAATCCCCCTTACTTATAACCTTACTTAGTCCGATCCTCTAGATAAGCTCTGCACCCTAAACCCAAGAAAAACCGACCAAAACGAGTTCCCCTGGTCGGAAGTATTGCCAGAGTCGGAAAGCCCAATGCTATAACTAGGTAGGCCACAGGTAAATTTCAGCTTCTCCTTCTTTTTCAGTTCCAACCTAGACAACGGCTCACATCCGCCAAAGCCAGACCCAACAGCTTAACATGGGGGCCTTAATATTTCGTACCAGTGATTCAGGCCTCCATGTTCAGCTCTAGCTGCGAGAGCATACCCTAAAGCCCGAAGTCCCAAACCCTAACCTCCAGCCCAGGGTTTAGGGTTTCGGCTTTGGGGTTTAGGGCTTAGGATTTAAGGGTTTGCGCACCCCTCAACCCTCTGCCCGAAGTTCTTTTTATTTTTTCTTCGATTCAAAAACCCCTCAGTAGAAGCGCCATGAAACCCCTCTGCAACCCTTACTGGCGTCCATAGGGGAGCGCGCAAAAACCCTAAACCCACAACCCCAGCCCCGAAACTTCAAAACCAAAACCTTGGTGCCCAAACCCTTAAACCCTTAACCCCTTATATATCCCTTATATATCCCTTATAGTAGTCCTTAAAGGAGCCCTGGAATGAATCCCAAAGCCCCCCAACTCCGCGTTTCTGTGAGGGTGGCGGCGTGGCCCGGCAAGCAGCTTTTGGGGCTCTGGTCTTCTGGGGATCGGCAGTTTCAGGTTTGGGGTTTGGGGCTGCAGCTACTTAGAGGTTCATGGCACTTAGTAACTTGGGTTATGAATCAGGTAGCTATAGTTACCTAGAATCCCAATTAGGGTACTTCTAACCTTACTGACCAAGTCCCAGGATATCCTAAACGTAGGATTTTATAGGGTTCAGAGCCTCGAGGGGTTGAAGCTTTGGGGTTTAGGGCTTAGGGTTTACGGTTTGGGTTTAGGGTTTAGGGCTTAGGGCTTAGGGTTTAGGGTTTAGGGTTTAGGGTTTGGGTTTAGGGTTTAGGGTTTAGGGGTTAGGGTTTACGGTTTGGGTCGGATTGTCTACGAGTTCTGTAGGGTTCTATAAAGACCCAAATCCTGTAGCCTATACGCTGAACCCGACACCCTAACTAATAAACCACCCTTTTACATCCTCCTTAGATGCTCAGGGATCCAAAGGTCCTGCAACCCTAAGCCGCAAACCCTAGACGCTAAACTACTGAAGAATAGGGTTTAGGGTTTAGGGGTTTAGGGGTTTAGGGTATTAGGGTTTAGGAAATAATTTCCATGAGCCACCACAAAACCCCATACATGCACAGGGGCCAGGTGTCTCTAAGCCCCAAGCCCTAAACCCCTAAATCCATACCCTAAGTCCCAACCACAGACAACAGCAACCCTGTAGACGCTCAGGGACCGAAACCCTAAACCCCTAAACCCCTAAAGCCCTAAACCCTAAAACCCTAAACCCCTAGAGCCCTAAACCCTGAACTCCTAAAAACCCTAAACCCCTAAGCCCCTAAAACCCCCCAAAACGCCCCTTCTGGGCGCTCAGGGACCAAGTGTCTCAATCCTTCGATGGGAAAGAGAAGCCCTGGCACCGCTGCTTTCGATCCGCCTCCTGGCTCAATGGTTTCTAAGGCTCGGTTTAGGGTTTTCGGGTTTATAGGTTTTAGGGTTTAGGGGTTTAGGATTTAGGGTTTAGGGTTTCTTTTGTTCTTAGTACGGCTTTTAGTAGGTTGTTTGTTTGCTAACTTGTATTTGGGCAGAAGACCTCTGTAGACGACTCGCATAGTGAGTGGAGTTTAAAGGATGTGTGTTTGTTTTGGGGGATCCTGAGGCTTGATAGTGCTTTTGATGTGGATTCGTAGGTCTTTCGGTTTAGGGTTTAGGGTTTAGGGGTTTAGGGGTTTAGGGTTTAGGGTTTGATTGATCCTAGAAGTAGAGTAACCTTTTTGGGGTAGTATAATTCCTATATAACCCTTGTATTATGAAAAAGGTTAACCTTTAGTTCCCCATGATACCCGACAAGTAGGTGATTGTGATTTTGACTTAGTAGCTGGGTAGGTAACCTTTAACCTTTTGAGGTTTATATAATCCTACCATAATTGAAAGGTTAAGCTTTTTTGGGCTAAGGTATTCCCTAGGTTGATGTGGATTAGAGTTTAGGGTTTAGGGTTTAGGGTCTTAGGGTTTAGGGTTTAGGTCTTTCGAATCATAAGGGTTCGTTTTGCTAAACAGTCTTGCTCGTGCATCTTCATGCTTTTCAGGGCTCAAGTTGATTCAAGGCCACATGGTTTAGGGTCTTTACTAGGTTGGGTTGTGGGACATTTTTTATTTTCCTTATTTGGGCTTATAAGGGACCGTATATATAGATATTTTTCAGGGTGTTTAAAGGCCAACCCAGTTTAGGGATCAGAGTTCGGGGTCATGTGGCTTGTGACTCAGGCTGGCAATCCGGATTTTGATGTCTGAGGTGTTAAGGTGTGGGATTTGAAGGTTTCGGGGTTTAGGGGTTCAGGCGCCAGCTGCTGCCTAATTTACTTGCGGTTTCGAGGTTGAGAAGTTAAGGATGAGGTTGAGTTGGGGGGTTGAGGTTTACACCCGAGGCCCTAAACCCTAAACCGTGCTGAGGGGTAGCTTGACCTTTCCAAGCACCGTTTCGTGGCCTCAGCGCTCTTGTACAGCGGAATGAATTTCATGAGCTTGTTTTGTTGCACAGCTTGTATAGGTCCTAAACACTGAACCGATTTGGGGTTTAGGATTTAGGGCGTGCTGAACAAGGGATCTATAAGGGTTCTGCAGTGGATTTTTAGGGTTCTATAGGGGACCTGTTCGGGTTCTAGAAGGGTTTCAGGTTGGATTGTAGAAGTATGTTTCTTGCCAATACCATTCCCCAGGGTTCAGTATTATACTTAGACTATTTGCAAACCCCTAAACCCGAATCCCTGAACCCTGAAACCCTAAAGCTGAAACTCTAACAGTAAAACATTTAAAGCCCAAGCCTTAGGCCCTAAACCCGAACCCAGCCGGCTTCTGGTGGAAACTTGCCCAGAGGCATTCTTGAATTCCGTACCCCGACATAAAAGCTTGAAGCCCTGATGTATCGTTGGTATTGGTATACTATAAGATACTTCATAGTGTAGTCTTGTCTAGTATTTCATAATATTTCGATGCATCGTAAGGAATGAACAGAATCCACAAACGGTGATACTTGCAACGGGGCCTTAAGCCCTATGAGCCTGAACCCCCCAACCCCTGCTCACCCTACATGCTAAGCCCCTTGACCCATAACAGCTGAAAGCCCCTAGTAAATCCCTACCGTAAACCCTTGCCCCGAAACTCTAAAAAGCCTAAACCCATGCCCGAAACCCTAAACCCCTAAACCCCTAAACCCTAAACCCCTAAACCCCTAAACCCCTAAACCCCTAAACACCGAAACCCCTAAACCCCTAAACCCTAAACCCTAAACCCCTAAACCCCTAAACCCCTAAACCCCTAAACCCTTAACCTAAAGCCCTACACCCCAATCCGACCGCTTCCTGCGAGGTCCTGGTCCGCGCGGCCAACCTGCTCCTCATCAATGGAAATTCTTTGTGAACGAGTTTTGAAACAGGGGGTTCTATGCTGTACAAAGGTTCAGGGGTTTAGAAGTTTTATACAGGGGGCTTGAATAATTAGCATTATTGGTTATTCTTCCTGAGAGATCCGCAATAGACGTACAATATAATTTACCCCAAAACATCCAAAACCCTCTTCCAACTGTAAGGCTCCATATCATGGTTGTGCGTTTTTTTCGGCCGGGTGTTTTAGGTGTCATAAAACCCCTAATTCGGTTTAGGGATTTTGGCTTAGGGTTTGTTCGCAGCGACGAAGGCCAGGTGGGTATCTACGCCCTTCAAAATGCGGTTTCTGCGGGTCCAGGTAGACCCTAAAAGAATTCAAAAGAAAAGAAGCTCAATTTACGTAAGCCAGTATGTACATGTGAGTACGTACTTAGAGGATCATGGGACTTAGTAAACTCGGGCTATATATTATAAGTAAGGTAGCTATCGTGATAACTACTTGTACTCTCAATTAGGGTGCTTATAACCTTACTTACGAATTCCGATGGGTCTCCAAGCAATGTTATCTGGACATCTAAACGCCGTGAAAGCATCAAACCATCGCAGTGAGCTCAACCCAAAGCCGGCTAAAACCCCAAAACCCTGAATATTTTCAATATGGGAGTTTCCGAAAATGAGGGGTATCTTGTTTTGGGGTCCTTATAGTAAGGATCCTACTGTTTAGGGTGCTATATGAGGGCCCCCCTATTTTCGGAAACTCCCATGTCCTAACTAAGCCTTAAACACCACACCCCAAAACCAACAGCCTAAAGCCTAAACCCTAAACCCCTAAACCCCTAAACCCTTAAAACCCCAAAACGGAAAGATGCCGTCTGTCGAGGCCCTATAGTAGCCCAGGCTCCCATACCCGTAGCCCTTCTGTAGAACCCCTATAGCAACCCGAAACCCAGAGACTCCAATATCCCTTAATTAAGGAATATTCCTTAAATCATATTAGGGGTCCTACTATAATTTAAGGTATATTCCTTAATTAAGGGATATTGGAGTCTCTGGGAATCCTTCATGAACTCCCCTGGCTTTTGAGGACGGCGGCCGAGGACGTGTACGATTCGCGGGGCTGCTTGGAAGGAAGTGATGCATGAGCTCTTCTCAGTCTATAAGAGTTACAAGGGGTTTAGGAGGTGCAGTTTAGGGCTTAGGGGTTTTTTAGGGTTGAGGTGTTCGGGGTTTTGGGCATCAGGCTTAGAGGGTTGTGCTTTGGGGTTCGGGTGTCATTAGTTTCGGGCTGTGGCCCTAGACCCAGGACCCCCCCCCTCCCCTTTAGCTACGGCTTGCTGGTATGCTTGGCTGAATGGCTTAGTAGCTGAGTGAGTGCACTTTCCACTTTTGGGACAATACTACCCCTTGTAGAACTGACAGAGTGCAGGTTTTTGTCAGAAACGAACTCAGCAACTAAGACGAAGTTAAGGACCCTAACAGGGACCTTAATTTAGAGAGCTACCTATGTAGACCCCTGTTCAAACAAACTCGGCCTTGATCGTAGGATTCTTTTTCAATGCCTTTTGCCTTTTGCCATAGATGGGTTTGCAAAGTCAGGGGTCTGCATCATTATTGTTGCCCCAGTAGTATATACTATAATTGTGGCAACTATAACACACTGACATTATATGTTACTACCCATCCGGCCCCAGCACTGTTCTTTTTAGCCTGGCTTTGTTTAACAGCTAGCGGGCACACCACGATGCCATCGAAATCACATGGTCGCAACATGCTTTCGAATGTTTGCTAAAACCCAGTTCCAAGCCCTAAGCCCCATGCCCCATAGCGCAAGCCCCCCAATACTTAAATCATCTTAAACTCAAACCCCAAACTTAAAGTCCAAACCCCCGGCGCTAAGCCCTAAGCCGTACACCTAAGCTCCGGGATCCTGGTTCAGGGTTTCGAGCCCCATACCAGCCCTTCTCGCAATAAATTCCAGGGTTTAGGGTTAGTTATCCCAAATCCTGTAAACCCTACACCCCAAAACCCTAAACCCTAAGCCCCTAAACCCTAAACCCTACGGGTTTAGGGTCCCCTAATCAAGCCCGAAAGCCGCCTGAGGTTATGCAGTTCGGAAGGACTGGGTGAATGGACCAAACAAGGTCTTCCGCTTTGTCCTCAGCTTCTTGGCCTACTCACCCGAAGGCTCAGGCTTTTACCTGGACGGTTTAGGGTTGAGGGTTTAGGGTTTGGGGATTAGGGTGGATGAAGCCTACTTCTATTAGGGTTGCTTATTGTGATTTCTTCATATAAGTTCTTAGAAAGGTAGGTTTTTGAGGCTCCAGGTAAGGTTTAGGGGTTTAGGGGCCCGGACCCTAAAGTTTTTGTTTATGTTTTATACCAGGAATGCTGGTTTCTATAAGGTGGCTTATGTAAGGTTCTACAATACGTTTGTATAAGTTTTGTAGAACGTGTTTTTTCGTAGTATAGGTGCTGTAACGGCCGTGTATACTGGATGCGACGGTTCTAGAGGTTCTTATCAGGGTTGTTTGTAGGGCTTTTATATGGTTCTGCAAAGGTTTGACGTTTAAGGGTTTACTGCTCTCACCTAGACCCCAAGACCCTAACTAACAGGAAAACAGACGTGCCACAGCCAAGGAAGTTTTTTCGATGGAGGCTACGCCTCCAACTACTCTTCTTTCTTCTTTATGGAGTCTTGGCATGTTTTGATGGTCTTAAAACCCTAAACCAAACCCTAAACCGCCTAAACCCTAAAAGCCTGAAACTCCGGGGTTCTATGGAGTCTTGGCATGTGTTGATGGTCTTAAAGCCTTCAAGCCTAGTCTTAAAAGCATAGAGCAGCTGATACTTACGGAACCTCGGCATCTTCCCGCAGTTCTAGAGTTTCGAGGTTTTAGACTCCTGAATGCACAAGGCCTAAATGAAATTCCTGATCCCCGGAACCCGAAAAAGGTCTAGGGTTTAGCCTAGTAGTAGAGTAGGTAACCTTTAACCTTTTGGGGTAGTATAATCCCAATATAATCCTTATATCATGAAAAAGGTTAACCTTTGGTTCCCCATGATACCCGAACAAGTAGGTTAGGGTGAAACCCTAAACCTCAGAAGCACCGCAGGTCTTCCTGGAAGAGAAGCGCGCGAATTGACACATGGGCCTCTCACGACCTGTGCCTGTAAACGCAAGCTCCGGAACCATGAACCATAAACCCCAAACCGCAAAGCCCAAAATCCTTCATCTTGAAGTGTAGATATCGCATCTGAGGAGTTAGATGCCGTTCCTCTTCAACCGTTTTGGTTGGACCAGTTTGCCCGGGAAGCTCTTTGCTACCCTACTGCGGCGATCCGGGGCAGTCGTTACCTAGGCCGGGGGTTTAGGTCATTGTAAGGTTGAGGGCCAAGGTTGCTACAAGGCTTGCTGCAAGGATCACGACAAGTTTGAGGGGTTTCGCGTTTATGGTATTCAGTTTTGGCGCGTCAGCGCCCAAGGGTTGCTGAAGCAATCATTGTGATGGTTTTTCGATTAAACATGGCAGCGCCTAAATGAGGATCGCAATCCTCATAACTTGCAGCAAGAGCAAGGTGCACTTGAGCCAGACGGTGCGGACACGGCATTCCCTACCGAGAGACTTTTGTACTGCTTGTACTAGGACGCTGTGCGATGAGAACACTTGGAACCTCAGGCTTTCAGCTGCCATAATGTCATGTGGATAGTTCTGTAAACCGGGGTTCCTTTTGTGGGTCCCCAAAATAGTACGGCACCCTTATAAAAAGGACCCTAAAAGGCACTTTAATCCAGAGAACTACTTAAGGGATCATGGGACTTAGTAACTAGGGTTATAGTTCGGGTAACTATACTTGTAACTACTTATAACCCCAACTACGGTACTTATACGCTTAGGGTCCCATGATCCTCCAAGTAGTTTCTGTCCGTTGCAGGCGACAGCTGGGACATGTTTAGCCACCTCATGGCGGACGACTCTTTACTGCTCTTAGGAATTATGTTTATGTTGATTATAATAATGCTTAATTATTGGCCCAAAACTATATTAATGCTTAAGGGGGTTAACAAGAACACTTTTTTATTCTGATTAAAAGGCCTTACTTATGCCTAAACCCTATAAACCCTATAAACCCTAAACCAAGGACTTACTTATGCCTAAACCCTATAAACCCTATAAACCCTAAACCAAGGACCTACTTATGCCCAAACCCTATAAACCCTAAAGCAAGGACTTACTTATGCACATCAATGGCAATGCCATCTACTACGTGAACCATCCCTGGCTTCGTTGGCTTAGTGATCGACTCGAAGCCGAAGCCGACACCGCAGCTGCCGCCGCAATAGGTCATTTTTCATTTTTTTGGGCTCGTTGGGGTTTGGGGTTTAGGGTTTTAGGGTTTTAGGGTTTAGGTTTAGGGTTTATGTTTAGGGTTTAGGTTTTAGTGTTTAGGATTGGTAGGTCATTTTTTGCCTCATTGGGGTTTCGGGCTTAGGGTAAAGATCCGGCCTCGCAGGTTGCGTGTGTACTTGGAAGTCGCTAGCCGCGCTCCTGAACCCTTGTAGATCTTAATCTCGAAACTGAAAGCCCTAAACCCTAAACCCTAAACCCCAAGCCCCTAAACCTCATTCCAAATTCTGATCCTGATCATTAAACTTTAAGCCCTAGATCCCCCCCAAAACCCTACTCTAAGGCCTTGAACCCCAAACGAACACCCTAAGCCCTAGACCCTAAGGCCTTAGCACGCTCCTGAAACTCTACACCTCACTATCCCTCGCAGTCACCGAAAAGGGTCCAAGTACGTAATAATCATATACTCTTCAAAATACTAACCTACATAACTATTATCCTAAACCCAAGTACCTAATTATTGGGTCCTTTGGACCCTTAGGGCAGGCCAGGAGGTTTCCAGGAGGAGCCCTTGGGTTAGAAACCCAGAGGTTCTTTGGGGTTTGGGGCTTGGGGCTTAGGGTTTTGGGATAACTTAAAGGGTTCCTTTAAAAGGGGTCTATAAGGGTACTATGAGGGGTTTAGGGTTTAGGGGTTTGGGGGTTTGGGGTTTGGGGTTTGGGGGTTTTGGGTTTAGGATCCTGTACGGTTTCTACTTGAATCTAGGGTCTTCGGGTTTAGTCAGCGCTCTTCTTTAGAAACTCTTTGAAGGCAGGATATTGAGGGATCTATGGGCTTCATGTGGCAATGCGGGGTTTCTTAAGGCTCTGCAAAGGCAAGCCAAAAGACCTTCATATAAATCAGGGTATTTACTTTTCATGTACCCCTAAAGAGCGCTACTGTAGGAACCTGGTTAAGAAAGCCTGGGCCTATAAACCCCAAATAGTAGGGTTCATATACGTAACCCCCCGAAAAAGGCCCAGGCTTCTTAATCAGGTTTCCTACACCAAACCCCCCAAAACCCTTATGGTACCCTTTAAAGGAACCCTTATAGAACCTCAGAAAAGGCCCAAGGTTTCTTAATCAGGTTCCTACATTACACCAAGGAATTCAACCAGGTGGCCTTTGACGTCAGAATGGCCCGATTAACCATGGACGCTCGCACAGGCAGTGTTCCTTAGGGACCCAAAAAGGACCTAAGCACAAGCATTCTATAGGGATATCCCTACCTTATCGGGCTTCATTCTAAATGGCTTTATATGGGATATCCCTCCTCATTTTTGCTTATGTGCTTCCAGCCCACACCTTCACCGGTTCAGATTTGAGGACACGGAAACTCAACATGCTAGGGCTGGGCGTTTGCATGCCTGAGCCGACAGGTAGAAAGACCCATGATATGACAATTCTACGGTAATGAACCCTAAAACCCTACTATACTATAAGTACACTATAGTACATCCCTAACTATGCCAAGGCCGTGTTAACGATTGCCGAGAATGTCCCGCTGCCAACCCCAGTCCTCATCCAGCCTTCCCCTGAACGCCCAGGCATAGTATAGGAGTCTGAATAATTAGAATAGGGTTTCCTGGGGGGTTACGCAATAATTAGAAAGCTGGCGAGAACAAAAAGCACAGCATGTACACTGACGGGCAGACTTGTGTAGGGTCACAGCACCTCATGAGTGCAACTTTTGCTGCACTACTGGGCAGGTGTCTCGACAGACGCGGCCAGCGCTTATCAGAGTCTGGTGCCTTCGGGTGAGGATCCATACAAGGCTTGGCGACGGTGTGTTGAGTTCGCTTTCGGTATCTGATTGTAGGGTTTAGGGTCTGCGATGTATTTTAATGTCCTCGACAGCCGTGAGTACAAGTCAGCATCACGACCGCGAGTTCGGGCGAACACATCATGCAAGGCTAATAGGCTCCGCACTGCCCCCGTAAACCCTAGCAATCTCTGTGGAAGCCCTGCAATAGCCCGTTGAAAGCTCAGATGATAACCCTAGAAAGCCATGTGAAAAGTTTCTATCTTAGCAAGTCCCTAAGTAGTGGGGCTTTATGGCGCAAAGTCTACTCTCTGAACCCCAAAAGACTTAAACCCCTAAAACCCTACTCCTTGAGCAAGGTCGAATCAATGGGGTGTTTGGTCGAAGTGGGGTTCGTTAAGAAGGGTGTCATGAAGGCTTATGAGAAAGGCCTCAGAGTAGCTGTGTAAAGGGCTTACCGTTTTGTATATACGGGCTTTATTGGGGTTTTGGAAGGGCTTCATAGGGGTTTATGCGTTTTTATTTGGTGGTTGTGTAAGGGCAAAACGAGCAACACAGCTATGCTTGAGGTAAACAATGATTCAGAAGTGCCGGCGTGTTCCATTCGTTTTCCCGCTCATTCTAGCATCATGCATCCAATTCCGAGTCGTTCGACCCTGGTACGATCGGGGCCGTTGCTACCGCTGTTTTAGCCAATTCACCCAAAACCCTACATCTGTCTAGACAGGCCTCCTGATTTTTGCTGTTACCCTTCTCTCTCACAGCTTCAGGACGACTCAATGTTGGTGGGAGCCGTGCCTGCAGCTTATAGGATGGCCTATGGCATATCAAACTGATCTCATGCCTCTACTGTACTCGTATAGTCGTCATCATCATCATCACCATCATTATCATCGTTACCTTCATCATGATCATCATCATCACCACCATCATCATCAGCATCATGACTTTGACCCCGTTATTGAAATATTACTTACTTAGGACGGCATGGATCAGCACATTTCCGACATTTCCGAATCAGGTTCCAATCTACTAAAAATGGGTTTTGCTTCGTTGGATTTGGTTTGTTGAGGTCAACCCTGTCGGGGATACCGCTGATAGTCAATGATGACCACGGAAACGATGATGTTGGTGACAGCAGGGACGGTGGTCGCGATGCCGACGGTGAGGGCCATCGCGGTGGCAATGTCCATAGTTGCAACCCACATGATAAGCGCATTGTCGGGACTGGCGAGGGTCACGATTATCAGTGTTGCCCTAGACTAATATAGGGGCTTAGATAATTACCAATACTATTTTGGTGTTCTTTTTTTATAAGTATAGTATAATGGGCCCCAAAACCCTATTCTAATTATTAAGGCCCCTAGACTAAACCGTCAAGTTTGCAGAAGAGTCTCACCGTGTGCAGGCCGAAGCCGACACGAATTGCAAAGAGTGAATTTTTCTCGGGACTATGACTGTCTGGTGCTTAGTAAGGAATTGGGGAATGGATCCCTGTAGTAGTCCCTATATAATCCCCAATAATAGTCTCCATAACACATTCCCCCATTCCCTACTAAGCACCAGGGAGATGATGGTCTACCATGGCCGATCAGTTGAAAGCCCTCAAGCTCGAGCCACGCAGCCCCTCCGTCCCCTCCCTGACCTCCCCAACCACAAACTCCCAATTCCAACCCCAAATTCCCTACAATCCCTAAACCCCAACTTAACCCGACCGCCTCAACCCCAGAGGCAGGCTCCAGATCAAAGCCCGAAGCCCCATCAGGAAACTTCGGGAATACCCTGATGAACTCCAGCCGCTTGGCTCCAAGCTGTCGAGGCGCTCTTGGAGGCAATGCGCTGCTTCTGGGAGTCTGCTACTGTGGGTTTAGGGTTTAGGATTTAGGGTTATGATTTTGATTATGACTATTACTCTTGCCATTACTATCACTTGTGGCGCCACCCCAGATCGTAGGCGCTAAGCCCCCAGACACGGGACTTGCTTCGGCGCTGTTTCTGAGCATTGCGGCAGAACGACGGGAACCAACAATAGGAGGAGCCAATCACAACATCAACAATACGAACATTCATGACGTAAAAACAGGGCAGCAACAAAATTTGCAACCACAAGAGCGTTGCTGATATTGATTGAATATCAATCATAGTGCGCTTTCAAGTCAGTCTCCATGCCAATAATCTCAGTGACTAGATAATATGGAGAAATCCCGAAGACCTAAACCCCCAAAGTCAGGGCACCCCCCCTACTGGGTACATTGATGCCATCGGAGTTCCTGTCATAATTTTGGTGTGCTGCCCTGTCAATTCGGGCGTGAAGCCGCAAGGGTTTAGGGTAGAGCGTTTAGCGTCGTCGCCCTCCCTCTCTCTCTCTCCCTTTCTGTTTCCCTGTCTCTTTCTCTCCTCGACCTGCACAGCTCGCAGACACCCCGCAGACTCTCTGCTGAGGTGTGTCCACTGGTGTGTACATCAAGCATGGATCTCTGAGCAACATCTTCACAAACCTGGAGGACGCAACTCGCCCTGTTAATATAGGGGCCTTAATGGTTACCTAGACTATTTTGGGGGTTCCTTATTGTAATTCTGGTATACTGAGCCCCAAAGCCCTGCCACTCTAGGCCTTAAGGCCCCTCCATCCCAAAATCCCTTATAGTACCCTTGTAGATCCCTTTTAAGGAACCCTTTCAAAGGGAACCTTACTTATTAAGGCCCCTACGTTAAGCCATGGGCGAAAGACAGGAGGTTCCAGGAAGTCGAGGTCCTTCGACGTGCTCCCAGGTTTAAGGCTGAGGGTTCCTTTAAGGACTACTGTAAGGGATCTATACGGGTACTATAAGGGGTGTAGGGGTTTAAGGTTTAGGGTTCCCTTAAGGGTTCGGACTACGGTAAGGGATCTAAAATCTATAAGGGTACTATAAGGGGTGTAGCGGTTTAAGGTTTAGGGTTCGGTAGGGTTTAGGGTTTAGGGTTTGGGCAATTTTAGTGTATTGCTGCCATCAATCATGCCCTGTACGAGGTTACCCTGGCAGTGGCCACCTTGCACAGCAACACCAGCCTCCTGCATTCGACGCTGGATCTGTCGCATCCGTTCAGGCCGGCGCCCACCGAACAAATGCCCAGCACATCATCATAATATATATATATATATATAATATGACTATATGTATATAGTTGAATGTATATATATATATATACACATGTATATCTCACCGTCACCATGGTAACAACTGTACTAGACTAGACATGGTGATAGCAATGGCGTCAAGATTAGCAGTAGTGTGAGCCCTACATGGCAGCGGCACACGCATACAGTGATGCGTATGATACGAGTAAGACTACCCTAAACCCTAGAACCCAAAACATAACTCCCCAAGCCATAACCCAGAACACCTAGAGACCCAAAGACCATGCAACCCTAAACTAAACCCCAAGCTCCCTAAACACTCAACCAAAAACTGCTTAAACCCTAAACCATTAAATCGCTAAACCCGAAAGCCCCTAAAGCTCTACGCCCGAAAATGCTAAACCCTACTTCCCCTGTGAGGGAAGTGATCTACTTGCACTACAGATCTGTCGATGGAAGCACTTCCTTCGCGTCCCAAGTCAACGAGACAAAGAGCCTGAGCCGATCGTGTGAGGGTTCGTTGGAGGGCTCCAAGTCGGCCTTTCTGCGGGCTGCGAAAAAAGGGTTGCTGTAAGGGGTACTATAAGGATTCAGGTGTTCAGGGGTTTAGGGTGTTTAGGGTTTAGGCATTAGGTTTTTGGGCTTGGGGTTTTAGGCTTTAGGGCTGCCTGTGGCAAGACGGATGCCATAACAGTCAGAATAAGGTTTTATGGGGGTTTTGATGTTTGAGTCGTAAATGGGGTTCATGTGAGTAAATCTGGGCTCAACCAATACTACTAGAAAAGGCTTTGAGGAGTCACCATCGCAGTAATTATTATGCGCGACGTTGGCAGCCGTCGTTGTGGAGTTTGCCGTCATTGCTATGTTGGTTATGAGCGTCGTTATTGTTGCTGCTTGCTGTTATCTTTTCGCATCTAGAGCGACTGACTACACACTTGTGTGCCTGAACCATCTCGGAAGAAGCTTCTTGCAAAGAAACCGCTGCAAGAAACTGTCAGCATGGATGCAAGAAGGCTTGGAGTGTGGGAAAACTAGCAACAACCGTGTGCGCAGCTTGGAGGTGTTGCTATCCAATGCCTGCAACCTCATGCAGGGTTGTCCGCGATATACAAGCTCTAGCAGGTACTCAACTGTAGTCATAATGCCTTGCCTTGTCGAGTCCTTTAGCTTTGCGTCTGCCCTTCTTGGAACTGTCAGGAGTTCTGTCCGTGGCGACATCGATGTGCTTCACATTAAAGCCGCTTTCCTCCAGCCATCAGAGTTTGTAGGGTTCAATATGGCAGCATTGCCTCTGTCATAGTTGTATGCGTTTGTTACTGGGTTTATTATCGAGACCTTGAACTGAACATGAGACTGGGGCTTTGGGGTACTTGTAATACGGACTATGAGGGATGGTCCGGCCTTCTCATACAGCCCTTCAAGACCTTTGTGAGCCGTATAGTTCTCTACAATAGCTGCGATTTTGGGGGTTCAGAGTTTTCGGATTGGCTGTAGAATCCAAATCCAGGCCAAATTGAACCCCAAACCTTATAGAACCCTTGTAGTAAGATTTGGGTTTGGGGTTTGGGTCCGCATGGAATTCCAAGTTCGTGCTCAAGCCACGGACAGGGCACTAGTAAAGAGGCCGTAAAAATCAGAAAAGGGTTTTGGGGTAGATTCTACTGCAAGTATACAATGACTAGTTTGGACTATTTGCACTAGTTATAAGTTAATATTCCGGCCCCTATACAACCGAGGCAAGAACAGGGTAAAGTGGCCGTTGATAGCAGGAGTTGTCATGGAAGTAAATTGAAGAAGGGGACGAGTTGTCTTCAAATTCCGGATTTGTGTCCATTGCAGTGGTTGTGGGTTCTGGGACTTTGTGTTTCGGGCCCTAAACCCCATACACTACGCCCGAGCCCTACACCATAAACCCTATAAGCCCTAAACCCGACAGTTCCTAAGATTAAACCTTCTTAGCCCTAAATCGAGTAGGGGGTTTCGCCGCCACCCCTTGCTTGGCAGTGCTCTCTGCGAAGATCCTGTTGGAGACTGTTGTTGTTTGTTCTGTTTTTGGTTGAAGGGTGGGGCAGGTTTTGGGAGCTGTAGGGTGTGCGCTTTCGGGCTTCTTTTCGTTTAGGGTTTAGGGTCTAGGAGCATGAGTTGTTAGTAATACTTGCCCGCTCCCCAAAACCAAAGACTAGTGATGCCTTACGTTAGGCATTTTGGAGTCTTTGGGCATGAGGAATCCGCCACATAATGATTCCTTTCGGATGCCGACACAGTCAACACACGATGCAGACGAAGTCCATGTATAACCAGCATCTGTACTATGTCCCTTTCAAGTATCAAACACAACAAACCTAAACCTCTAAAGCTCAAGAACAACCTCAGACTGAAACAACCTTTCAGGAGCCCTACAAAGAAGTAGCTTTTAGCAGGTTAAGGACAACCCTAAACCCGCACAGCCAGGATTTCAATTTACCGATCGTCCGTGGTACTCCTTGCAGCAACCCGCAAAGCCGCAAACATTAAATTCCATAATGCCCCTCACAATGGCCCTTGTACCCATAAACCCTAAACCCTCGAACCCTAAACCCTAAACCCCTAAACCCCTAAACCCCTAAACCCCTAAACCCATAAACCCTAAACCCTCGAACCTTAAACCCTAAACCCATAAACCCTTATAAGAAGCCCTCTAGACCCTATCGGCCCTAAACCCTGAGGCCCTTGTGTTAATTCACCTGTTTGGGCTTGCGGGGCTTTTTGAGGCCAAGAAGCCGGAGTACTTGGCCACTTCCGCTGCAGTGAATGGGAACTTCAGGCAATATGGTTATACTTACTAATATATATATATATATATATAAACATGTATATATACATATATAATTTCCTGTTTGTTCGATTGTGCTAGGGTCTTAACACGGTCTTATTTGGTTGTATGGGGGGTTGCCTTTATGAAGGTCCCATAAAGGGGCCTTCGGTATGCAGGGGAGCACAGAGGGTTTTGGGGGTTTCAGGGGCCGCCGTGTTCTGATTTTGTGGGTTTAGGGCCGGGGTTTGGGTTTTGGGTTTAGGGCTTGGGGTTCCGGTCCGAGCTAACCCGAATATGGAGACTTTTGCGTTTCGGGGTCTTGACTTTTGGTGTTGGGGGGGGGGTCTTAGTTTGTCTGTCTTGAAGGGGTTCGGGTTTGACCATTTCCGGAACCGAAGCTCTTGACTGCAGACCCTAAACTTTGGTTTTCAGCTTGAAGGGTTTGGGTTCGGGCTTGGCGATTCAGGAGAGAGGGTATCGGAGCAAGAGCCGCAAGGAAGACTACATACACGAAGCTGGTTTAGGCTTATCTTCGTCCCCTCTCTCAGGCGAGGTTCGCCAAGGGCTTAGGGTTTAGGAGGGGGCTCTGAATTCTTAGTACTCCTTGGGATGTCTGAAGCATAGAGGTTCGTTGTCGGGGGGGGGTTCTGGCTGTTTGAGAGTTATATAGTGTTTAGAGCTTTTCATCTTTGCTTGCAAGGTCTAGCCTGTTGTACAGTGTAAAGGGCTGACGGCTACTGTAGTTCCATGTCTTGGGGGGTTTACATCATTAGGGGTTTACCTGCAACCCGAAAGACTTACATGTCCAAGGTTCGTTATTTCGAAACTCGTAATGAACCGTTAAACGGGCAGGTCTTTTGAGCAAAACCTGCAAGCGCTAAGCCCAAAGGGGCAACTTTGTTGCCCAAGGCGCTCTGCGAGCTTGCTGAGCATGTGACGACAAGGTATTTTGTCTACACGGACTCACAGCGGCATTGCTCTTGCACCGAAGGTGTTCTGCAGTAGGACTTCTCAGTACACTTGCAGCATTCCTCGCCCTTGCTGAGGGACATGTTGACAGGGAAGTGTGATGTAACCCCTAAATTTCATCGGAGGCTTGCAGACATGGTGCTGCCAGCCTTGTACATATATGTGTGTAGGTGTGTGTATGTATGTATGTACGTATGTACGTAAGTAAGTATTTGTGTGTATGTATGTATCTGGGTATGTATGTATGTATGTATGTATGAATGTGTGTATGTATGTAGGCATGGGCATGTATGCATGTATGTATGTTATGTAATGATGCATGTATGGATGGATGTATGTCGTTGTGTGTATATATATTGTATGTACATATATCTGTGCGTGTTTTAATGGATGTTTCTGCACGTGCGTGTGGGTGTGTGTGTGTGTATGTGTGTGTGTGCGTGCGTGTGCGTGCATCTCTCTCTCTCTGTGTCTCCGTGTGTCTGTGTGTCTGTGCGTGTGCGTGTGCGTGTGCGTGTGCTTGTGCGTGGGCGTGG